>PYAF01000948.1:1775042-1802791 GCA_007407185.1 Glycine tomentella
ATAAACAGCATTACCCTCTCTAAGAGCTCCAGCAATATCATGAAGTGCCAATTTTATCCCTTCAACTTCTTCATCCTTTGACCTTTTAGCCTTTTTAGATTTAACCTCTTGACTGCGAATTTCTTGTACTTCAGGTGACGTGACTTCATTTTCATTACCAACCTCTTGAGCACTCTCAAAGGTCACCTCAATTGTTTCTATGGACTCAGATTCTCCGGTCAATGACCTTTTGTTTCTAATGTCTTTTGCAGTCTTAGAATGTTGTCCAGTGGCTCTATCTCCTCCACACACGATCATTAACTTGTCATAATTATGGATAGGCTTTCCCATCCACTCTTTTGCTTCAGACTTAGCCTATAAAATAATAATTATTGAACAATGGTGAGCAACTTTTCAAGAAGAAAAAAAAGCAAATGAGGAGCCATCTAAATCAATGTTCTGACATATTAATCAGCAGCTCCTAATAACAGCTAATATAATAATATTGCATGTGATGGTTAAAAAGTAAATCTGATCAAAATACTCTAACTGAGCATCTATGTATCAGGGGTGGTTGTACTAATGAAACTGCCAGCAATGAATCAGATACACAGAGCACTCTACGATGGCCAACGATTAATTTCATTAGATTTTAGAAAATGTGAGTGTAATTTGCCCAACAATTAATGCTAGGAACATACTCCATTCTGATTTCTAAAATAAAGCTATGATCTTCAGGTTCAGAAAATTGCCATGCAGTATGTATACTTTTGAGTTCTAACCAAGCATGTATATATGTCTAGCTTAGAAGGCTAGGTCACCAAGCAACAAATCTTAACACAATAGTGAATTTTTGTTGGTGGGTCAAATGTAGCTCAACACCTTGTTTGGTCTATCAGCAATATAATTGGATGAGACTCAATTCAAATTCCACCTGTCAAAATTTTCATTACAGGCTTGGGGGTTGAGCTTTAACACACCCAAAATCATATAAAACATGGTAGCACGGGTGAGAACAAAAGAACATAGATTTTACACATATGGCCATATGCATGTAGTAATAAGAAAAACTGAATATGGGCATTGGACACTAGTTTATCAAATAACCCACTGAAGATAAATAAGAAATCCAATTTGCATTCTGTGAATGATTATATTGCATATGCTCACACAATATTCCTGTTCAACTATTCTAACGAATTAATCACAAATTCATATGATAGAGAAGCAAACAATCAATAAGCTAAATGTCAAGTTCTTAATATACCTCAATTAACTTTTGCCAAACTCCAGGCTCAGCACACCATTGTTTTGTAATTGGGTCCCAAGCAAATCCATTCATGCCATTCTTGAACAAGTCAAAACACTTGAAAAAACGCCTCTTTATCAATTTCCAACGACTCTTCACCTTTTCTTTCTCAAAAGGGCATCCAAATTTTTGTTGCAACTCCTTTATAATGGCTTCATAAGCTTGGGAAGTAAAGGAGCCACCAACTTTCTTTCCATCATTTTGTTGATACAAAAAAGCATCAACAAGAACATCATCCATCTCTTGTGTCCATGTCTCTCGCTTAGTCTCCGACTCAGACATGATTCCTATTGTAAGTCACATATATATTTTGACAGAAATTATATTTTTTTCAGAATAGACAGAAGAAGGCTTGATGCACATAAGCTAGCTAAATAATAACATAAACCCAAAATCACATAGCAAATCAAATTAAAGAACTACATGTATTTCAAAACCAAGAGCACTAAACCACCAACATGCACATAATTCATTAAGAAGTCAAAAAATACATAATAATATCAAACATAAGAAAGAAACAAATCATTGTCTATAAGCTCTCCACATAGCATCTGCTATAGAATTTCTCAAATTTTCTCCTAAACGAGTATGTTCTTCATCCTCATCCTCATCTATGTGGTCATCTTCATATTGTTCAGATACGGTTTGGTTGGCAATATCTTCATCCACCTCAGCAACCAACTCTTCGTCCGGGTCTGTCATCATCAAATAATTGTGTAAAATGCAACATGCTATGATAATCTTGTTTTGTGTCTTGATTCCATAAGTTGGTTCTATGCCACTAGCAATAATAGGAAACCTTTTTTCAGAACTCCAAAGGCCCTTTCAACAACATTACGCAAGGATGAATGACGATGGTTAAATAATTCTTGAGGCGTTCGAGGTGGATTTCTTGAGGAAAATTCTTTCAAGTAATAACGTGTTGATCTATAAGGTGTGATCAGCCCCTTTCTCAACATGAATCCAGCATCAAGGACATAATATTTACCTATTAAAAAAATATTACTAAGATATATCTAATGAAACAAGAGGAACATTTAAAAACAAAAAATCCACTAATTACCTCTAGGTATTCTAAGATAATCTACTCTGTGGAATGCATCTTTTAATATCCTTGAATCAGAAGCAGTGCCCTCCCATCCAGGCAGAACATAAGTAAATCTTATGTCAAATGAACACGCAACCAAAACATTTTGTGTTGGAAAATCTTTTCTACCACGATATTTTGAGGCTTCATTCAATGACACTTTGACACGAACATGTGTACAATCAATTGCCCCGACGCAATCCTAGCATTGTTATAATATCATCAATATATTTTTAACTATACATGTTTTTAAATCAAAATATGAAAACAATTTTTTTACCTTAAAAAATGGGTTAAACCGATTACTTCCAAGAATTTCTATAGGAATGTGTGACCCATCTGGTTGTTTGAGATACTTGTCTTCTAACTCCACTATTGATCGAAGCACACGATGAAAATGCCGACTAGTGGTCTCACCAGAGCGTCGAAACCAGAATTGAACCTCACGATTTCTAACATTATGTGTTAGAATATAAAGGGTTTTTGCAACTTGTTCCTCTATACTTACCCGTTGGGTTGATTGGAGGCCACCATCTCGTTCTAACATTGCACACAAGTCCAAAAAGGCTCTAGGTCCCATTCTTATTATCTTATGACCTTCACTACTAGCAATTCGCTTCATTATTTTTTCTCGTGCTCTCTCTTTCTCTAAAATCAACCTATGATCAACTATCCTACTTTGAGAACGAATTCTAACCATGTAGTAATAAACTACAAGACATATGACATGAACAATAGCCATTCGACATCTTTCTCTCCATTTAAACAATGCAAGATTTCTCTCCTCTCCTAGATCATCCATCTAAATAGACAAACCAACAAAAGGCAAGAAATTAGAAAACAGAAACTATAACATTTCTTGAGGTAAGAAATTAAAAAACAAAAACTGTGACAAATTAAGATTTCTTTAAACTACTAGTAATATACAATGAAAATTGTTATAAACTACTAGTAACTTGAGATGCATGCTGAGACACATTTCAAGCTTGTGCCAGTATTAAAACAACGACAATTATTTCTTCTTTAGGTTGTGAACAGCCAAAACTTTGTCATCAGTGAACAGTTGTCAGGACTCGGGACCTACCTAACATGCATGGTATTTTTTGTTGCTTTGGTTCCAGGGCCTTTTATTGTCCTCTTAGAGTGTCTAAAATTAAATGATACCTTTTTATTTTATATATTCAGCACAAGTTATTTTAACAATCCAGCTCCAACATAGATGCATTGCAACCAAAATGACATATCAGAACCATTTTATGTAAATGCTTTGGGACCATTAACTGGCATCTCTGTATTTTATAGACATATTCTTATGAAAGGTAAAAACTTGATATAGACAAAAAAAAAAGGAACAACTTTAGGCTCACTACCCCTACAAAACAATTTATGTGCCTGAAACTTAACGATTCAGCAGCATATAAGTCAAAGAAAAAATGCAAAACATTGTTAACACTTTATTTCTGAGATGAATGGAATAAAAAAAAACAACGATTAAAAATGATGCTTCTTCATTAAAAATGATGCTTCTTCATTGCAGCTCAGAAATGATGCTTCTCTAAACTTCATTAAAAATTGAAATCTATATACTTTTTGTTGTTCTGAGCAGAAGCACAAGTTTCACACAAGAAGAAAAAAAGGATGAAGTTTGGGAAAGAATTTGTCTCACAACCTGCATATTACATACAACTAATGATTCATGTCAAGTGAAAATGCCACAGAAATTAGATATGAGGCGTGGGGCAGAGGTGGGTTGAGTTCTTTATCATAGTTGATTCCATTGGTGACCAATGAACGAAGGACAAAACATGGTGAATAGTGAATTGGGAATGCGTATGATTTAGTTTGTGAGCTAAACATGCGCAAAGCCCTCTTGTGCTATTGGAAACGGAATAAGCAATTCCAAAGACAGCCACAGCTAGATAGAAATGTAATAAGCAAAAAGATTAATAGGGACAATTTTTGTATTGACATAACATGATAAAAAGTTCTAGACTTTCTGGTTTCTCTCTCACCAATCTAGAAAATAAGTCAACACAAACTACCAGAGACACTATCATTGAACTAATGTACTGGTTTATTGGCAATCAATCACAAAGAGAGAGAAACCTGAAGGTCTCTGGGCTGGACAGGAAAATGAAGGGTGTGTAAGTAAATGTTGAAAGTGTTTTTTTTTTTCTGTTCTTATATTTTTATTTTTCAATTTTATCTGAAACAAGGATCCACTTGTGGCTCATGGGATTGGCTCAACTTGGTTGCTTTTTTTGGTTTTATCTCGAATTATAGAAGGAAAAAAGAAAAAAATGATAAGATAAGAAGAAGAAAGAGAATGCAGGGTCATGTGCATCCATCCAAACTTTGATGTTATCCACTGGTAATTAACAGAAACACAAGATGCATGTTTCTCTCCCTAATCTCTCAATCATATGCATATATGAATCATTTTTATATAAAAAAGTGATATTCCTGGATATGGATAAAAATAAAAATAAAAAAATAAGTATTTTAAACAGGTTTTTCATTACTTATGTAAAACACTTGGAAGCTTCATTCACGGATGCAATGAAGCAATCATTGTGGTCAATTTGGAGAGGGGTTTGGCTATCTGTGATAGTAGCCGTGACACCATATCCACCGATACTATCTCTGATGTCTCATAACTATATCAAGAGAACCAATAATAATTAGGGAAATTATCTCTATTATGAAGAAAAGTTGTTATGCAACACAGCATAGTTGTATAATTGTATTACACAGCTGCAATAAGTTGCAAAATTTGACCCATGATTGTTCCACTGATTATTGGTCCGTGTCACCCAAAAGTTAAGTTTGACGGGTTTTTCTATATCTCTGTAACAATAGTTTATTAGCAGACTTCACATATAAAAAACATATGTCGAATTAATGATTTTTATTTGTGTCAATTGAATCGAAATCAATTGTAAAGCACTGTTTCTTGTTGTGTGAGTGTGTGAGAGAAGGTAAAGTATATTTAACTAAACAGGAAGATACCAAACAAGAAGCATTGATACCAAAAAGAAGATAGCCAGCAAGAAACAAGGCTACAAAAACAAGCATTGAGGTCCGCGAGGGGGAATGAGCGAGGGAAAACGAACCTTACAAATGGTGAGGCAGAGTGAAGCCACCGCGAGGGCAAGGACATGCGACGATGACGATGACGACACCCACGAGCTTCAACGCGGTGCAAATCAGCTTCGACGAAGACGCTTTTTGCTGATGGAAAATGGGAAATGGAAAACCTAATTGTGCAAGCAGGAGCAAACGCAAACCGTGCAACACCGTGTAGCTTTTTTTTTATGGGTAGAATAGTAATTTTAATTCTTTTTCCTTCTAAAAACCCCCCAAATAAGGGGAACACCAATTTATAGGATTTGGAGAGTTTCAAAAGAGTTCTAAAAATCCTCAAATTCTTTCCCTCAAAAATTAAAACTCACAAACAGGGGAATATCTTCACCTAAACCCTTCTCTCCCCTCCCTTCCTAACTCCCTCTCCCAAACAAAACCTAAAAGACAAATAGGACAAACACCCTTGAATGTTCGGGTCATGGATGATCTTCAAGTTCTCCTGTGAAGGAATTTTTTTATGACGGAAACAAGTATAATTTTTTTATATATTTACGAATTACGATACATAAATATTAAACCCATAATTTAATATCATTTTTTACAATAATTTTTTATTTACCGTTTAACCTAACGTGTGCCAAAAATTTAATTACCCAGAGTCCAATACCTCCCTTGGACCGAAATATCTATCTCAAGTCTGGACGGCATTTAAGCATGTGCGATCCGATATGTCAGATATATATAACTGCAATGCACGCAATACTATGGGCTATTCCTATTTAATTTAGGGTAAGTACGTTTTATCATTATTAATTTAATTTCATCTACTTAAATTTTATTTAAAATATAGTGCAAATTGCAGGAAGTTAATATAATTTATAATAGTTTTTTAATTAATTTTAATAAATCTTGAACATATGTAACGGGTGATTTGTGGTTACAGATGAGTTACATTAACTACAACTAGAGCTCCAATAAATAAAATCACCCTGGTAGTCTCACTAAGAAATCTAGCTTTGGGTGTTCTTAACCTAACTAAAATGACCCAAGTATGATTATTCTTAACACAATGAAACTGAAGATCAGCAACACCAAGAAGCTAAGAAACACGTCTAAATATTATTTAAGTCTTGTTAATCAATATCCTTAAGATATTAATAAAAATTAATTTAAAAATATTTATTGTAAAATTCACTTTAAATTATAAAAATAAATTATAAATAACAAAATTCTATACATTTCAATAATTTTTTTTCTTTTAATTTTTTAACATAAACTCTAAGTGCCATATTGTTTTGCCTTATGTCGCCATACCACGACTGCAAGTGCCATCACACCCCATTGGGTGACATTTGAGCAGCACTACTATCAATACTCAAGGTAGTAATTTAAAAATAGAAATAAGCATTTAATTTCATTCATTGAGTTAGGTTTGTCTCAATATTTTTTCAAAGTTTCAACTGTACGATAGCTAATAACCTACTATGCCTCGAGTATCCAATGGTTTCAGGATAGGAACACTTAACCTGTCAGACTCAATTAATATGCTAAGAAGGACTGAGACACCAGCTAACGCAAGGAGTATTCAGAACATTTTTAATATTAAATTTTGAACAAAATATTTTAAATTTAAGATCTTATTTTTATTATATTTTTTAATAAAAAATATAAAGAAATTTTTAACATAAAAAATAATTTTTATAAAAAAATTTCATAATATACATATTATTCAAGAAAAAATATTTTTTTTTAAATTTTAAAATGAGATTTAACATTTAAAAAAAAGAAAAAATCTTGAAAGATATTATAAAATTCATTAAAAAATTATCTAATTTAAAATCTATCACTAAAAATACTCTTATAATCTAGAAATAATTTGAATACCCCATCATATTTAATTTATCTTACCTAATCCGGTTAGTTACATTAAAAAAAAAGTCTATGGAAGGAACTTCATGTCAATATCAATATAGTATGAGATACAATTTCTACCTCGCCACCTTAATTATATCTACCTCTAACCTTAACTGATTAAAGAATCAAAGTATCAAGGTCTTCATGTTATCTCCCTCTATACATTTGACTAGGATCTCACATAACAGAACAAACAAGCCAACCAACCCACAAAACACGGACTTAGAAAACCTTTAATAAGTATGCACAGTGTACTGCCGAAGCTTGAACTTGAAGGAAACACTAACTAAGCATGTCCCAACTCATCACATTGTTAATTGTGTGCTTAATACAATTTATTTTGTAGAAATAAGTATTTCTTTTTATTAATTTTTCACAAGATTTTTAAAACATAATCATTCATGCACCAACTCATTCTCTATGATCAGCACAACTTTAGGATAAAGGGTAGTACTTGTCTACATTCACGGTTTTTATAAAAGTAATAAACTCATCAAATTATCAACGATAAGATAAAACGTAGTTAGAAAAAAAAGGAAGGCCCCACTACTTGGTTAAGGATAGCTAAAATCAAAAAGGAAGCATCTACTATCTACACTACAGAACCCGAGTTCAGAGTTCAACGTACAATCTCCAATTAGAATTGCCTAGTTTATCTTCTTTAATCATACCTAAGTAATTAAATAATGTTCAAAACTCTGATCCAATTCTCATCATCCACTTGATCATTATTATCATTATAATAATAATAATAATATAAACTCTATGCAGTTCTTCACTCTGTTTGAACCATTTGCGGTCCACTAACTATCTCGAACCTATGACCTATCTAATAAAACCTTCACCACCTGCATTTATAACGAGGCCACGCACGATCTACCTTGCCATATTCATCTGTCTGAGGAGTGTAATAGCAGAAAAGACAAAGCAAATAAAAAAAAACTCTTAAAAAGCTGTATTTCATATAAATATGGTAAAAGTATAAACATACCCATACATATCTTCAGAGGCTGCCATAAAACAAAAGAAAGTATCGAATAAGAGGGTAATTCAATTGATAACATAAGTTGTGTTTATATACAAAATTAATTCTTAGAGACGAGTGAAAAACGAATGAATATCTCTAAATCAATTGACTACTGCTATTGTTAATAATAAAAAAAGTAAAAAAGAAAAGAATGGTACCTAGTCTTTGATACCATGTTCGGGCAGAGAAAAGCAAACTATGTCTGGGGAGACCACAAATTTATTGTCCCCTGGCCCCAAGTGATCAATGGTCCCTCTATATTTTTTCTTCTTCTATATCACTATCTAGTTTCTCCCCACTCCCCACACAACACGCTCACAACTTCTTCAAAATGAGCATTCACTTCTTCTGCTTCTTCTTGTCGCTCTCATCTTTCCATGTAAGAACCAAACACAACCCACACAATTTCACCTCTATAAATTAATTGCAAGATACTCATATTAATAATAATAATAATAATCTTTATTACCACATTGCATTGCTTGTTTGAGTTGTTTCTTTCATTCTAATGTTTTGTTTTATAAATGCAGGTTTCTCTAGCAATTAAGGGAAGAATATTGCCTCAGCCTCAAACAACACATGAACACATAAACCCATTCAGCCCCAAAGCCTCACTCATTCGTTTTTGGAACACTCACGTTTCGAATAACAATCAAATCCCTCATTTTCTTCTCTCAAAAGCTTCACCTCTCACACCACAAAACTACGCCGTTCTCAACAAACTCCTAAACCAAAAACCTAAACCTAATGAAAACCTTCACCACTCTCTCTGCTCCTCACCGAACTTACTCTGTTCCTTCGACGACACACCAAACGCTCAAACACGTAAAAACGACGACGCTAACTTTGCCCTTTACAACAACAAGCGCTTCGCCAACTACGGATCGTCCCGAGTCGGCGGAGTCGACTCGTTTAAGAACTACTCCAACGGCATAAACGCGAACAACGACGCGTTCCGGCGGTACAGCGCCTCCTCGACGCGCCGCGGCGAACAGTTCAAGAACTACGCCGACAACGGCAACGTCGCCAACACGAACTTCTCAAGCTACGGCTCCGCCGCGAATCAAACCTCCGGCGAGTTCAGCAACTACGACAAAACGGTGAACGTTCCGAATCTCGGATTTACCACCTATGACTCCGGCGCAAGCAATCATAAACTCTCGTTCTCGAGCTACGGAAATGAGACTAACTCTGGATCGCAAAGTTTCACAAGCTATGGTAAACGCGTTCGCGGCGGAACGAGCGAGTTTGCGAACTACGCCGACGACGCGAACATTCTGCAGTCGGAGTTCAACAGCTACGGCGACCTGAGCACCGGAGCGAGCAACGACTCCTTCAAGTTCTACAGCTTCAACGGCAACAATCCGCGGCACGTTTTCAAAAGCTACGCCGCCGAATCGGCTTCCGGCGTTGACAATTTCATCAGTTACCGGAACCACGCCAACGTTGGCGACGACTCGTTTCAGAGCTACGCCGCGAGGTCGAAGTCCGGCGCCGCCACGTTCGCCAACTACGGCATGTCGTTTAACGTCGGAAACGACAGTTTCACTGAGTACGGAAAGGGAGCAACGGGGAAAACCTCTTTCGGTTTTAAATCATACGGGTTAGGCCGTGCGTTTAAAGTTTACAACAAAGACGGCGCGTCGTTTTCTGAGTATCGCAATTTCAGCGCAGCCAGTGGCAAAGTTGTAAATAAGTGGGTGGAGCCGGGTAAGTTTTTTAGAGAATCTATGCTAAAAGAAGGAAACGTGATTCCAATGCCTGATATTAAAGATAAAATGCCTGCAAGGTCGTTTTTACCCCTCGCGATCGCGTCTAAATTACCGTTCTCGTCGTCGAGAATCGACGAAATGCGGGAAATGTTCCACGCGCGGGAGGGGTCTTCCACAGAGCGCGTGATGGTGAGCGCGTTGAAAGAGTGCGAGAGGGCACCAAGCAAAGACGAAACGAAACGGTGCGTTTCGTCCGCGGAAGAAATGATAGGGTTCGCGGTTTCGGTTTTGGGTCCCAATGTGGCGGTTCGGAGCACCGAGAACGTGAACGGGTCAGGGTCGAGTGTGATGATTGGGAAGGTCTACCCAATCGCCGGTGGAAAAGTGACCAAGTCAGTGTCGTGTCATCAGAGTTTGTACCCTTACTTACTGTACTATTGCCACAGTGTACCCAAAGTGAGAGTATACGAAGCTGAAATTCTTGAGGTGGACACCAGGGAGATGATCAATCATGGGGTTGCCATCTGTCACCTTGACACGTCAGCTTGGGGCCCGCAACATGGGGCGTTCTTTGCTTTGGGGTTTGGCCCTGGGAAAATTGAAGTGTGTCATTGGATTTTCGAGAACGACATGACTTGGACCACTGCCAATTGAGGAGAGAATGAGAATTTCTACTTTGACTTTTCTTCAGTTAGTTACTACTTACTGCTATATCAAAACCAAAATTCAAAATAGCTGGATAATTTAATATTGTCATATTTTGGAATTCTATTTATAATTCAGCTTGTGTCGTTTTGTAGAGGTTTGGAAGAATTTGGATTATTCGGTTGTCATGACATGCCTTTGAGAAATTTAAATGCTTGTGATTGTTAATTGCGTAATTATTCTGTTAATTTTGGTCAATTTTTTAATTTTAAATATATGAAAAGAAGAGAAGGCTGAAGGTGCATTCAGGTGACAGAGTGGGGAGGACAAGGGAATATGGTACACGAATGTTAAGAAAATATTTGCTTGCCCAATCGAGCCATTGGGGGATGACACATTTGAGAAGCATATTCGGGTTCTGGTGTAGTGATGGGATGGAGGCATGGTTCCTGTTTTTCATTGATTGCTATGCACAGTTGCACTTGCACAATATGTCTTGGCTAGGGAGCCAAATAAGTGCCATTATGCTAGTTCCTTCAATATGACTCATTTTTGGGGTGTCAGTGAAATTCACTGTAGGGTGAACGTGAAGAAGAGCAGAAGGAGGAATATGGTGGATGAATTTAAGTGCGCATGTTGAGAGGTGGAGTCATTGTGCGGTCTAAAGTGAGAGCAAAAAACAGCATGCAAAATATTGCAGCTTTAAGTGCAAGCAAAGAAAAGAAATAAGGACCATGATCAAAGGTTCAAAGTCACGTTCACAAAACATAGTGATAGCGTAGCTTATGATAGGTTAGTAGTGGGTGGTGCATGACATAGGCAGGGGTACAATATCAGACAATGAGGACCCACCATCATCACTTCTTGCATTGCCCTTTAATCTTTTAATTTTACACTTCTGGAATGGTCTTATATCATACGAGAGAAAGTGAGAAACCATGTCACGGCTTGATCATCTGCTTCAATTAGCTTCAATTCCTTTTTACTTTAGTTCTATGCATGTTCTTTTCTGTGCAGCTTTTGCTGTTTTGTTTATTTTATGTTTTTGAGTTTTGACTGTTTGGTGTCGTATCTGCGATTATTCGGTGGGTGGTTTCTCTTTTGTTCCTCTCTCTCTCTTAGAATTTTAATATGCACCTAAAACATCTTGGGGACATTGTACTTCATAGGTTGGAAGCCGTTGATTTCAAAGAACATTTGATCAATGGCTCTTATTGCTTACGTATAACTTGCTTCATTATTATTTAGACTCAAAAAAATTTCAATAACATTATTGTACTTTTATGTTTTTATTATTATTAGTTGAAGTTGTAAATTTGAAGACATCTCACATAATTCACACTCTTAAATTTAATATCTCCTCTTCTGAATGCATGCATGATTACATGCACAACTTTTCAACTTGTGTATATATAACATAATACTAGTACTATTTTTTTTTTTTTTTGGAAGGATTGTATACCAGTTTTTTTAACATAGGCTTCATCTAATTTCATAAGTTGATAAGTAAGTTAGGTACGTTAGTATAATGACAACAATGTTTTAAAAAAATATCGACGTATCGTTAAACATCAAGAATGTCCAAAATTTTAATTTTATTAGTAATCTTAAGTTGTTGAATAATATTAATTGTATTTTTACTTGAACATGAATATATATTTAAATAATGTTTCATGCAAATCTCGAACATATGACTTTTTTATTGAGTTAATAAGTCAATTATCTTAAAAAATAATTGATATCACTATATATAATACTTTTTAAATGTATATTTAATACACATAAGTTTTACGTAGTAAATTTTGTAATAATTAATTTTGATCTAATAATGTATTTTTTAAATATATAAATTTTTATTAAACTTATGATTTTTATTTAAAATTTATATATGTAAGAAAAATATTATAGATCAAAATTAATTGTTACAAAATTTACTAAGTAAACTTATATATATTAAATATACATTAAATTTTAGTGTTTTATATAACGACATTAATTATTTTTAAACATAAAATATTTTTGTTTTTGATTGCTTTGGATGGACTTTTTTGGTGTTTATGACAGTTCTCTAATTTAGGGAGATTTTCTTTCAGCACCTAGCATATTTCTTTATACACCCAAAAGAGAGAGGGAAAAACCAAAAATATCCTTATGTATAGCTGATACGGATTAATAATCCGTATGTAGGTCTCAAACTTGAGACCTTCATGTTATTAGCATGACGCTTTAACCAATTGAACTAGCCAATTATGTTAAAAAATAATTAATGTCACTATATATAACACTAAAATTTCTAATGTATATTTAATACACATAATTTTTTTTATTAAAATTGTGATTTTTATTTAAAATTTATATATGTAAAAAACACATTATTAGATCAAAATTAATTGTTAAAAATTTATTATGTAAACTTATATGTGTATCAAATATATATTAGAAATTTTAGTATTTTATATATCAACATTAATTTATTTTTAACATAATTGGTCTATTAGCTCAATTTGTTAAGGTGTCTTGTTAATAATGAGAAGGCCGCAAGTTCCAATTCTTATGGGCCTATGGGAAATCCGTATGGATATCACGGATTGTGTCAATTCGTATAAATTATAAGTAAGGGTATTTTTGATTTTCTGTCTTACTATTGGGTATAGGAAGAAATATGTTGAGTGCACCGAAGAAAATTTCCTAATTTAGTGGGCCTCAGCCCTCCATTGCATAAGGCAAAAAAAAAAACTTCTGCAGTTTTGTTCACGATGAAAATAGTTGTCATCGGTGATTTGTAGATTTTATTATGATTTTTTGCTTGTATCCAGTGATGGTGCAATAATAACTACAAGCACCTAAAAAAAGTCACACGCTAGCTAACAGATTAGTATTTAATTTGTTTCTATAGGTGTATGTATAACTTTTGTTTAACATAATTGCATTGTTAGTGGAGATATTACACTTCAAATCCAATAATACATGATACACTAAAAGACAATTTTGTAATTAGTATATAAAATTGATATGCAATGCATCATTATCTTTAATCAACCATTACTAAAGTTTGGGTTTATCCCTATAATTGGTTTTGATAGTTATGTCCTGAGAGTTACATATGTTTGGTGGTATATTGTTGGTCGCAAAATCCAAAATCTAAATGAGGTATAAGTTATAGAGATCAAAATTCAAAATGTTAAAATATAAGAAAATTTAAAGTATAGTAAATATAAAAAATTAAAATTTAATTTTAATATGTCATGTATTCATAAAAGTATTGGTTTTCATTTTACTAATGTGATTACTGTAAATAAAATCAAAATTTATTACTAATAAATATATATAAAAAATTAAAATAAATATTCAATTATTTTTCAATTTTGCTAGAGTAATACTAAAACTAATCAAAGTTGGCTAAAATACACTTTGGTTCTTTATCTCATATATTATGTTCAATTTAATCCTATATATTTTAAAATATTTATAAGGACCACAAGGTCTGGCGCGACTAACTCCAGTGTAGCATGGTTAGCGCCAGACATACTGGATTTTGGTGCGAGTAGCGCTGGAGGTTCTGCAAGTTGGCGCGAGTAACGCCACAGATGTTGCAGGTTGGCGCGAGTAATGCCAGAGTGGCGTAGTTAGCGCCAAAAGTACTTCAGAGAGTCTTTCCCTTTGATTTTGGCGCCAGTAGCGCTAGATTAGCGCGAGTAGCGCCACAGGCACTGGAAGTTGGTGCGGTTAGCGCCGTAGTGGCGCGGTTAGCGCCATAAGTTCTGGAGCTTGGCGCGGTTAACATCGGAGGTGGCGCGATCCACGCGGGACCTTTGACAAGGCCACTATAAAAGGTCATTTACGCGTTTTGGGAGCTGAGGGATATTCTTCTTCTTCCTATTTCGTCTTTCCACCATTGTTGAGGGTACCAAGCTCTATAAACCTTCGTTTATTCACCAAAACACTTTCCTTCAAATATGAAACTTGTAGGGAATCACCCTATGAGCTAGAATCATTCATCACTTTTCCCTAAAAACCTTCAAACGGAGAGATCCCTTTCTCTAGGGAACTTCACAAAACTCGAGTTCTGCGAGAAAAGGAGGCGATTCTCGGACACCCAAGCTTGGGGAAGCGGTCCACTAGCCTTCCTTGTCATCTTTGAGGTAAGAAACTCGAGTTTTTCCGTTTGATTTGTGATTTTGCTTTTGGGATGAATAGTGACCCTTTTGAACTAGAGTTGAAATTAAGTTTGGGACTTGTAAAAAAGTATGTTTAGGAGGTTGTTGTGATGAAGGATTAACTTTGAAAAATTAGTTTCATGGACTTTGGTTCTTGGCTTTGAGATATGCATGTGTAGTTAGTATGTTGGGTTATTTGATGATGGTATAACATGCATGAGCCTTGATATTTGCTTTTATGTGCTTGAGAGGCTTTAAGAACGGTGATTTTGTGTGGAAGAAACCGTTCAAGCCATGTTGTATAATCTTGAGTATTTGGCCTGTATAGAGCTTTGAGCTCTTTGATTTGGCTTTATCGAGTCTTGTGGAGACTCTGGTGCCTTGGCTAGGCCGAGGTAGACGTTGAGGGTCTATGAGTTGTCTAGTGAATTGATTAGCTCTGATAACCTTAAGATAGATAACTCAGAGGTTTATGCCTTGTATAGTTGAATTGGTATCTGATTGAGCTTATATGCCTTGTATAGGGCGTGACACCGAGGGTGTCAGTGGCGTAGACCACCGTTCAGGGACTGAATCGCAGAACAAGGCTTTGCCAGGTAAATTCTTGGTTTCTTGGGGATGTTTTCCACTGCTGTGTTCCACCATACTCCGAGGGAGTGATGGTTGCATTCATGATGCATGCATTGAATTCGTTGTTGCTTTCTCTTAATGATATATATGCATGCTTCTATGCTTTATATGTATGGTTACCTGTTGAATAGATCTTCTGGCCAGTTAGATAGATATGAACCTCCCTAGGAGAAGAGCGCATCTCCTAGTTTGGTTTGCTCACGTAAAGGGTGATGATGATCCCTTAAGACCAAGAGATAGGTGGTCCCGTCACGGTTAAAGCCTATTCTCGGAGGTGCCATATACGTGCGTCCATGCGTAAAGGGTAGCTCTCGATGGGATGACACGGGTGTGAGTTCCGATCCCACATAAGGACTGAGAGTCCTGATGCTGATGATGATGCATCGTGGCGACGTAGTTCTGCAGATATACATTAAAGCTAGATGATTGACTGTGTATTGTTATGAGGGCCGGGAGGCCAGTGTTTGTGATGCCTTTGATGCTGTGTGTCATGGAAGTGAGCCAGGGTGGAGGAGATGCCTCCAAGGACCCTGAACTTACTGAGATGTGTATCTCACCCCGTGTGGGGATTATGTTTTGCAGGAGACTCATCTGGCAGAGATGACGGTTCCCAGGGCAGAAGGCCCAATAAGGACAGCTGTTGCAACATTTTGCGAGTTGGGAGACTCATTTTGTTTATGTTGTCATACCTTGTACCCCTGTAGAGGGAAGGTATATGCGTGTGTGCATATATGGTGGTTATGTTATGTTTGTACATGGACTGTATATTTTTGTATGTTCTCGTGTGAGGAAGTGATCTTGGAGATCAGAGCACTTGGTACTTATTCTTTTGTATAGACACTGTGAATGTCAGTTGATGTATATATATATATATATATATATATATATATGTTGGAGTTTTTTGTTTAAACTCCATGGGTTATGAATAAGAGGCGGTTGAAAAAAGGTTAGAAAAATAATAACTATTCCCAACCGCTCTGATAACCAACTGTTACGATGGTTCATCGCCAAGAGTCACGATGGTTTACCGACAACTCTTCTATAGAGTTGTTTGTTGTCTATAAATAGACACAGAGACAATCAGAAAATAGGAAGTAGAAAAACTGATAGAGTTTTGATAGTCAATCTTTTCTGATATTCTCGCTTAGACATTAGTGCATTTTCATATCACATAACTCTTCACTCTTTGTGAGTGGTTCCTCAAGCATTAGCTTTGTTCGTTTGGGCTGTTGATTTGAAGTGTCATCAATCTTCAGACGTTGATCCGTTCTATCCTAGGAGACAATTGGTCATCAACCTTTGGCATCAATTGGAGGGAACAAATTGTCTTAAGGAGACAACATTGTTGGGTTCGGATCCTTTCATTTCTTTGCATCTGTTTCTGATTCATACTTATCATACATGTTCTGTTTAAATTATTTTTTGTATAGTTGTAGTAGATTATATTGTTCCTCTTGACTACTCAGATTCTAACCTTTGTGCAATTGGATATATTTCAATTCTAAATTAACTAATAGTTTCAACAATATATATATATACCTTTTTTTACCTCCTGATATATCTGTAGAGATATTGTTTTGGATCAATGTGGTTGGCTGGTTTTGTTAAGTATTGATGAGTACCATACATAATGAATCAAGGAATATGGTTTCAAAATCGTTTTCGCGCCCTTTTTAATTAAAGTTTATTATGCGCTTATTTGATTAAGTAATATGTTAATACACCAGATGTATACGGGTGTTACAATGTTCAGTTTAATCCTTTATGTTATTAAAGTAAGTCAAGATGGTCCTTTCAAAACAATAATTTTTTTTAAAATTTTGGGACACAATTTTAACCCTTTTCTTGAATAATTTGAGATATGAAATCTCTTCCATTAAATTTACTTACATTAAAACTATAAAATCCAATTGATGTTTAAATAAAAAAGGAGTCAAATATGATAAAAACTGCCTGAAAGATGAGTTTTATGAGTATAAAAAATAATTTAATATTAGATTTTTTATTTTTTGGATTCTCATTCTATTCACTCTTTCAGGCCATTGGACTTTATTGTTGTTTTTTTTAAATAAAATATTCAAATATCAATTGATTTCTATATCTCTTGATTAGCCATGAAAAATGATCTTTCTATTGCTAAGGATTTTTTTGGAATTACCTCGATAGCTTGTGAGTCTGACTCTAATATGAAGCTGGACCCCTGGTGCTAAGTCCAGAAATACTTACCTCAACTAGAACACTTGTGCTGGATTTATTGTATCATAATTCTTGCATTGACATTTTAGCCAAGGAACGTTGCATGTGTCTCTCAAGATTTCAAGTTGCTCATGCCCCTCTCACTGTTTCTGTTGCATTGTTAGTGGCTACATGGACTTTATCAATATCCTATTCCCTTGATTACTTTCCCATGTACGAAAACAATAGTAACGTTCATATTTCATGTGTTTGTTAATTTTTTCATGTTTTATATTATAGTTTTCTATGGAGATTAATTATATTAAATTCAATAGTAATATAAACAAATAAGTTTTAGTTTGTAAATTTTGTGATAAAATAACGAAAAATATTAAAAAAAAGTTTGAAATGAAACATTTTTGTAGAATGATGTTTTCCTATGTATAATTTTAGGAAAAAATAGAGTCCTCATTTTAAATTTATTATTACAATCTGCAATAAATAACAAAACAAATAATTTTAAATTTAAATGAGTAAACATTTAATAAAGTAGTAAAAAATTCAAAATATTATTTAAATAAATGAATTTTATTACTGTATTGGATCTTGTCCAGAATTCGCATAGATACAGTTTTGATAATAGATAATTCAACTTGATCATATTGTAAATAGAGTTAGTTTAATTAACTACAAGTTGGTTACTCTTGTAATCAATTATATAATCAACTGTATTAACTCTCTTGCTTGTGAGTTGATTCTTATTCTACAATGGTATCTTCCTCCATTTTCTTTTCTCTTTAGTTTCCTCTTCCAAGTTTTATTCTCATTCCATGGGTTGCTTAATTTGTTGTCCTATCTTTTTTTTTTCTTTTTCACTTTGTTTGTTTTCTTCCTCTCACTATCTTTCATTATAAGTAGTGAACAATCACAACAAGATCAATCATTAAACATTCATAGCCCCTAGTATCTTCATCCAGGAGAAAATCCTACATCAACACTGGTTTATCCAGTTCTTGATTCATCAAATTATAATTCGTGGAGTCAATCAATGCTAACTACATTGAGTGCGAAAAACAAAGTTAAATTTGATGAAGGTTCAATCCAAGATTATTGTAAGCTTCGAAAATGTGTAATAATATGGTGGTTTATTTGAATACACTCTCTTATTTTGACAAACAAAACGATTATTTTACAAGATTGCATATTATTGGCATGAATTATATATATATATATATATATATATTAAATTAACCCTAGTATTATAATAAGACATACTTATATTCTTTTTCTCTAAATAATTGTTTTCTTATATTTAAGTCTTTTAATTTATTCCAATATTAATATATTCATTTTTTAAATTTTTGTATGTCATGTACTTGAATAGTAAAAGTAATAAGTTTTAAAAATATTATTTATATAAGATAAAGTTATATTATCACAAAGTATAATATATCAATGCATTTTATTTATTATTTATTGATATTAGAAAAATAAATTATAGTTAAAGGTATTTTTGTAAAAAATAATTAATGCATAAGATATTACTTTTTCTATTTCAAAATATATAAGTTCCCTCCTAGATTAGTTTATACAGATAAATAATAATAAATAAATAAATGAAAGAAAATAATAATTTTATAAAAATAATATTGATATTAATATTATATTGAAATAAAAGTGTCACTCATTAGGGATATTAATGAAAAAATGATTAATATTATATTAAAAAGTTAACATGGCACTTATTTTTGGATAATTTTTTTTAATATGACATTTATTTTAAAATGAAAGAAATATAAATCATGTCTTATAAAAATTAAATTTGACTTATAATTTGAGCTTCATAAATATGACAAGGGTATTTGATTTGAAAAAACACCCTTCTATACTCTAGGTAGTATTTATTAATGTGAGATTAAAATAGATGAAAGTGTGAGGAATGAAAAAAGATGAAAGAAAGTAGAAAATAAAGTTGTTTTTAAGATGAAAAGAAGTGTAAAAAAGATGAAATATTTGAATTAAAGTAATAGGTAAATAATAAAAAATTAAAATAATAGAGATGGAGCAAAAGTTTTTTCAACCCCCAATACGTACACGTCTTCCAATTATGCTACAAATTTTTTTAAGAATCATATTCAATCAATTATGAAAATTGAATAAACAGTTACGCAACTTCACCTTATCACATGTTCAACTATATTATAAGTATAATTGATTATGTTATAAATTTGAGACCAATTCTTATCTAATTTTTTAACGATTTAGTGGATATACACATAATTAATTATGTTAGTAACATGAAGTTCTAGTGACTTTCATAACTAATTATGTAAATAAAATAACTAATTATGTAAGCAAGAGAAGAAAAAATAATAAAGAATCATAAGAAGCAATACGAAGTCTTTAATATAATTTTGAAAGAATGTCACTTTTTCTCATCCGCCAACACAAAACACTTTCTTTCATCTCATTTGGAAGTGAAAATTTCACCTCACTTTCATCCCATAAAACACAATTTTTTAGAAAATTACATCCCACATTCATCCCAAACAAACAATTATCTTACAACTTTCACTCCTAAAACACTTCAATTATATTACATCTCAAATTCACTCCCTTAAATCAAACTTTTCCTAAATGCTTTCGGTATGACTATCATGCATTTGCACCTATACTAGCTGGTCTAAACATTTTTAGAAGGATGCGAATGGTATGAGAAATGTAGTTGGGGAAATAATTAATAAGGTCGACAATGAGATGACAAAAGTAATAAATTCTGATGCCAGGTGGACTAACAACGCGCACTGCGTGGATAAATATTGACGGGAATGGATCATAGTCTTCTTATCTAGCCATACATGACTCACGCATACTGTAATTAATGTCATTCAACTACATTGAACATTTTTACATGTTCTAAAATAGGCATGAAACTACATGCTTTGCCCATAATGTAAATTTAATAAGCTGTTTAATTTATCCCATTAAATGATATCATTATATTTTATTGGTATAATTCTCTTATATATTTTAAGATGATTTGTTGCGGGTCTTAATTAGTTGGCTACCGGTGCCTTCGCATGGGTTACCTTGATTTTTATGTATTTCTTACATGATTTATGTATATTATAATTTGTTTAAAAACAAATATTAAATATACATATTTATTACTTGGTGAGAATAAAAATAATTAAAACATTAATGTTTAATAAAAATAATAGAGTAAGAAATCTTTATCCGGCCCATATTGCATAAATTATGTTAAAATAATAACTTGAAACGCATTAAAAAATTTAGTCTCACAGTAAAAAGTGTCTCTAAAAGTATTGATAAGAAAAAACACCAGCAAAAATAGCACAAAATATCCATGAATCCACTAGGTACTCGTTTTTACACATATTTAAAATACATATATTTATAAAATTAAATTCATATATTAAGAAAAATGTAATATATAAGTTTTACAAAAATGCCGAAAGAGTTGAAGTATTCAAGCAGAGAAATATATGTGGTTATAGTTCCATAAATATTTTTTATATTTATTTAAAATATTTATAAAATTGTATGAGAATTTTAAGTTAAAAAAATGATAAAGGATTTTATAGTTTTGTTGTAATTTATGTTTAATATTTATGTTTAATATTTTTTTGTTGTAATTTTGAAATGTGAAATGATAAAATAATTTAGTTATTTTAAACTATATTGCGAATAAAAATATTAATTTTATAATATTTATAGTTTTGAACAATTTAAAGTTTGAAATTAAATTAAATAAATGCAAACTTTTGAAATCAAATATTACTTACCAACATGTTGTTGATTCAAGTGGAATTAAGATCAAATCTTTGGTTCAAAATTTTTTGTTCGAGTGTTGCGTTTGATAGAAATAATTCTCAGTTGGTTAGCTTCCATGTGCACCCCTTTTACAACACTAAAAAAAATAAGTTTCTCCAGAATAGGGCGATCGGCCTCGAGTGAGTTATGTGTGGGACTCGGAAGGTTGTCTAGAATATCTACATTATGTGCGGGGGGCTTAACTCTAAAAAACTTATCTTTGAAATTTTTATATGACAACATAAATAACATCAAGATTCTTTGTCCTCCGACAATATTAACTGATACCCACAACGTCTTTTTGGTGTTTGTAAATTCAATAAAAATGGTTAAATATGTTTACAGTTGACCACAGGCTAAGGATTTTACACAACAATTGAAAACCTTCACAAAATTCCAATTATTGGGGGTGTAGTAGACTTGGGGGCGACGTTCCACATCAACAACAAACTCGGTCAAAAGAAACCCGATTCTTAGTGTCAAAAATAGAGTTTCATAAAACAACGCAAAGTCAAACTCATTCTCTTGTTTGTCGGTGCATGTCGGCTCCGCGGCTCGCCCACCACACATGGCTCTACGATAACATTTTCATCATAACCATCAATGGTTCTGTTACGGATACGATCCCATATCCTCCCTATTAATGAACCCGAGCAATCAGGGATTCCCCTTGATGATGCAGGAGCAGTTACCGGCCGATAACCCTTGATCCTCGTTACAGGCACAAGGGGAGAGGACTCGACGGCTACAATCCCGGAGACAGAATGCCTCATTTCCGGCCCAGACGAAAGGTTATAAGGCAGAAGCACTCGACGGTGAAAGGTACGCACTATTGATCCTGGCCCTCCTCTTTCGATTCCACACGGCACACACAGCACCCCCCATTGCTCCTGTGTCCGTGATCTCGTCTTCTGTCGTTAGTCTGATTACCATAGACCAACTGGGAAGAGTCAGGTCCTACATATAAACACCACCGGTGATACCGCCGGACACCCCCGTTATCACCTAACAGAACAGGTTCATACCATACCAGATCGTTTTTCACCCGCTCTAAGGACAAACAATCTGAATACACTGACCTCGCTTTCACAACTTCCTCGTTGGCACAAAGTCCCATAATCGACCTTTATTGTTTGGCACAAAGTCCCATAATGACGTCTCTGACACCTACTTCCATTGATCAATGAAGTTGTGCAATGGTCCCCTTGCCATAATGTCCGACAATTGACCTAGTGGATTTAGCCTCTTCGTGCTTTTGCACTCTAGGGTGCGAGACTATGTACCTCATCAGATTTATAGATCAGAAGGCGGAAGATCGACCTAGTGGATTTATCCTTTTTGGGCTTAATTTTGCATTCAGGGCTGTGGGGCTGTGGACTCCCTTAGTTGATTTTCCTCTTGACAGAACTCTTGGTCGGGCCACTCTTAGTCAAGTGACTCGGAGTCTAACTATCCTTTTTTATGTGGTAAGTTAAGTGTCTTATGTTAGAAATTTTTTATACGTGCACAATATTAATTAATAAGTTTTGTATTTTAAATGAATTGGGTTAATGGATATTTCAATTTCTATTATTTGATTGATCCATTGTGATCATGTTGAGTTGGGCTTATAGCATTTTTCGGTATTGAACCTAGTTGGGCAGCAGTATAGGCATTAGTGTTTGACTGAGCTTCTATGACGTGTGGACCCATCAGACACACTATTGATTAGGTTTTTGCTAGGTCCCCTCTTTAGCCTATATATACTGGGTTTAAGTCCCAAGAGCCATAATGCTCCCCTCTCTAGCCTATTGTTAGTAGTATAATTTATTCTGAATAGGCAATAGAGTGAAAGATTCTAGCATCTTGTTCCCTCGTCTTCTCCAGCTTTTCTTTGATTCAGTAATGACCCAACAAGGTACACACAATCACAACTCTCATTTATTGTTATTTGGTGTTTTATAATCATATATATGATCCGTCATTTTAGATTTATCATTTGATATTAGAGCCAAATTCATATGATTATAGAATTCATCAAACATGAATTTATTTGTTCGATTGAATAGAAAATCTTCAAGACATTTGTGCTAAACATCGTCTTTGAATTTTCAATTTTCATATATTGTGTGTATCGTCCAATGATTATTTTTTTTTTTGCTTCTTTATTTTATTATTGAAGCATTATTTGAAGATGTACACCTGTGCATCATAATTTTATATATGGTTTATAACCATTGTTGTACTTAGTGTATTAGATACAGTTAATAGCTTTACATGATATATACGTTTTTGTTTCATGAATCTTAAATAAATAAAAAAAGAACGCGACATCGGCCTTGTTCTGTTGGTCAAGATAACCATGCGAATGACTATGATATTTGGCCAATATCTTTGGGGAACTTGCAAAGGCTTCACACCTGCCGTGTATTTTTTTTTATGGGTTGTTACAATTTTTTTTAATATATTTGTTACAAGGCAGTTATTTTTTTTAATGCAAAGTCGTGTGTCGGTAAGTTGACCACATGTCTCCTAATCAAGAAACAAATGTTGGAAAAGTGTTTCATGTTGTTTCAACATGTTTGGTTTATGAGAGCTCTTAGATGTTATTTTAATAATTATTATATGTTAATTACATGGTCAATGGGGTTTTTTTAATATATAATAATAAATTATATGAGGATAAATTTTATTGATGAGAACATGTAATTAAAAAATAATAATAATAATAATAATTACATGTGATGCCTTTATATTGGAATTATGGAGATATATAATTTATTAAATTTATCTCACAAAAGGGGATAAATTCTAAAGGAGATAAATTCTCTCCGTTATTAATAATTATATGTGATGTCTTTATTGGAATTATGGAGATATATAATTTATAAAATTTATATATCCAAAGGGGATAAATTTTAGACAATTATATATGATTCTTTCCGTTATTAAATCTTCATATGATAGAAAAAATAATTATATATTATATTCTCTATCCAAAGGAGAATTTATGATATTTAATTATTTTTGTTATTGCTCATGAATAATTTATCATGTCAATTAACTTCGCTCTTAACATCTATTGTGCATTTTCCTTTTCGATAATGTTCGCTTTATAATTATTACTAATAATTCTTTCAATTTTGTTTAGTTTCATGACAATGTTTATGATTTGAATTTTGATTCACTATTCTTATATGATAAATTGTTTTGGTTTCAATAAAATTGTTTCGTAAACATGAAATTTTAGTTTCAATGATTTTGTTGACACTGTGGTGCAAGTTGCTTTTGTTTCTTGTGAAAATGTTAAACTATTTTGAAATTTTCAATTTTCGTGAAATAATTGTTAAAGTCTTGTGCATTTATTGTTGCATGAATTTGGAGAACCAGAAATTATGCTTAATATTGGCTTTATTAGTTAATTAATTTCTGATTTCACTTTAATAATGAAATTATTGTCATTTATTATTATCTTTGCACAGTTATGCTGCTCACAAATTAATTGCTATTTGCTAATATTTTGTATGTGAGCTTATAGTACTAAAGTCTTGCCCCTAGTTTGTTTGTTATTTCGTATTTGAATAAACTTGGTTAACTAATATGAATTTTGTAATTGGTATTGTTTATACCATATTATATGTTCAAGGCTTATTGCGATATTGCGTTGTTGTATAAATGAATTGGTTTCATTGTTTTCACACTTACATGGGCTTAGTGTTCCGATATTTTGGACCCCATTTTTGGATATTGACATATTATTTTTTTTGTGTGTGAATTGGACCTCACTTTTGGTTTCACTTATTATTTTGAAATTTTATGATTGTGTGATTAACAATGTTTCATGGTTTGTCCACCTTAGTATTCACTTATATTTATTTTTGAACACCAAAGATGAGTTAGTATTATCATTTATTAGAAACACTTAGTGTTGTAGAATCAATGAATTATTATTTTCCATTGGATTGAGTCTATATTTTTTTAACGTAGATTGAAACTTTTGATTGAACCTCTATGTTTTAGAATTTTTGGACCTTAGTACTATTTAAGTTTTGAATTTTGATTCACATTTGATGCTATAAATTTTAGACTATTATATTTGATTTCTAAAAACACATGTATATTGTGAAGTGTTTCATGTTGTTAGAAACACATATTGTGAAGTGTTTCATGTTTTTCAAAAAACATGTTGTGAAGTGTTTCATGTTGGTGGACATTGTTGTTGATATATTATTTTCAAAAGGGGATAAATTATTTTTAAATTACATGTGGAATTATGGAGAAATATGTATAATTTAAAAGTTTGTCTGCCCAAAGGGGATGAATTTTTATAATTATATGTAATTCTCCTTGTTGTTTAAATCTTCATGTGATGGAAAATATTTGTATATTATCATTCCTGTCCAAAGGGGGGTTTATGATATATAAATTATTTTGTTGTTGCCCAAATTTATTAGTCATGAAAATTTCTTTGTAAATTTAAAGAATGCTTTTGATTATTCCATGCAATTTCCTACCCAAAGGGGGTTGTTGTGTGTTTTAATTGAAAGGTTGTCTATAATAAAGTTATTGGAGGTGTTATTGGAGGTGCATTGGTCTAGGTGATTTGTTTGCCCAAAGGGGATAGTTCTCTGAAACCAGTGTATGCTCATTGATTTATTTGTCTAAGGCTTTATCTTTCATTTAAACCTTGGTATGTGCATTGTGTCCAAAGGGAATGTATTGTTTAAAGCTTTGACAGGAAAGACTTTTTGATAACTTTTTTGTGCATAGAACAAGAATACTTTATATTCATGTAGTGAGCTTAATTAGTGGGAGTTATAAAGGCTTGCTTTTGAATGTTTTAGATTCTTTCGATTCCTTTGATCAGTGGGAGTTATATTCAGTTTACTTTTCGAGTCACTTTTGTATGCAAACTGATAATTATTTTGTGACTTTTGTTTGGATTTTATTGATGATCATCATTATTGTTTTTCTCCTTTCGATTGAGAAATATATGTATGAAATAATATCTTTAAGCATGTCATGAGCTTAAAGATATCTGGATGTCACAAATTTTGAGATCTCATGTTGTAGTGTGACATGTTGGTTTATTTAAATTGAGCAATTTCATGTCGTTTGGAAATTGCGTTAATTCAATTTCATGTTGTTAAGAAATTGGATTGAAAAGGTAATTTCATGTTGTTTAGAAATTGTGGTGATGTAATTTCATTTTGTTGAGAAATTGCAACAAAAAAGTGTAATTTCATGTTGCTTGGAAATTGCACTAATGTAATTTCATGTTGTTGAGAAATTACATTAAGGACCGATAAGAATTAGTGTGTTACATTGTTGATCACTTTTTGGCACTAATTCTTACTACACTACTAGGCCCTAGTTCATGAAGATGTAATACTCATTGTATGTGAGTATGGAAGGTCATATGTTATGATATTTTTAGTATATTGATCGCCATGTTCCTATGATGGGTTTATGTTGGATTGAATTGTTTTGAGATGCTGGAATTGGAATATTGTTTATCAATATTGTGGCCACGTAAGATGAATTTCACTTATTAACCCGATAGAGTCATTTTAGAAATAAAATGATTTTTAAAATAATATTAAATTAATTAATATAGCCTAAGTGGGAGAATGTTAGAAATTTTCCTTTTTGTGGACAATATTAATTAATAAGTTTTGTATTTTAAATGAATTGGGTTAATGCATATTCCAATTTCTATTATTTGATTGACCTATTGTGATCATGTTGAGTTGAGCTTATAGCATCTTTTGGTATTGGACCTAGTTGGGTAGCAATATAAGCATTAGTATTTGACTGGGCTTCTATGATGGGTGGACCCATCAGACACACTGTTGATTAGGTTTTTTGCTAGGTCCCCTCTCTTAGGGGTGTTCGCGGGTCGGTTCAGATCGATTTTGGCCAAATTTAGGATCCAATCCAATCAAATTTGATCGGTTCGGTTCGGTTTTCAGAAAAAAAAAAATTGAAACCCAACCCAACCCAACCCGTTCATGAACAGTTCGGTTCGGATCACCGGGTTACCCATTTAATTTTTTTTATAACTATTATTTTATATCACGATTGTTTCAAATATCTCATACAATTAATACAATATTATCAAATGTATGAAAGTAGTAAAATTGATTCATTTAATACCATCAACATAATATTATAAAATAGACTTATAATATAAATTAAAACAAAAGATTTGTGAACA
>PYAF01000948.1:1802891-1814855 GCA_007407185.1 Glycine tomentella
GTACCTTTAAATCCTGATTGAGAGTTGAAGAATCAAACTTGTCAAACGCTTCTATATGATCTCACAACAATTCTCTCAATGATGCAAACATAAACTCTCTAATACTCTAATATTATTTGGAATGGAATGCATACATAAACACCAAAATATGTTTCTATTTATACTAATTTAAAGATATGATTTTAACCAATTTTTGAATGCAATCCTAAATATATTCTATCATATTATCCAATGCAATCTTAAAGATATTCTATTATATTATGCAATGCAATCTTAAAAATATTCTATCCTACTTTTTAATGCAATATTAAAAAATATCTTATCTTATTTTTGAATGTAATCTTAAACATTTACAATATCATACATTTTTTTATTACCAAATTATTTTTTAATTTTTAATATATATATATAAATAATAAAATTATATTATTATTACGGGTTCACGGATTGGGTCATCGGATCAACGGATCTGTAAATCTAAACCCGTGACCCAACCCGTACATGAACGGTTTTGATCGGTTCGGTTCGATTTTGACCCAAATATATAAATGACCCAACCCAAACTGTTCAGATCGGTTCGGATCAGTTCGGGTTCACGGGTGACCCGTACCCGTGAACAGCCCTACCCTCTCTAGCCTATATATATTGGGGTTAAGTCCCAAGAGCCATAATGCTCCCATCGTTGAAGGCTGCCAATTTCTGAATAGGCAATAGAGAGAAAGATTCTAGCATCTTGTTCCCTCGTTTTCTCCAGCTTTTCTTTGATTCAATAATGACCCAACAAGGTACACACAATCACAACTCTCATTTATTGTTATTTGGTGTTTGATAATCATATATATGATCCGTTATTTTAGATCTATCATCTTACACTCTTACCAGACACGTCGCTAGAACCTTAGCATGCAAGCGACTTTAATAGTGTCTAAGGATCTCAAAGTGATGGATCCCCATGAGAATATCAGATCGATAAGTTACTATACACACCCATATATAAATTCTAGTGCTTGACCTAGAAAGACAAATTACACTTAACAATTGAATGATCTTAAACTAGATCTCCCATTTTAAGGTACTATCTAGCTATAAGAACATCTTCAAAACAATTTATGGATATGCAAAATTTTAAATATATAAGTGTGTTTTTTTTGTCTATTTATACACTTCCTCGGAAAGGATTTAGGTCCATGGTATTGTTGGTATCCTTTTGTAGTCAATGTTTTAGAAGAAGCTAAAAGTACCATTTTGCATTTGATGAATGACATATGTAATGTTATAATTACAATCACCTGGTGAGTAAATTCAAATATTTTTAAGAGCAATTTAGTAGAAAAAAACTATTTGCAAAGTAAACTATGGTTTGGGATAGCAACTGATATTTATAAAAATAATTTTTGTTTTTTGGGAAGAAAATTGTTTGATGTATTTAAAAAAATTAAAATTTATGATTATTTTTCAATAACTTTTTCCTGAAGAACATTACTTCTAAATTACCTCAAATTTTTTAAAGTTTTTCTTATCTTTGATCTTCATACACATTCCTTTTTGTAATCTATTGTGTAAAAATTGATTTTTGTTTGTTGTTGTTGTTGTTGTATTTAGACAAAATTATATTTTTTAAAGTAAACTTATCCAAATAGATGTTGGGCTTAAAATTCAAGCCAAGTCCAGTCCAATAAGGAAGTATTATGGTTTCATTTTTTAGAGAGGTATGTAGAAAATTTGAAAACACAAGAAGAGAGAGAGAGAAAAAGGAGAGGAGAAAGAGGCAATTAAATTCGCATGTTGAGAAGTGTAGGGACAATCATCCTTTAATCTCCTTGATTTCCTTATTTAACTGTTAGATCTTGCTGAATATTTTATAGCAAGTTCTTGACTTATAACTCTTCACATCTAACGGTTGGTTTGACATCACTGAAAATTCCCAAACCAATCTGGTTCTGAAGCAGTATTCTGAAGCAGGCAGCAATATTGCGAGGGACATTTCTCTCACACTAACCGTTGGGTTGAGCTCAAAATTTGATAAAAGGTTAAGCAAATTTGTTACTACATTCTGACCTTTCGGATCATTCATTGAAGTTTTTTCAGGAGGGAGTATTTTCAACTGCAAACAGAGGTGATCAAAATTTCTGTTCTGTTTTGTTTTGTTTCGGGTAGTGATAAACTGTTGGATTGTCTTAAAATTTGGTCAGTGTGTTTCTCTCTTGTAGTACTTAAATTTGACCATTGGGATTTAGGAGTTGTTAATGCTTGTGGTAGAAATTAATTTCGGACATAAGCCTATTTTGTATGTTATGATGTGTTGGTACAAGTTTTGTTGAAGTTGTTTGTTTATAGTAATGGTTGTTGGAACCCTTATGTAATTTCACTTTATTGATAATGAAGAATTTGGATGGATTCCAATATCAGTCCTGTGATTTTTACGTCTCACATTGAGAAGATCTTCCATGTTAAAAATTATGTTGTATTGCTTGCATAATTATTATTTGTACATAAATTATTTTGTTTGTGCAAGACCATTTAATCCTAGAAAAGAAAATTGGTATTCTTTTTCCCAACAATAAAAAACATTCTAATATTATTATTATTTGACTTAATTTCATTTTTAATCTCTTATTAAATATTGTAATTGTGCGATTTTAATTCCTTAGATTCTAATTGAATTATTTATGTATCACAAATGTATGACTTAGTCTCCCCAATTTTAATTATATGCCAATTGGAATTTCCTATTATTGTAATTGTATAATTTTATTCTTTCAAATTTCATATAAGGTTGAAACTATTGTTTTAATGAGAAAAATTTCACAATTATAATATTTTGAAAATTAAAATCACTCGATACCTAAAAGACTTAATTGATAAAATTGGAAAAAAAAAACTAAAACTACTCATTTACAATAACTAAAGAACTCAACCAATATAACTGAAACTTAAAACTAAAATTACATCTTTATAATACCGAAAGACTCGATTTGTACACTTTAGAACTTAAAAACTAAAAAGGCGTGATACCCTATATAGACTAAAAATACAATTAAATCTTATTATTGTTGAAATAGCCTAAGTTTTTACAAGTAACTTGTTTGATGAAAATTGACTTGACACTGGTCGGTGAAAGCGCGTGTTTCATGGTAGTGTTAGGAATCAATTGTCAAGTCAAATCATGTATAGTCAATAGTTAAGCTTTCTTATTCAGTGATAGTGTCTATCCCTTGAACAATTGAACACAACCTTACGTACTGTGTCAATACTTCATAATGCAACCGGGAACAACGCGGTTTGCCGTGACCTCCAAATTCCACAAACTCCAACCCAAGCTATGACGTAAGGCTTGTGTTAAAAAAAATAAAATAATCCTAAATTCTCCTATGCACTTGTATGAAAATTAAATGCATCTTATATCCTAACTTTCTTCACAAAGTTGGGAAATTCATAGAGATTTCTTCTAAAATATAATATTGTTAAAAATATTTCTAAATCTTTCTATTGGATCTTTCCACCAATTCTCTTGCTCACTTTATATAATAAGTGTTGAATATTTCTCTGTTTTCAAGATATTAAGTTGATTTATATTATGAATTATTAAAAATATAGTGGAACAAGTTAGTTGTGTGTTATTAATATGGTTTGACATGATTAATAAATAATATTATCTCTTAAATATATAATTATGAATTTAATTTTTGACTATAAATTAATAATTAAGTTGAAATAATTTCATACTAATTATATGCTTTGGATATAAATACAACCCCTTACATGTTAATTCAAATCATTTATACCAAAAATTATTAAAGGATTTAGAAGTCAATCCTCCAATCAATAAGAATATTGGGGTACCCAATCCCACGTGCACTACACAAGCTGTATGTCCCGCAGCCCTCCTCAACATATCTTATTCTGGAAGACTAGGACTGGCACAGACCACACAAAGTTTGTGTACATAAACAACTGAACTTCTCGAAAGCTCCAAGTGATCAAACTTGTTTCTCTCATAATCTCATCATTGCTCCAACATAGCCCTGGCTAAGTAGCAGAAGCTAGCACTAGCTAGTTAGGTTTTATTTCTGTCTTGTAATTGAGACAATTTATGAAATAACCGCACAATTGATTCAAGATGAAGAAGAGAGTAGCAAGCACCAGCAATGAGTCCTCTAAACTTGATCGCAAAACCATTGAAAGGAACCGCAGAATTCACATGAAATCCCTCTGCCATCAGCTTTCTTCTCTTATTCCTCCCAATCTCAAACCAGCCAAACCCAAGGTACATACATAACAACAGTCATCTACACATTTTTCTTTCTTTTAATTGAACTCTTCACCCTGAAGCTACCAACTAAGGGTGTGTTTGAAAACCCGTTCCCATGAAGTTCTCACTTTCCGAAGCAATAATTTGTTGCTTTTAGTTGAACGAAAGTTTAAAGGTTTGCAAAAAAATATTTAAGTCTTGCTTCTTCAAAATTATGTTTAATTTGCAAGTAAAATTTTATTCTCAAATATAGTTTTGGGAGATAACCAAACATGATTATAACCTAATTTTACACTCAAATATATTTTTAGATACTCCCACCTGAAATCCCAACATACCTTAGTGTATGTTTGGATGTCAATTGAGAAAATTCAAAATACTTTTATTGGCAAAGCAATAAATTCTTCTTTCTTTATTTTTGTCTTTGAATTCGAGAATGCACATTGAAATTCCCAAAAGCACATTCCTAACTGCTTGATGAACTTTCTTCCAAACATAGATGTAAAAATTAACTAGCTAATTGAATGTTTTCAGTTGATGCTAGGGCAGCAGGACCAGCTGGATCTTGCAGTAAGGTATATAAAACAAATGACAGAGAGAGTAGAGAAACTGAAGAGGCAGAAGGAGCAAGCGATATCAAACCAAAGCAATGATGGTAGAAAAATGTTCAACAATAATGTTGAGTCCAAATTGCCAATACTTGAGCTAAGAGACTTGGGTTCCGGCATCGAAGTGATATTGGTGAGTGGGTTGAACAAGACATTCATGTTGTACGAAGTTATAAGTGTGCTCGAGGAAGAAGGTGCTGAAGTTGTCACTGCAAGCTTCTCAACTGTTGGCGACAAGATATTTTACGTTGTTCATGCTCAGGTACAAGTATACATGTTTTTCTTATGGATAAGGGTATTTATCGGACCAATAAACCTCATACAAATCAAACTAGTCTAATTAAATGACTTCAGATTAGTTTGAGTTAACTATTTTATTTTATTTCAAACTCAAAGCCAAACCTACTATAATCAGTTCAAATTTCAATTTTTTTTATTGTAATTCATTGTTTTTAAAACTTTTAAATATGAGAAAAAAAACTGTTAACATTAATTGATGTAAAATATTTTATATTGTCATCCAATCATAAATCATCATTAATGATATGTTTGTCAATTTTGTATTTAAAATTCAGTCATATTTAAACATTTCCTCAATGTTTCCCATTTTTTTTAACTTTCTTATCTAATATTATTAAGTTTACCCTACAAGTTTTTATTTTCGTTAGGCTGAAGATTGATGTTATAATTTTACTTAATTTTGATGAGCTTTTTCTTCTCTCAGGTTAAAATATCAAGAGTGGGAGTAGAGACCACGAGGGTGTATAACAGACTTCAAGAGTTTATTGCTCCACCAGAAATCTGGCAGGAAGATGTCTGAAGGCTTGAGAGTTATCCATGTCTTGTCTATCACTGGCTAGCTAGCTGTAAATGTATTGTGGCCTGGCCACATGCAAATTGATAGTTTAGAGCTATATATTAGCTGTGTACCAAAATAAAAACAATAAGGGTAAACTTATATAATAATGGCTTGAATTAATGACTTGAATTTACAAAGACGAAGTTCATGTATGTGTGTAAGCTAAGCTAGATAAGGGGCCATGAACTTGAAAAAGTGGTTTGAGGTACAAATTTGCGTCTTCAAGTCACGTTGTCATCATAATAAGCTATCGCAATCACATTGCGTGTGTACAGGTTTGGGAGTTTTTTCGGACTAATAGCACATAGTTAAAAGAAGAAGGTTTATAATAGGAAATCAAAGCTAAAATTAATGGCTTGAATTTACCAAGATCAAGTTCATGTATGTGTGTAAGCTAAGCTAGATAAGGGGCCATGAACTTGAAAAAGTGGTTTGAGGTCAAAAAATTGCGTCTTTGGAATAGTGATTGGACCTTTGACTCTTTTGATGAGAATCAAGGTTTAGCTTGATTCTTCATACACGAGGAATGATGAGTCACAACCAATTGAATGCCACAACAGGGTAACCCATTATTGGAGGATGAAGAGTTTGGCTTTCTAAGAAGGGATAACCAGAGCTTGGAACAAGCAATAATTGGCTGCAAAATTGAGGAACAAGTGACAGAGATTATAGTGTTCAACATGGGGTTGTGTGGGGAGAAAAAATCCAAATGAAAAAAACTAGAATGCCACCCTTCAAAGTATCTCATGGCAGACCGAAGGAGAAGAAAGCGTTTGAATGACCGTCCTTCTTACATAAACCTTAATTTGATCTAACATGAGAACACAAACTTTGACTGAATTAGCACGACCTCAATTATTGGAGACACCATTGATTACATGAAAGAGCTTGTAGAAAGGATAGCTAAGTTGCAATAAGAAGAAATGGAGGAGGGACCAAATCAGATAAACCTCTTAGCCATTTCTAAGGAGCTAAAGCCAAATGCAGTAATGGTAATTTATTCCCCCAAGGTATGCTTATTTCTAACCACTCAGTCAAACTCCTAAAGTCATCCATAATCATAGGCCAAGTTCATAAACAAATGTATGTGTTGTAATGCTTTTGCAGTTTGATGTTGGGAGAGACCAGGACACAAGGATTAGTATGTGCTGTGGCACAAAGCCAGGATTACTACTGTCCACAGTGAACACCTTTTTCAGCATTAGGCCTTGAGATTCACTTTGAATGTTATAAGCAACTTGAATGATTTTTCAATGCAAGCATATTGCTCAAAGGTTTGTAATTGAAACATAAGATTTGTTATAGAGTCATTTCAACTAATTTGAAATAAGATAAGATCATAACAATAGAATAATGAAATAACTAAGACTATGGCTAGTAAGCTTATGGAAATCAAAACATGTACATATATTATCTAAATTTAAAAACACACAACAAAGATACAAGGACCTGGATACCAGTCTTTAGAAACTCACTTAGACAAATAAGTTACTTTAGCTTAAAATAGCCTATCACTTTCAATCATGCAGTATGGTTGACAAATTTTTTAAAAATGGACATCTTGACCTTTGGAGCTAGATATTGGCAAGGGTACTACTAATACATGGGTAGACAAATGGGAATTTTTCAAATATTTAACAGCAAGCACAAAGGCTTAAAATTAATTTTGTCTGCTCACAACCCAAATACAATTCTCAACATCTATATCCACCCCCATTTTCATCTTTAAAAATTCATAGAAAATTCTATAAAAAAAAATACAAATGGAATGATTCCTACTCCTCTGGATCTATTAGAAAATATATTTTCTTCTAAAAATGCATGGCAGACCTATACACAACCAAAATAGACCATTTTTCGCACCAAATAGTTGTTGTCCAGAATCCAAAGCTTGCAGAACACTGTATTATAAAATTTGCTACAAATGACACTAAAATCAAAATGCTTTGGGATCGATTGAGTTGTAAGCTAGCCAAATAATATAGTGAAGTATTAAAATATCTCATTCAACAAGCCAATGTAACATATCCAGTGATGCATGCTAGAATGACAGATTCATAAACATTCATACAATAACTTTTTGGCTTTCTAAGCATTACTCTAATACACACATGCAACACTAAGTCTTGAGTCCTGTTTTAGGACAACCTTAAGATCTCTGGATGTAGCCTAAAATAGGAAACACAACATAGGTTCAAAGCCCAAAATGTAGGTGTACTACAAGTTGTCATATTACATGTCATGCCGCACCGAACTCATCCAAAACCTAGTTTGAGCATGCTGTCTTATAAGTAGGGGTGGAAGTAGGCCAAGCAGCTTGTTAGGGGCCTATGGCCTGGCTTGGTTAAGGCCTGGGTTGTCCTGACCTGTTTATTAAAAAGGTCAAATTTGAGCTTTTAAAAAGCCTATTTAATTAAAAAAAGTCAGGCTATAAGCTTTAAAAAAAGTCCACGAAGCTTGAATAATGGGCCTGTATAAACTAAATACACACTCTTGGTCCATCTGTTCAATTTGTGCCTCATTCCTCACTTTCAACTTTCTTTCTAAACTTTAAACCCTAACAGACGCAGTCCTCATATTCCTCACCTCCTACCTGAGCCTGTGTACCGTCATCTTCTCAGCTACCAGGTTATATCTTCAACATGTTATATTTGTTTAAAGTAATTTTAATTTATTTTTTTATATAGGATAATGATAAAAGTTACTAGTTTGCCTTTTTGTTAAATTAAAAGTTCATTTAGTTTGATATTGTCGGTCGGTGTTTATATTTCAGTCGGATAGCGGTCGGCGTTGGCATTTCTTTAATGGTGAATGAGAATTTACGCTTTAATTTTGGACTTGTTTTTTTATGTGTTTTCCGAGCAGATTTCGAAAACCTTTGATATTCTTCGGATAGTGATTTTTATGTTTTGGTTGGTAAATTGTATAGAGTAATTGTGGATTACTTTAATGTTATGTATTGGAAAGGTAGTTTTGTTTGATTTGACATTATTGCCCAATGAGGGGTCCAACACGTACTTGAATTTGCATTTGATGTTGATGAAGAAGAATGAGCTAATTGGGTTAGTGAGAGGTCCAATACATACTCGAGGATACAAAGTAATCTTAATTGTTAATAAAAAAACTAATTATTAATATCTTTACGATTATAATATAAAAAATAAACTCATCCATTTAATATATTCTCTAGTTTATTATGCTAACTTTTTGCTTTTAATTATAGTTTGATCAGGGCCTTGAATACAGGCTTTCAAGCCAGGCCAGACTTTTATACAGGCTAGGCTCGGGTCTTAATAAATTATGTTTAACAGGTAACAAGTCAGGCTTAAGCTTAGTCATAGTGATGCGGGCCAGTCTTAGGCCCGTCAAAGCTTGACTTGGCCTGACCTACTTCCACCCCTACTTACAAGGATTCTAAAACAATGTTAAGAGATATCAAAATGGAATGAAACCAAAAAGGTTTAAATGTTGAGGCTTAAATATTTCAGGGCTATTATTCCATTAGCTTTGAAGCCATATTCAGGTACAATAACCCAAAAGACAAGTAATTTACTTAAGGGAAATATAAATGTCCTTTGCATCCTCTATGAGGGCTATTATAAGAAAATATATGGATACAGAATTTTAAAATTTAGCCACATACACAAAAAAAAGGATAAAGTGGGAGTAATCTTACATGCCCATGTGGCTCAATATGCCATATTTGCGCAGCTTGGTCCACAGAACCATAAGCAAGTTTCGTGCCAATGCAATTCCAAGCCACGGAGTGCACCTATTGGAGAAAAAAACATAAAATACCCATTTCAGAATTGCAACGGAAATACTGAGAAAGGACTTATCTTTCACACAAACCCAAGCATTAAAGCATGAAAGTTTTGAGCTTCGTTTGATCATGTAATTCAAGTAAATTAGTTGTCTCCTTCAAAAATATAATTTGATTATCATAAGGATACTATGACAAATAATGTTTAAAACTTCAGTTTTGTAAGCACTTGGATTGTCTGCAACAATTTTGCTGCCTCTATAGAATTTATATCTCATGGTTATAAAAGGTGAGGATATTAAAAGAATATTTTTATAATTGGTAATTGGTTATTAAAGGTAGATATTTGCTGGAGAGGCTGCATGGCTACTGAGGATCCAAACTCTTGTACTAATCATATTCATTTTTCTAGCCTAGAGAAAAAGGAAATTGAAATTCTAAGTAGTAGAATGACTGCTTTCTTTCAGGTGAAAAAGAAAAAGAATGATTGCCTTAAATTTAATATTTATACATGCATATGTTCATCTCCAGTTTTATGTTTATCAATATTCTAGGTCCAGGTTTTCGAGACTTCTCAACATAGTAAGAATCTCCCCGACATACTAGCCACTATGGATAAGGCTTTCATTTTTTGGATGATGTTATTTTTTCACATAACATATACTAGTAGCATATACTATTTTTTTGGGTGCTAAAACTAACTTATAAAATCCAGACTCTGAAAAGCGTTTTATGAATCTTAAAATTAAATTCCAATTCCAGCTTAAATAATAACACAAACCCAAGCAAGTTTTGAGCTTTGAACGCCTTTACCATGAACGAGAAAAGGGGCAAAATAGGTTTTTGAATATTATATTAACTGAACAATATAAATTGATAGACATAAATTATCATTATAACTAGGTTGATGGATGGTTTAAAAGAAACTTACACACGACCGTGGCGCCAGATGCGGGATGCAGAGCTTCGACGGCCTCTGACGTAGTTAACTTGGACCACGACACTACGTCGATAATGGAGACTGAGCGAGTGAGGCTAGAGCTCGAAAACGGAGACAAACCTAATTATTATGTAGTAGTGAAGTCACGTCATCATAATAAGCTATCGCTGTCACATTGCGTGTATAGGTTTGGAAGTTTTTTGGGACTAACTAGCTCACAACAAGCATGCATAGTTTACAGTACACTGATACCAAGACTATTACCACTAGAGTATGTCACTAGCTTAAATTTATTTTCCATGTTAGTTTTGAGTCTTGTGAGTTCATTTTATCACCACTAGAGTATGTCACTTTCCGATTTTTCAACCCCTAGAACGATTTATTTATGATTGTTGATTAACGTCTACTTCAAAAATGAGGTGGATTGAGGTGAAAAAAGAAAAAATATGAAAAAAGAGAAAAAAAGTGACACATAATCATATAATAAATGATGTGATAGAAAAATAAAAGTAAAAATAGAGAAAAAAATAGAATGGAAGTAAAATGGAAGAGCAAATAGATATGTTATTATAAATTTTCTTTAATTATTCACATATTTTCGGATAAAAACACTTGTGTCAACAATTCAACATTATGTGTTTATGATGCACGCACGTTTAACTTGATGTTTCCATTCACAACTTAGCTGTGCAACTGACTTCAACTTTTGAACACTGAACTGTACAAGAAGAGAAGAACTAGCATTCGATTGGGATTCAATTGGATTCAAAGTTTCAAACTTTTGTTTCACATCAATAAGATATTAAAGCTTAAATAAATCTAGTGTGTTTTTTTGGTTCAGGGACCAACAGGAACAAGTAATATTTTGTTGGGCATGCCTACGGTTTTTAAATGTCGTATCTAGTTTCATGATTTTGGCTTTTATATTTTTCTGATTAACTGCCCACGAACATTGACTTCTATAGAGAATGCTTTTGGACTATTTTGGGGGAACATTGCGCGCGTGCTGTTGTTTGTCTTTATTTTTCGCGGCAAAAGGCAAACCGGATTCAAGTTCAAGACAAAAACGTCATCCGAATAATGTCAGTTCATCATACTTACGATAATAATATGATAATTAAAAATATATTTAACTTATAATGTTAAATTAATTAACATAAAAAATTTATGTTTCTTTATAATTCTGCCATTCTTATTTGTAAGACCAAAATTTTAAATAATATTTTTTATAATATTTAATGTACAATATTTTTCCATTAATTACTTTTAGAGTAAAAATATCATTCATTAAAAGAAGAAAGAAAATATATTAATAAACTATTATAAGAGAAAAAAATATTGATGATAAGAATAATTTTGAAAAAATTATAAATTTAAGATAAATTTATTGCTATTAATTAAATTAATTATTTTTCTTAATCTTGATGAATCAGATAAATTGGTCTTATATATAAGAACAAATGGAGTATGATTTTTTTATAATTTTTATTTCAATTTCAAATTATTATATTTATTTTATCTAATAAAATAGAATAATCATTA
>PYAF01000948.1:1814955-1829442 GCA_007407185.1 Glycine tomentella
TCCTTTATCTAAGACAATAAATCCCTAAGACAATTATTTTATTTAATTAACTAAATTAATATTATTTTCTATGTATTATTAGTCAAGAGTTACTATTTTTTTAAAATTATCAAAATTTATAAATTAAAAATATTAATATATAAATATTTTTAATTTTATTTTATATCATTTTATATGTTTTTATTTTGAATAGTTTATACACTTTTATTTTTATTTTACCAACTTATAATTAAATTTCATAAATTAATTGTAAATTATTTACATAGTTTTTTAAAATTGATTTTAATTTACAGATTGTTTTTACTCTAATTATTTATGTAAAACAAAAAAAAAATATTTATATATTAAATATTTTTTAATTTATAAATTTTGATAATTTGAAAATAGTAGATGATACATAGAAAATAATATTAATATAATTAAATAAATAAAAAATATTTTATTGTCTTGTCTATGAAAAATTTTATGTAAATAATTATAGTAAAATAATCTATATATTAAAATCAATTTACAAAATAATTATGTAAATAATTTACATATTAATCTATGAAATTTAATTATAAATTGGTAAAATAAAAAATATATAAATTATTCAAAATAAAAAATATAGAATGATATAAAATAAAATTAAAATATTTATATATTAAAATTTTAAATTTTGATCATTTGAAAAAATTAATAACTCTTGATTAGTGATACATAGAAATTAATAACTCTTGATTAGTGATACATAGAAAATAATGTTGTTCCGCTCAGGAAGAACAGAAGTGTTTCCAACTGAAGATGTCTATGGGGATCAAACTCTCTCTCTCCTAAAGATGTTTATGGTTGAAGAACACCTCAGGAAAGAAGATCACACCGCTCACAGGGAGGAACAACACAACTTGGATGTGGGGTGTGTGTAATGTGTGTATTGAAAAGAGAGAGTCAGGAAAGTCTACCTGGTAAAGACCCGAAGCGTTGTATTTATATTGTGAATTATGGGCCTTGGGCCATGGCTTGTAGACAATCTATTAAAAAGATAGTGACAGATAATAGCTAGCATTTATCCTAATTTAAATAGGAGTTATCACATACCTTGTAGATAAGATATGGGGGAATTTTGAACATTTGAATTGATTAGCACTCTAATCTGCCGAGCTGCACTAATCACTTACCTTCCTGAGGCTGGTGAATGAATCACTTGTTGGTTGTTGTAGCCGAGGTGAATGACCTCGGTTTTGTTTTTCTTAGTATGGAACCGAGTTCCGGTTTTATTTGCCGAGATGTGCGGGATGGCCTTCTGGTTTCAGGACCTCGAGAGATTCTAGACTCTTCCGTGAATGGTCGTCCCTTTTTCTGTCTCTTCGCGTTTTCTGGAGGTCTTTTCGCCTTCTTTTCGCATTTAATGAATTATGACAACTTTTGAATTTCTAATCATGACCTTTTAATCTTCTTTCGTTTTTGCCCACTTATTTCTCACGGAAAAGTCATATCTGCCCTTTACGACCTTTCGCGTCAAGGAGTTACTTTTTCAAAAAACGCTTCATATGTTGGTTTTTGGCGGTTACTCATACTTTAACTCCTTTTATTCTCCTACTTCTTTTTACTCTTCATTTTCTCTCTGCGCTTCTTCTACTGCTTTCAAACCATTGCCCTTTCGTCTTCACCACCCTTACTGAAACTTTCATTTTTCCAGGTATTTACTGTTATCTATATTACTGTAATCGCTTGCATTGATTCATTTGTGCTTTCTGCATGTATCTCCATAGATTAGTCTTCCCTTTAGGCCTTTGCCCATTTCTGTTTTTCCCTCCTTTTTCCTCGTAATGGACATAACTCTAGAAGAGGAAGCTTTCATTCATAAACATGTTCCCCCCAAATCTACATTCTGGTTTTGGGGTTTTCCCCTTTCAGAAGAGGAAAAGAAGAAAAGTTTGTTAAGTGCTCCTTCTGGGGGTTCAGGGTCTTCAAAGAAGCCCCAGTCTGGATTTTCTGCTCGTAGGGGGGTATTCGCATAAGTACAAATTACAGTAGGATGATCCCTTTGGAAATTATGGCTGAAAGGGCTCTCGAACAATCTTCATCCGTAGGGACTACTGGGCTTAAGGGTCCTTCCAAGGGTCCTCCCTCTTCTAGGGTTCAGGATTCTCTTAAAAATTTGTTTGACCGTTCGTGCCTGCCTTCAACCAATAGCACAAGTTCTTCCACCGCCGTCACCCCTAATCCTTTGAATGCTACATTCGAAGTTCATTATGAGCCCTACTCAAGGTGTATGGACGAGTTTCATTACTATGTCCACATTGGGCATTATGAGCGTTCCGGCGAAATCCTTGAATCCTGTCGTCACAACCTGGTCCGAAAGGCCATTACTACAACGGCTAGGATGTCGGATGCCGAGGTCCGAATGCCGACTTCCCTCTGTGTCAGCTCGGCGTCAGTTGTTTCTTCAGCTCTTCCTATTTCAGCTTCATTTCCAGGTATTCACCACTAACTTCTTTTTATTTTTGTCATAGGTAACTATGGATACCTCGTCTTTGGAAATGGTCGGCGAGTCTCATTCTGCAGGATCTCAGCCTGACGGTCCTTCCTTTATTCTAGTTCCCTTGGGTGACTTTCGAAGTACGTCATACTTCTTCTTTCTCGACCCCGGAGGATATTGCTGCACTTCCTGTTGGCAACCAGGATGGATTTTCTGTCGGTCCTCCTGCCCTCGATGAGCCTATCTGCTCTCGTGCCGAAAAGGGCGAGCCCAATTAATTTTTCTTTTGTATTAACGTGATCAAGCGTCTAGGCATCCGTTTTCCCTTATCGAATTTTGAGATGCAGTTATTATCTTTTCTTCGTTTAGCCCCTTCCAAGCTGCATCCCAACGGTTGGGCATTTGTAAAGGCTTTTAAGGACCTGTGTGAGGAAATAAATATTGTCTGCACTATTACTCTTTTCTTTTGCTTCTTTAGTGTACATATCGGTCGCACTGGCCGAGAACCCTCTAGCCGGAAAGGGTGGACTTCACTTCGTAGCCGCCCGGACCGTCATCTTTTTACCCTTTACACTGATTCTTTTAAAAAGTTCAAAAATAATTTTTTCAAAGTTATAGCCGAACCCGACAAACATCCCTTCTTTCTCTATGGTACTGAGTCCCCAGGTGTAGAGTGGAAATTTTCACTTTATTGGTCTCAAGATCACCACTTGCTAACCCCGGCATCCTACCGCTCTAATGAGTCGAGCCTCTCCGATATAGAGGAGTCGACCCTTACTCAGATTTTGTCGTACCGGGAAGCTCAAGGTTTATCGGTTTATTTTTGCTGTAATGATGTCATACCATTTCTGGCCATTGTATTAACACCTTGTTTATTTTGCAGCTGTTTGGATGGAAGGCCCTTCTAACCCCGCGCACCGCCCAACTAAGAAGTCTACCGGTGGCCGGGGTCTTCGTTATCTCAACCAGCTACCCCCAGCTTCCAAGAAGCGCAAAGTCGAGGACTTGGGCAGCGGTTCTCATGAGGTGCCCCCCCTCAACCAAGTGGCGCTAGAGGCTGCTCCCGTGGTCGAGCTGGTCGACCAAGTTGTCCTCTCTTCAGGGGATACTGAGATTATCTCGGCCTCTGCCGAGGTCCCCCATGCTGCTCCTGATGTCCCTGCTGCTCCCGCTCTCTCTCCGGGATGCCTTTGGGAGAAAGGTGTTGACGACCTCTTCCCCTACACTAAGGCTCCCAAGACGTTCTTGGACTCAAGTCCTTTGTCTGACGAGGACATTCAAGAGCTCGACGCCCTGTAGCTAAGTGCTTTCAAATGTGCTTCGCTGGTGCCGAGCTTAGTTTCTTTGAAGAGCAGGCACACGAGGTTGCTTGAGGAGCACCACAAGCTGGAAGGAGAACTAGTTTCTTCTCGTGACGAGCTATACCACCTCGGGAGAGCTTTTCGAGGTTCGTGGTGAACTTGAAATGTTGAAGGAACAATCTCTTTCTTTGAAGGCTTCTTGTGATCCTGCCTCGACCGAAGCTGCGAGGGCTCGTGAGGATGCCACCTCTTTGGCACAGGAGCTTGCTGAACTGAAGGTCCTCTATGAGAAATCTCAAAAGGATTCTGAGGATGCCAAGAAGGAGGTGGCTGAGCTTCAAGAGGTTGTGGGATCGGCGGCGGAGGAAGCTTTCTCCAATGCCTTAGAACAAATTTGATGTTTGAATCCGGGAACCTCTCTAAGCCTGGAGGGAGTTCATTACCGAGCTTATGTTGAAGATGACAAGCTGATTCCATATGCCGAGGAGGAGGAAGCTTAATTTTGAAGGGCCAGGATGCCTGTTTCATATGTAATTTCTTTATTTTTATTATCGTATCATGGTGCTTCAAAACAATTTCCAACTTTTTATGCAACTTTTCGCTCCCTTTGAATATTATTATTTTTCTCTTCCTTTGAATGTTATCTAGCGTTTCTTCTTATATATGTTATTGTCGTGCCTTGGTTTCATATGACCGAGTTTATTGTATATTGGATTTCGGCTCGAGTTACCGAGGTCGATATTGGGTCTCGGACTCCTGATTTTGGATAACTGAGAACTGCAACAATCGACGCCCAATAACTTATGGGATTTGATTTCTTTCATTTCCCCAAGTTATGTCGAGGTCGATGTTGGGCTTCGGGCCTCGGCTACCGGATAACCGAGGGCCGCAACAGCCGACGTATCATAACCACTCAACGGGACTGAACTCTTCGATTTCCCCCGAGTAGGCTATGCCGACCTAATCAGGATCTGGGTGATACGCGGACCATCAAGATATTATATCGTGCGCACAATATATAAACTCCTTTAAATAAGGATTCTTATTGGATATTATTTCATGATCTCTTGTAAATGAAAGAAGAATACATGAATATATACCGACAATTATTATTTCATGATCTCTATGGGAGAGAAATTCATGCACCCATGACCCTGTAAAATTGATCTCGTCAATCAAGGGAATACATGGTTATTTATTAAACAGAAACGCGAACATGATCTCGACAAGAATTTCCTAGCTATAATATTTCCTCAATTTGTCGCCATTCCAGGTTCGCATTATGCTCTTTCCTTCAAGGGTCTCCAAAGTATAGGCTCCTTGCCCGAGATTCTGGGTGATTCGATATGGTCCTTCCCAATTTGGTGCCAGTTTCCCTTCTCGGGCGTTCTTGTTTCCGACATCGGCTCTTCGTAGTACCAGGTCCCCTTGTTCAAAGCTTCTTGGCTTTACTTTTTTATTAAATATGCGTGCCGATATCTGCTTCATTTCTAATTCCCGGCAATGAGCTATAGCTCGAACTTCTTCTATCATTTGTAATTCGGCTGCTAATGTGGCGTTATTATCTTTAGCGTGGGACATGCATTGTTTTCTCCATGAGGGCTGACCAATCTCCACAGGGATCATTGCTTCGCATCCATATGTCATTCTGAACGGAGTTTCTAAAGTGGTACTTTGGACCGTAGTCCGATATGCCCATAATACATAGTATAGTTGTTCAACCCAATTTGGTCCGGCTTCATGCATTCGTTTCCTTAGTCCGTCCAAAATGACTTTGTTTGCGGCTTCCGCCTGTCCATTCGACTGAGGGTGTTCTATCGAGGGGAAATGATGTTTTATATGGAAACCACTCATCATTTGTTGGAATTTCCTATCCATGAATTGCGTTCCGTTGTCCGTGACGACTTCAGCCGGAATCCCAAATCTTGCAATGATGCTACGCTCAAAGAATTTCTGGACTCGGGCCGAGGTGATATTGGTGATAGGTTTGGCCTCAATCCACTTCGTAAAATAATCGACAACCACTATCAACCATCTTATTTGACCTTCTATTGATTTAAATGGACCTACAAGGTCCATGCCCATTTGTAGAAGGGCCATGGTGCCGTGATTGAAGTTAGCTCGGTAGGCGGGCTCCATAACACCTTAGCATGCCTTTGGCAACTGTCACACTTTCTTACGTGCTCAGTGGCATCTGTTTTTATTGTAGGCCAGAAGTACCCGGAGCGGAGGACTTTTAGTGCTAGTGCCCTAGCACCCATATGTTGGCCATTGATGCCCTCATGTATTTCTCTGAGCACGTACTCGGCTTGATCCAGGTTCAGGCATAACAACATTGGGGTGTGAAGGCCCCTGCGGTATAATTCTCCGTTTACGATTGAGTACATAGCGGCCTCTCGGATCAATCTTTTTGCTTCTATCTCGTCGTCCGGTAAGATTCCCTGTTCCAGATAATCAACAATAGGCTTCCTACATTCCGTGGCCGAGGCAATGACCATGACGCACGCCGGTTGAGTCACATCTTGTTGGATGATAGTTCTGTGGCTTCCCGCATTTTTTGTACTAGCCAGTTTTGATAATATATCTGCCCGAGTATTTTCTTCCCGGGGTATATGAGCAACGATCACTTCTTCGAATTCTGCCATTATTTCTTTTGACTTCGCCAAGTATTTGGCCAATAAAGGTTGACCTTTAATGCCCCTTGTTCTCTGATATATTTTAAGCCGGCAATCAGTGCTTCGTATTCGGCTTGATTGTTGGACGTCGGGAAATTAAGCTGCAGCCATTGTTCAAATGACACTCCCTCGGGATTTTCAATAATGATCCCGGCTCCACTTCCCTTAGAATTGGACGATCCGTCAATGTATAGCTTCCATGTTGGTATTTCCTGTGGGTTTGAGGACGCCGGGGTCAGCTCTACTAGGAAGTCGGCCAAGGCTTGAGCTTTGATGGCGTGCCGAGCTTCGTACTTAATGTCAAATTTTGATAGCTGGATGGCCCAGTTCATCATTCTTCCTGCAAGGTCCGGCTTGTGCAATATCTGCCGAAGTGGCTAGTTCGTTCTTACCACCACAGTGTGGCTTTGGAAATAAGGACGAAGTCTTTTTGCCATCGTTAGGAGAGCAAAGGCCACCTTTACAAGCTTTTGGTATCTGTGCCGAGACGAGCTGCGAATCAGTGAAAACGTTGACCTTTAATGCCCCTTGTTCTCTGATATATTTTAAGCCGACAATCAGTGCTTCGTATTCGGCTTGATTGTTGGACGTCGGGAAATTAAGCTGCAGCGATTGTTCAAATGACACTTCCTCGGGATTTTCAATAATGATCCCGGCTCCACTTCCCTTAGAATTGGACGATCCGTCAACGTATAGCTTCCATGTTGGTATTTCCTGTGGGTTTGAGGACGCCGGGGTCAGCTCTACTAGGAAGTCGGCCAAGGCTTGAGCTTTGATGGCGAGCCGAGCTTCGTACTTAATGTCAAATTTTGATAACTGGATGGCCCAGTTCATCATTCTTCCTGCAAGGTCCGGCTTGTGCAATATCTGCCGAAGTGGCTAGTTCGTTCTTACCACCACAGTATGGCTTTGGAAATAAGGACGAAGTCTTTTTGCCGTCGTTAGGAGAGCAAAGGCCACCTTTTCGAGCTTTTGGTATCGCAACTCCGAGTTCTTGAGTGCTCGGCTCACAAAATAAACTGGCAGCTGGGACTTGTCAACCTCTCTGACTAATATGGCATTTACAGCTTCTTCTCCAACTAAAAGGTACAGATCAAGGTTTCCCCTGGATATGGCATTGAAAGCACTGGGGGTGATGCTAGGCACTTTTTAATCTCTAAAAAAGCTGCTTCGCATGCCGGGGTCCATCCAATAGTAGCTTCCTTTTTCAGTAATTTAAAGAAAGGAAGAGCCTTTTCTGCCGACCTAGGAAGGAATCGTGTTAATGCGGCCATTCATCCGGTTAGCTGCTGTACTTCACGCTTACTAGCACGGAAATTCATGTCTAGGATAGCTTTGCATTTGTCTGGATTTGCTTCTATCCCTCTGTACGTAAGCATAAACCCTAGGAATTTCCCGGCTTTTACCCCAAAAGCACACTTCGTCGGATTCAATCGAATGTCGTGTTGTCTTAACATCTGGAATGTTTCTTCTAGATCTCGGATATGATCTCCCTTGGTAGGCGTCTTAGTGATCATATCGTCAATGTACACTTCTATGTTTCGTCCGAGTTGATCAGCGAAGACTTTGTTCATCATCCTTTGGAAAGTGGCCCCGACATTTTTTAATTCGAAAGGCATGACGTTGTAACGGTAATTGGCGTTGACACCTCGGAATGTTGTCTTGTCTCGGTCTTCCGGGTACATTGGTATCTGATTGTATCTAGAGTAAGCATCCATGAATGATAGCAGCTGGAATTCGGCCGAGCTATCCACTAGTTGGTCAATGTTCGGCATTGGGTATGAATCTTTGGGACATACTTTGTTCAAGTCGGTAAAATCAACGCATACTCTTCATTTCCCATTGGATTTCTTTACCAGCACGACGTTGGAAAGCCATGTGGTGTATTGTATCTCTTTTATGAAGCCGGCTTCCAATAGTTCCTTGATATGTTTCTCCAGGGCTTGTCGTTCTTCAACCTTATGTTCTGCTGGATCTCACTTCCTTATCCGAGGTGGAAAGGAGGGGCTCCCATTGTTTTCTTTGACAGTATTGTAGTAACATTGCCTAGATTCCTTCTGATGGTCGCATATTGTAATGACTTGGCCGAGGTTTCCTACCATCTTCATCTTTTGATGTTTTGTGGATACCATTATGTCCCATTTATGAAAATTTGGCCTACCCAGGATGATATTATATGGTGAAGGGAACTCGGCAACGGTGAACGTGACCCTTTCCGACTTGAAGCCTTCCTTTGTTCCCAACGTCAGCTGAAGATCGATAACACCTTTCAAGCTAGTGCCTTCCCCATTGAAACCGTACAACATGGTTTGACACAGCTTCAAGTCTTCTTCCTTTAGATTCATCTTTTTAAACGCGCTTAAGGTGATGATGTCGGCCGAACTACCGTTGTCAACGAAAATTCTTCTGACCCGGAAGTTGGCCACGGTTCCTGTTTTGACGAGGCCATCCTTATGGCCGGGCACCACTCGTATCATGTCTTCAAGGTATTTCTTCCATTGATTGGCAGTGTCGCCTCCACCACCCATGGATCCCGAAATAACATTGCATTTGAATTCGATTATGGGAATTCGTCATTCTTCTTGTTCTTCTTTTCATCTCATCCTCGGTCGCCACTTTGATTTTTTCTTTTGCTTTGTTGCCCTTGTGTCTTGATAACATATTGTCGCAGTTTACCTTTGCGAACGAACTTCTCTATAGCGTCTCGGAGGTCCCAACATTGTTCCATTGTATGACCTGGACCATTGTGGAACTCACAGAACCGGGAATAGTCCAGCCCTTCCTTTCTGAACACTGGTCGAGGACGCTTGACTTTCTTCATGTCCGTTGAGGCTACCTCCCTCCATATTTGGGTTTGAGAAGTGTTCAACAGAGCGTATTTGTCGTATTTCGTTTCGTACTTGGCTCTGAAGCCAAGATCAGGGAAGTTTCTCGGAGGTCGCCCCTGATGAGTGTTTGGGGGATTTCGGCCATTATGAACTCCTTGATGTCGGTTTCTCGTCGGTGAAGGTTTTCTCTTGCCCTCCTTGGGACCCAAGTTAGCAATCTCCATTTGCTCCAACTCCAAGTACCTCTTCGATCGCATCCTGAATTCCATGAGTGACTTTACAGGATCTTTATAGATTGATTTGGAAAGTCAGGATGATCCATTGAGTCCGGCAGATATGAGATGGACATGTACCTTTTCCTCTAGACCTTGAACTTGCAGAGCTGCCTCCTTTAATCGATCCAAATAGCTTTGCAAGGTTTCTCCTGGTTGCTGACGTATCTTTCCCAGGTCGAACTGAGATTTCGACTGCTTCTTGCTGGTTGCAAAGTTCAGCAAGAATCTGTGTCCGAGGTCCTCGAAATGCCGGATTGATCTTGGTGGCAAAGTGTGGAACCATGTCTGTGCTGGTCCGGTCAGCGTGGTGACGAAGATTCGGGATATGATTGGTTCATCTATACCCCGGACGCACATTTGCATGTCAAATTCGTCAAGATGTACATGAGGATCTTGACTCCCATCATATTTTGACAGGAATGATCCATCAAAATCCTCCAGAAATTGTACGTTCACTATCGCATCAACAAATAGACTTTTATTTTGCTGACCTTGGCAGTATTTTCTTTGGTAAGTGCCTTCTTTTCTGATTAGTGCCAGATCCCGTCCCTGATTCCCCTCAGCAGCACGAACCAGGATCTCGGTCAGAGGGGTACGGCGTTCTATAGGAAGGGATACCCTCCTCGATCCCGAGTGATCAACCGAGTCCGGGCTCCCTTCCCCGGCAACTGGAACCGAGTTCTCCTGCTGAGGTTCCTCCTGCCTGCGTCTCGCCATATGTTGCGACCCATGATTCTCCTTTGCCGGGCTCTCCATATCTCTGATTCGTCGTTCCATAATTCGGATGCGGTGGTTTTTGTCTTGCCTTCATTCATCAAACTGGGCAATCAAATTCTGGATATCTTCCTGTAGCTGAAGCTCATAGCGTTTCTCCAGATTCTCAATCCTTGCCAGAATCGAGTTCAGAGCATTATGAATAACATGGGTCGTGTTCGGTCCATCCTCACCACCAGATAACAGATTGGTGGCGGGATGACGTGGTGTTGGCATGACTGGGGACGAGGCGGTGTGCGAAACGGCATCTTCTGCTATTACATTTTCTTGATTTCTCTGTGGTCCGTCTCGTCCTTCAAACTGGTGGCTTATCGTGTTGACCATTGTGATTTGATGGGAATCGAAATTTATCGTTCCCACAGACGGCGCCAATGTTCCGCTCAGGAAGAACAGAAGTGCTTCCAACTGAGGTTCAATGGAATTTTTACTATGGGGATCAAACTCTCTCTCTCCTGAAGATGTCTATGGTCGAAGAATACCTCAGGGAAGAAGATCACACTGCTCACAGGGAGGAACACCACAACTTGGACGTGGGGTGTGTGCAATGTGTGTATTGAAAACAGAGAGTCAGGAAAGTCTATCTGGTGAAGACTCAGAGTGTTATATTTATATTGTGAATTATGGGCCTTGGGCCATGGCTTGTAGATAATCTATTAAAAAGATAGTAACAGATAATAGCTAGCATTTATCCTAATTTAAATAGGAGTTATCACGTACCTTGTAGATAAGATATGAGAAAATTTTGAACATTTGAATTGATATGATAGATTCTTATCTTGTACCTTTATCTTGCTATCTCGATATTTCCGTAACAAATGTTAATGTAATTAACTAAACAATAATTTATTGTTTTTATTTTAAAAAAGAAAAATTAAATATGTTGATTTAGAAATAGAATGATCAAAATTACAATTTAATCTAAAATCTTTTTTCACGAAATATCTATACATACATATATATATATGTATATATATAACATGGTTACACTTGATACATATGAGACAAAAAGAATTATTCTCTTTTTGTCGATATCTTATAAGTCACAATGTTTATTTTAATAATTAAACTAAATTTTTTCTCTCTTATAATTTTTTGTACATGGTTTATCTCTTATAGTTGAATGACACAAATTTTTTTAAAAAAGAAGTTTTTTTTAAGGCAACGTTTATTTCTTTTAATAAATACCAACTTTATCTTTATTGTTTTTTGGGTGAATCCAACTAGATCTTCATATCAGTTAATAATGACTACATTTATACATTTTAAAAAATTAAAAATATCACTATATTATTTTAAGTTAATTACTATATACAATAATTTAATTTTCTTATAAATTATATACTAACGTCATGCGTATATTAGGGGTGTTCACGGGTATGGGTCACCTGTGAATCCGATCCGAACCGATCTGAATAGTTTGGGTTGGGTCATTTATATATTTGGGTCAAAACCGAACCGAACCGATCAAAACCGTTCATGTATGGGTTGGGTCACGAGTTTAGATTTACAGATCCGTTGATTCGATGACCCGATCCGTGAACCCGTAATAATAATATAAATTTTATTATTTATATATATATATATATTAAAAATTAAAAAAATAATTTGACAATAAAAAAAAGGTAAGATATTATAGATGTGTAAGATTGTATTCAAAAATAATATAGGATATTTTTTTTATATTGCATTAAAAAATAGGATAAAATATTTTTAAGATTGTATTGCATAATATAATAGAATATCTTTAAGATTACATTGGATAATATGATAGAATATATTTAGGATTGCATTCAAAAATTAGTTAAAATCATATCTTTAAATTAGTATAAATAGAAACATATTTTGGTGTTCATGTATGCATTTCATTCCAAATAATATTAGAGTATTAGAGAGTTTATGTTTGCATCATTGAGAGAATTGTTGTGAGATCATATAGAAGTGTTTGACAAGTTTGATTCTTCAACTGATTTAAAGATACCTATTTGCTTAAGGAATATAAGCATAAATGTAACTATTTTATTGTATTCTTCTTCTTGACTTTGAAAAAGGTCGTATCTGGGAACTAGGATACCAGTTTTGTCTCTATTCTTGATGAATTGAGACATGCAACTTCTGGCTGGGAAACTAGGATACCAGTCTGATTGGGAAACAAGGATATCAGTCTATCTTTATTCTTGATGAATTTAGACTAGAGCTTTTTGCTGGGAAACAAGGATACCAATTGGGATAATAGTTGTGTAAGGGTAGACTATTATAGTAAATATTGCTTACAAATCTTTTGTTTTAATTTATATTATAAGTCTATTTTATAATATTATGTTGATGGTATTAAATGAATCAATTTTACTACTTTCATACATTTGATAATATTGTGTTAATTGTATGAGATATTTGAAAGAATCGTGATAAAATAGTAGTTGTAAAAAAAAATTAAATGGGTAACCCGGTGATCCGAACCGAACCGAACCGAACTGTTCATGAACGGGTTGGGTTGGGTTGGGTTCCAATTACGGGTCATGAACTTCTTTTCCCGGAGAAGAAGCAATGACGGTATCCGGGGAATAAGCATCGGCTATCTCTATGCTAGCAGTCGTTTTTTTTTTCTTCTGAAAACCGAAACGAACCGAACTGATCAAATTTGATTGGATTGGGTCCTAAATTTGGCCAAAACCGATCCGTACCGATCCGCGAACACCCCTAGCGTATATACATAATTAATTAATGCCATTAAATATAATATGATCGTTTTTAATTTATCTAATGTTAATTTATTGATTAAATAAAATTAATCTTAATTGTGTGATACATTTAGTGATTTAGATGCATGTTGATTTAAAAAAATAGTATAGGTGCATGTTATCTTTAGAAAAGTAACTGAGGAAGGACGATAGATTTAAAAAACTAAAATTTAGAGAATAAAGAAATCTCCACCTTGAGTTTTATATGTTTACAATTGTAATAATGTTTCACGGTATCATTCGGCTTCTTTCGCAAATTAAAAAGTTTATAATTTGTATCAAATGAAGATGATAATAATTAAAAAACTAGTTCTTTAGTCTATTATTTATTTATTTAATCTTGCATATGTTTCACTTTTTTAAAAATTTAAAATTATAATGCTTTATTTTAATAATTTAGAGAATGATACAATTATATTGGGCAAAAGAACTAAAATAATATTTTTTTATTAAATATTTACCAAAAAGGGATTGTTTCAACTATTTACAAAAAATGGGACTGTGTAACATGCCTGGATTAGGCATGTTTCAACACGCCTAGATTGGGCGTGTTGTAACATGCCTAATCCATGCATGTTACAGCTGCCCCATTTCTATAAAGATGGCCCCCCTCCCCATTTCCTTCATATATTGGCTTGCAGTGTTCTCTGTCTCTGCTAAACTGCCTACCATTCTGGTGTATTTTCGTTTTTTCAGAGATTTTTGAAGGTGTTGTGAGTGACGAGAAAGATGAGTTCAAGTGGTAATTCTATTCGCGTTGTCTTATATTGGAATGGAAGAAAATATCAAGGCCAACAGGGTGTCATTTTTGAAGGGGAAACACGAGGAACCACTGTGAGACGTACATCAACCATTACTGAATTGCATGAAAAGATACGGCAAAAATTACGTCTGAATAGCAACCAGTCAATCACTTTACTGACGGGAAGATTATGATAACACGAGAAGTTCATGGGGTTTCAAATAATGGATGATGAAGACGTGGAGTTGGTACTAGATGAATTTTGCAACCAGGGAAGGAAAGATTTTTTGGAGTTGTACGTGGATATTACAGAAGTTAAGGATTTGTTTTACCCATCCAGGCAGTTCCAAATCATATATCATCATATGCTGCTGGAGGGGCATCATTTGTTGTGGGAGAGGTAAATGTGTTTGAGGAGGATTCACATGACCCAACTTGGGTCATGGATGACGATGAAGAGGATGACGATGATGAAAACATCACAATGGAAGATCGGCTTCTTGAGGAGGATGCTAGTGCGTCGGACGAGGATGAGGATGCTGGTGTGCATCAGGAAGATGTTAATGTGGGGCCATCTCAAACTCGTGATCATGCGGAGGGTGGTTCGAGTCAACCAGAACAAGGTAAATTAGCTGAAGATGTGAATTAGAATGGTTTGTCATTTAATTTGTTTTATATTGTTTATTAATATGT
>PYAF01000948.1:1829542-1856968 GCA_007407185.1 Glycine tomentella
TCTTTGTGTTGAGTTTAGGTTTGGGTGGGGTTTAAGTCGAGTTTAGGGTTTGGGTGGGGTTTAGGGATTTGTGTTTAGTTTAAGGTTTGGGTGGGGTTTAGGGTTTGGTTGGGGTTGAGGGTTTTGCTGGCGTTTAGGGTTGTGTCGGCAGGCGTACATGGTGTTTAGGGTTAGGGTTTAAGTTGATTTATTTTTTAGTTACTTTTTATATAGATTCTTATAAATGTTAAGTGATTGATTTGTTGGTAAGAATTTATGTTGCTAGTGCTTTTTAGTTGATATCATTAATTAAATTGACGTTGAACGGGCAGCTGCTGAGGCGATTCCTTTCTGGCAAGGAATTCCTCATTATACATATATTGATAGGAATATTGTCATATGCTGCCCCCCCCCTCCCCGACAACTTGCCACGTCGAGTCTTTAGTAGTCGTACTGTGCCCTCGTTCCACACAGCTTGTAAAACATGGATGCGCTGAGTACGCCTATGCAAAGCGCCCCATCTGTACGGGGTAGGAACCACATAAGATGTCGGATCCATCAGCTCAGCCTCATGATCCGATACAGGGCGCGACGAATCAGATCCAGACAAATCGGCCATGTTATCAGTAACTTCATACACAAAAAATAAAAATCCATGTTAACAATTATCTACAATTCACAAATCATTAAAACAACAAATTTCTAAACACTATACCCTAAAACCAAAACCTAAAACCATAGTTGTGAAAACCGGTTCGGTCATTGACCCGGTTCGCCCTAAAACCATAAACCCTAATCACTGCACCCCGAATCCTGAACCAAACCCTAATCCATGCAACCAGAACTATGACACCAACCCTACCCCAACCCTAGCCCAAACGTCACATACCTGCCCAACCAAACCCCAAACCCTAAACCCTTAACCGCACACCATCGTCACATTATCATGAAACCCAACCTTACCCCAACCCTAACCGAAACGTCACGTCCCATGCCCACCAAACCCTAAACCCTTAACCACAAACTATCGTCACATGACCATACCCTAAGCACAACCTAACCATGCCCAGCAAACCCTAATCCCTCAAACCGATGTACCCATGCCCAGCAAACCCTAATCCCTCAAACCGATGTACCCCTGCCTTCCAAAACCCACCCTAAACCATAAACCACAAACCCTCATACCATTAGCATAAACCCCAACCTTAAACCCTAATAATTTAACCCTCATACAATAACTACACATTAACCCTAAGTTCTAAATTATAATCATTTAATCCAAACACTACAGTACCAAACATCTCTAGAGTTTTCTATCAACCTAAATTTATGTCACTAACAAATTAACATCACCCTAACATCTAAACCCTAAACTAAAACAATTATTAAGTAACCAGGTAAACAATAAGTACATGCATCACTAACAATATAAATAACTAAATAATAACAACATGACTAAAAATATTGTAACAGAGGCAAAAAATTAAATCCACTTACTTGTTCGCAGGATTTTTTCTGAAAAACTTCACAGTTCAGCAGAGCTTCGCTGCACAAAATATCCACCGAAAATACAAATATATTTATAGAGAGAGAGTGGAATGTGAGGAAATGGTGGGGGGGGGGGGCATATTTATAGAAATGGGGCCACTGTAACATGCCTAATCCAGACATGTTACACAGCCCCATTTCTGTAAATATTTTGCAGATAGCCCCTTTTTGGTAAATATTTAATAAAAAAAATATTATTTTGGTTTTTTTGCCATTATGTTGTATTATGAAAATATACATTAATAAAATGCCTTAAAATACAAATATATTATAAACTAAATCATGTAAAAAAATTATAGATTATATTTTCACTTAATCTTTTAACCTTGCATGCATGTTGAAAACATAAGATTAGAACATGTCCACATGAGACATCTTAGTTGATAGAATTGGGAGACATGCAATGTGAGGAGCATCCAAGCTGTTTTTCTGCGGTTCGCGTCATTCTCATCTTTCTTGTATGGATTTCTCATAAGTTCATTTGCATAAGTTAAATGCTTATAAAGTTGCGCCTTTTTATGTCGGCGCTTTGCTACCTAATATAGCATATTTTAAGGGTTAGGCTATAGCAGAACATGGTGAGACCATTCGATATATATGTCTTGACATTAGAGCATTGAAAATTAAAAGGAGTATACACTTTACTAGCAAAAAATCTAAATAATATTTTTATATTAAAAAATTATTAATTTGAAGTTGTTTTGAAATATATTATCAATATGGGACAGTCAGACATCTCCAAAATGGGTGTGACCAGATTAGGCATGATACCTCCTAAGTCACACCTAATTTGCGCGTGACCAGTCATGCCCATTTTGGGCGTGTCTGACCTCCATATAAGCCAATTTTTTTTTTACTTTTTCCTCGCTTTTTATTGTTTCACATTCTGTCTAAAAGTTTCTGAAGTTTATCTCTCTTAGGTTTGTGAGTGAGTTATCTCTGCAACGAAGCTCTGCCAACAAGTAAGTTAATTTAATATACATATTATTTAATATGTTATATTATTGAATTAGAAAATTGTTAGGGCCATATGAAATTGTTAGCGCCTGTTACATAGAACTATTTTAGGGTTTAGTTTATATTTGTAGAAAACTGTTAGGTTGTAGGGTTTAGGGTTTAGTTTAGTTTAATTTAGTTCTTTAATTATAATTATTTTACTAAAGTTATTTAGTTCAATTTAGGGTTTAGGGTTTAGTTTAGTTTCATATAAAACTCTTAGTTTTTAGGGTTTAGTTTAGTTTCGTAGAAAACTGTTAGGTTGTAGTTTAGTTTAGTAGAAAACTGTTAGGTTTTAGAGAAAAGTGTTTAGGGTTTTGGGTTGAGTTTAGTTTAGTTTAGTTGTTAAATTTTAATTATTTTACTAAAGTTATCTAGTTCAATTTAGGGTTTAGTTTAGGGTTTAGTTTTTAAATATAATTTTGAATTATTTAGGATATTTATTTGTAATGTAATTTAATTTGAAGGTATTAAATTATTAATTATAATATTGATTTATTTATATTAATATAATAATTTTGCATATTATTTAATATGTTATATTATTGAATTAGAAAAATGTTAGGGCCACATGAAATTGTTAGCGACTATTACATAGAACTATTATAGGGTTTAGTTTAGATTCGTCTAAAATTGTTAGGTTTTAGTTTAGTTTAGTAGAAAATTGTTAGGTTTTAGAGAAAAGGGATTAGGGTTTGGGGTTGAGTTTAGTTTAGTTTAATTGTTAAATTATAATTATTTTACTAAAGTTATTTAGTTCAATTTAGGGTTTAGTTTTTTAATATAATTTTAAATTATTTTGGATATTTATTTCTAATGTAATTTAATTTGAAGCTATTTAATTATTAATTATAATATTGATTTATTTATATTAACATAGTTATAGATGGCTGATTCATCATCTTTTGCTTCTTCACGGTCTGGATCCAATCACGAGGGTGAGCGTAGGGATCCGACGACCCATGTTATGCTACCCCGTATAAATGGGGGGTTTTGCGGATGCGTACCCAGCGAACCCACGTTTCACAGGCTGTGTGGAAAGAGGACAAATGTTGAGTGTTAAAGACGTGACGTGGTAAAGTCGCGGGGGGGCCCAGATTGTGACAATATACCTGACATCGTTGCAGAGATGTTAGGACAGACTGAATTCCTACGTGTTGTACGCATGCGACATATTCAGGTATCAAATTATGAGTTGAATAATTGTACATACGAATTAATTCCTAAAATTGTTTTTGTTTATAATTGTACATACGAATTGATTATTGTTAACTTGACTTTAGATTGATCCTGCGCTCATTAGTGCTCTAGATGAGAGGTGGAGACCAGAGACACATACATTTCACATGACGCAGGGAGAGATGACCATCACGTTGGAAGACGTGGTTGGTATCCTAGGTTTAGGCAGCGACGACAATGTCGTAATCGGATCCACGTCAGACAACTAGGCCACCGTCATCGAGGACGTGTTTGGTCATCTTCCTCATGAGGGTGAGCTAAAAATAGGATTCTTGGGTCTAGCTTACTTTGACAGACATTATGCGCATTGGGGCGAGGTAGCTGCAGATCACGTAGAAGTCATGCGGTTTACGAAGGCGCACATTGCGTGCATGATTGGAGCATGGCTACTATGCGACAGATCCAGGCAAAGCACTGTCGGCTGTCGCTACGTCCCGTTGCTTGGAGGGGACATGGGAGACATAGGTAGGTATAGCTGGGGCTCCGCTATCCTTGAACATTTGTTTAGACAAATGTGCGAGTGTACAGATGCAGAGAGAAGTGACATTGGTGGGTGTCACGTGCTTCTCCAGATATGGATGTGACTCAGATTCCGACCCATTGCTCTAGTTATTCCCCAGCCTACTCAGCCGGAGTGGCATTACGGACACAGGCATGTGTTCTTATTTTCTGTTATTAACTATGTATTAATGATTCTTATAAGTATTCTAATGTCAGTTACTTTTAAATTAGGTTTAATGCTTTAGGCCAATTCCGAGCACATGAACTTCTTTGGTATTGGCTAATATTAGATTCCCTTTGTCGGGAGGAGGTACGTATTAATATTTATAAGAGTTATGGTCACTGTATTTTCATAATTTGCATTGTTGGTCGTTGTTCTTTCATAATTGTGTTTTAATTCTTTTGTTTAGGTGGTTTGGCAACCATATGCAGGCTACAACTTCCTTGGTGCATTTGAGCACGAGCGACTGTTGTGGATGGCTAGTATTCCAGTTATATGCTTCCACACAGTTGAGTATTCTCATTCGGACAGATGCATGCAACAATTTGGGAGGGATCAGCCAATCCCACGAAGGCCGAGGAAGCTGAAGGGTGTGCATGACCGATCATTGCGAGGTAAACCACATGATAATTGGGTCCATAAGCTGAGACGCTTTATCCGACGATGGAAGGTTAGGGACCGGCACGTAGAGCTGCCAAGATGGGTCGTGGTGTAAGAGTTGTTTAATTATAATTTGTAAAATTATTTTCATTATGATGGCTTTAATGTCTGGACTAATGTATTTGGGTTGTAATTTGTAGATTGATGGCCTGGAGATGTTGTACTTCACGACTGGCACAGAGCAATGGTCGTGATACACCATTGACTGGATGCATGAAGAGATTGGTTGCATTATTTGTATCTTCCGAGAGAGTTGTCGCTTGGAGGAGGCAGACCTACATGCACCCCCATCGCAGCTTCAGCACGACCCACAGGTGCATGTAGACGCTCCCTGTGGAAGACAAGAGGGACATGAGCTAGAGCGTCGCTGGAAAGCCATGCACCATGTTCCTGATGGTTGGTTTAGGCCTTCGCTGATAGGATCTACATACGCCAGAAAACCTTTGTATTACGAGGCTACCCAGCAGGGGACATGAGGTATGAGGTTCAGTAATCAGAGTCAGATTCCTCCACCGGCAGACTCCCAGACACAACCTTTGTATTACGCTACTGCTTTGGCCGTGGCATCAGTGAACGTTGGGGTGTCAGCTTCTAGGACCAGTGGTGACGTACCTACTTCGGATTAGAGTGCTGCCGATATTGACAACCTGTGGGCTCAGGTTGATTATACTCCAGCCAATTGTTGGGATTGGCTAACACATGGACAATATGGCACCCCACTTGTTGATTATCCCCGCCCATCATCGCCAGACCAGGGAACTCCATACCTACATGTAGATGTCGACCCTTCACAGGCAACCCCTTCACAGCATCAACCACAGCAGACAGGCCCTTCTCAGGCAAGTCCTTCTTAGGCAGACTCTTTCAGGCCCGAGGTAGACGGAGGTTACCCGATCGTCAAGCACGTCATCAGCTGAGTCATAGATTTTTTTTAAAACATTAATGTTTATATATTGTGGTTTGTATTGGACTTTATTTGATCTTTAGACATTGATAACAACATTTTGGTGTAATGGGTTTTTTTTCTTGTCTTAACATACCACGACCAAGTAGGATTTTAACAAATTAACAAAAAGAAAATCGTTTAATTCGTATATCAACCCATAGAGTGAAAATGGAATCTTTTTCTCAACAATGAAATCCTTTTTCATATAATCATATATACATGACTAAAGAAAATGGAACCTTTGTCACAAAGTTGACTATTTGGTAATGACTGTATGTCCAACTTGCTTGCAAATTCCGCATTTGAGGCGGCTTTGACTTATTTCGACTTCATCCATCTCGTTACGTATTCTAGTGGACTTTGGACGACCCTTTCCATGCAACATTTTCTTGTTAGGTATGAGAACTGGACCTTCACTCGGTGGAATAACATCTTCATTACCAATTGGCTGTCATGGGAAAGAGTAAGCCTGAACCAAATTATTTACCGGGAAGACATAATCCACATACAAAAAAGGATTTTGACGAACATGTAAGGCAGTAGCAATGGACTACATGGGTATTTGAAGGCCTTAAACTTGCCACACTGACAAAAACGCTTTTCAAGGTTGACTGAAGATGACCTCTCGCAGCCCTCCTCCACCTTAAATAATGTTTGTTCAACATTATATGTGCGTACATGTTGACCTGTAGCAACGAACTAATTATGCCTCATAGTATCAACCACATTTTTACAATGTCATGTTGAAGGATTAACTTGGGAAACAGCCGCCTAACCCCTGCTTACAAAATATTGAACCAATCTATTGTATGTGTGCTTTACCAGAGCAGTGATAGGCATGTTTCTTGCTCCCTTCAACACCCTGTTGACTGATTCAAACAAGTTTGTTGTCATATGGCCAAATCTCCTCCCTTCTATGTCATATGCACGTGTCCACTTTTCCTTAGGGATGCTATCAATCCATTTTGCAATCTCAGGACTGTTATCACGAAATCGTGCAAACGCTACCTCAAAATCAATCATAGAGGGAGAATAACTTGCAAAAGAATCATGTCATTAACACTATTCGACTTACAGATATATCCATTTAATATATTCAAAATACTTGTTAACCATACCTAAATTTATCAGGGTCTTATTCAATTGTTGACTCCTGAAGTTTTGATTAAAATTACTAGCAATATGACGAAGGCAAAACACGTGATGCACATAAGGTGGTTGCCAACCAGCATGATTCGCCACAGCAGATAGTATGGTCCGGTGCTTGTCTGAAATGAGACATATGTTTTGCCTTTGTGTAACATGGAAACGAATGTTAGCAAGGAAGTATTCCCAGGCTTCCAAAGTCTCCCCCTCAACAATGGCAAATGCTAGTGGCAGACATTCATTATTGCCACCCTGAGTCGTGCAATCAACAATTTCCTTGTATACTTGCCATACAAATGAGTGCCATCAATTTGAATCATGGGTTTGCAAAAATTAAATGCCCCGCAACATTGTCTAAAAGTCCAGAACATGCGATGAAACACATGCTTTGCCCGTATCAATCGATGTCCCAAAAAATAATCATTTGTTTGAATATCATAAAAAAAACCTGGTGAAAAACGAATCATGTAGCCACACCACTTGGGCAAAAATGCATAAGATTCTTCCCAATCCCCATAAATCATTGTCATTACTTTCTGCTTCGCATACCAAGCCTTCCGATATGAAACTTTAAATCCATACGAATGGGAGATCCTCTCCTTAACCAATGCAATCGACACAGACGATTCCTCCTTAATCATTCCTAACAATGAAATTGTAACATTCACATTAAGAAGATACTTTAAAAAACCATTATTGAAGACATATAAAGGAAATTTAAAAAATACATACCTACTACAAGCGAAGCAATAACATCATAATCAAGCTGTCTATGACCTTGTGTAATATGGTCATTCAGAAAATTGTGTTTTCCACCCATTTTGAAATAAACCACTTCTCACCATACGCTGGTTTAATTACTTAACCCTCCAGGGCAACCCTCGTTATGAGCAATACACCTCATGCTAAACTTGTTAGGCTTGCTCTCAACCACAAATGCTTCTTGATGCTCCTTCATGAGGTTCCGCTTAATTGCAATTTGTGCGTCCTTTTTGGAGGCAAATTCCTGTTTAACAAACAACTCATCCCCTAATTGCCATGGACCTTGCACTGAACCCGAACCGAAACTGGTAAAAGATTCTTCTTCGCTTGAATGATTCCAATCAATATATGTGTAATGAGGAATTCCATCCCAAAAAGGAGCGACCTCAGCACCTTTAAATACAAAATTAGTTTAATAAACATATCATGCAAATTAAAATACTATAACATACAAATATACAAACATGACAACATTTTCATTGATTTCAGTCATCTAACATACCTTCAACAGACTGTTCTGATTGCGTAGATCCAGCATTCGGATGATGACGGATTTGAGATAACCCCACATCAGTATCTTCTTTGAATGCAGTCGCATGCACACCAGCATCGTCATCATTATCCAACGCACTAGCATCCTCCTCAAGAAGACGATCTTCCATTGCAATATTTTCATCATCGTCATCCATAACCCAAGTTGGGTCATGTGAGTCTTCCTCAGACACGTTTACAAATGGAGCAGCATATGATGATGTATTACGTGCAGAATTAAAAGCAACCGACCTGATGGGTAAAACAACATTCTCTGCTCTAGTAAAATCCACGTACAACTCTAGAAAATCTTTCGTTGCCTGCTTGAAAAATTCTTCCATTACCAATTCTATGTCTTCATCACCCACAACTTGAAAATCCATGACTTGTTCACGTTGCCATAATCTTACTGTCAGCAAAGTAATGCATTGGTTGTCTAGCAGACCTAATTTTTGTCGTATCTTCTGATGTAATTCACCCAGTGTTGAGCTTCGCTTGATACGTGTCTGCCTTTTCTCACCTTCAAAAACAACACCCTGTCGCCCTTCAACTTTCCTTCCATTAAAAAATAACACAACACGAGCAGACTCCTCACCACCTGAACTCATTTCTTGCAGTCAACAAAAACAAAAACTCGTTGGCAGAGCTTCGCTGCAGAGATAACTCACTCAGAAACTTTTTCACATAAAGAGAAATGCTGACTATGGCAAAAAATTGAAATTTGGAGGGTTATATGGGGTCTGACTGTCCCATATTGGTAATATGTTTCAAAACAGCCTAGATTGATAATTTTTTTTTAATAAAATAGTATTATTTATGTTTTTTTGCCCACCTTTATTATATCATTTTTTCGATAATTTTTTTTCCAAAATTAATCTTATTTGTAACACAATTATATTATAGAAATATTCTTCAACAATATTAGAACTTTAATTTGTTATATATAAACATCTTTAATTCTCTTCCACTAAATGAAATCTCATTAATTAATTAATTTTTGTAACAAAAGGAATCAATTTTAGTATGTCAAGTATATTGTACTGAATCTTTATGTAAAGAATTAAAAAAACCATTTCAACAAAGATGTGAATTAGGAAGGATTGGTCGACGAAATATGAATCAAAAACTTAATCTTGATTATATATATAATATTTAGAATATATTGATTTATTATTGATAAGATGAGATGGAGACTTAAGAGAGAGCATTGTCCATCATGCTTGCAGCATTAGTTTCATTTACAATTTACACATATTTTAGCATTAAAATATAAAATAAAATAATATTAAATTTAAAAAAGAGGAAGTGTTATATGAGCTGATCAGTTTAAGTGACATGAGGGGTATCATTTAAAGCACAGTGGAAAAGATAAAAAAGTTATACATTAACTTGTATAGTGTAATGTAACTCGAAATTTACAATATTTATCTAGAAGGGTTAGTAAGTCATATGTGAGGTTAGAGACTTATTTTTAATTGGATATTTGTTATTTTAAATAAAAAATAATGAATGATGTATTTTCTATTGAAGTTTTGGGATTGTTATTTTTTTACTCTCTATGTACGACTTGGGCTTAGTTTATTTATTATTTTTTAATCAAGTTTGAGCAAGTTAATTGTACATTATTTGGAGTGTACGACTTTGCCATGTGATTTTTTTTTTAACATGGAGCAAGTCATACTTTAGAAGTACGATATTGCTCTTTTTAATTTTCTTTTAAAACCCTAGATAAGTTATACTAACACCACTTAATTACAGGAGCAGTAATTTTCATGCACTTCATATATACAGTTTCTTATTTGCATTATTTTTGTTGAGGTCTTTCAGTACATTTTTGTTGTTGCTTTGGCTAAAACCTAGTTATTTAGAAGGAAGTTTATATTAATTTTGATTAATAACACTCTCTAAGACTCTTTTGGTCATATTCTTTTTTTATTAGAAATCTGGATCCTCTCCTGCATACTCTAGCTTCGAGCAACTGTATTGACCCTCAAATATATTTCATGGTCATGGTTAAGAAAAAAGAATAATTCTCTCTCTCAAGCTCATCTCAAAGGACACTGACCTGACCTTTTGTAATTTGCTATGTGATATTCCAATTGCTCGTGTAAATTGATATCTTTAGACCTGCAAAAATCCACTTATTAATAGACCAAGGGTGGATCCGGATAATGAGGTACTCATACATGAAGGTACATGTAATATGAAATTATTTAAACGTCTTTATTATATATAAAGTAAGTTATTCTATTTTTTATAGTATAAATATATATTTCATTTTTTTTTAATTTTACTTCTTAAAAAATTTATATTTTAATAAATTGCTACAGATTTTCATGAATACTTATACGAATACTGAGGGATGATGAAGGATACTACTCTTTTTTTTTTAAAAAAAAAAAAAAGGAAAGAAGGGAAAACTAAGAGAGTCACATTCTAACTATGTTGACACTCAGCTCCCAATACACACTAATCCTCTACTTAGATTCATTAATAAAAAGGAAACAAAGAAACATATACAAGAGATGAAAGCAAAACACCTAACAAAGGGATTGTCCAAGGCTGGACCTAGAATCTGAAACAATATAATTAGGTAAAGAAAATCTATTTCTCTGAAACTCCCTAGAGCAAAAAACGGGGATAGTTTCCTAGGATGTAGAACTTCTAGAGCTAGCAACAAAGTTAGCTAACTTGTCAGCGCATATGTTACCTTTCCTATAAATATGAGATACTCTGAACTACACAAAAACTAATTCTATACAAGCAATTTAACCACCTATTTCTAATAGAATGGGGGACTAAGGATGTTTTAGGGAAAGATTGGACTACCAAAAGAGAGTCACAATTAAGCCAGACTTTACTCCAGCCCTTGTTGATCGCATGCTCCAAAGAAAGAATAGCAGCCATTAATTCCGCAAAAAGGGCAGACTGAACCCCAAGGAAAAAACGCAAAACTGCCCAAGGCTGCTCATGTGCTGTCCCTAAAAATGCCATCAGCTGCAGTAAACCAGGATTACCTCTTGAAGCACCATCAGAGTTACACTTTATCCAACCAGCTGCGCATGTGCTTTTTTTTTTAAGGGACTACAATTGCTACCTTAGCTATTGATCTAGTGGAAATGAAAAATTATCTATAATAATCTTTGGGAAAATACAAAATAAGGGATGATGTTGTTCACTACTGACTTTCCTTGTAGTGGGTGAAGGGCTTGAAATATTGAGTACCTTTTGCAACGAATGAGTTGATTGTATTGATAGATGATACTTTTTTTTTATAACTTGTCTAAATACCCAGTGTGTTTGGTAAGGAAAGAAATATGTGAAAAATAGATTAAATAAAAAATAGATGAACAATATGAAGAATCAATTCATAATTGATTATCAATGCTTCATAATTAATTATGAAATTCTTCATAATCAATTATTAGTGACAAAACAACTACTTTGACATGCAATAGCATTTTCATAATTGATTATGTCCATCCATAATTGATTACTATTATTGTTGGGAAATGCAAACAATACAATTTTTGCACATTTCAGAAAAATTAAAATGTGTGAAACTCACACCTTTTTATTCATACCTATTTAATTTCCTCCATACATATTTTTATACAACCAAACAAACAAACTTTTTTTTCCTCCTATTGTCTCACTATTCTCACCTACCAACCAAACTGCCAATTTCAATTAAATTATTTTGCACTATTTCAATTTTTATTCTTATTTTGACAAAAAGTTATAGAAAGTTGAATGGAGAAAAACAAAGAAGGAAGATGTAAAATAAATAAATAAATAAATAAAATGATAGTTGAAAAAAAAAATTCTTTTATCTTAATAGACAGTGATCTAAACCTGTCCCTTCCTTTGGACTATGACAGGCAACTAGCCTATTGTTGGGCGAGACACTTTTAGAATAAGATATTGACACCTTCTATTTACACTTCCATTTTTCTAAGTACACCCTCACACCCCTTTTATATCTTAATTATCCATTATACCCTTTCTCTTTAAAAGAGTAAACCCCTTGCAATTCCTTTTCCTATTTTGGAAATGTCTTTCTAAAATAACATTTACTTATTCTAGAAATAAATTTTCAGAATAGATATGTTATTCTGAAAATACATTTTTGATAGTAATAAAATATTATTTAAGATTGTTAATATTATAAACGTTTATTTTACACTTCATGTTTATGAGTCTTATTTTCATTCTATCATTAGTGTTCTTTAAACCTATCTAAAATCTTATTTTCATCATATTTTTTTTTTATTGTTCTTTAAATCCTAATTTTGAATCTCATCTTCATCCATCTTCATTATATATAATGTGTATATTACATGTAACATTATGTGTTTTCCCTTCAGATTCTTTTTTCAAGTTGAAGGAAATACAAATTAGTTGTTGTGGTGCCCTGCATCATGTTTTTCCAAGAGTTGTGGCTAAGGAGCTTCTACAGCTCCAAGTGCTTGGAATACGGTTGTCTGATAATATAGAGACCATTGTTGAAAAGAGTCACGGTGGTGATGCACAAAATGAGATTGGTTCTATGAAATTGGATTTACAGAAAGTTGAAAGTGAGAATTAGGGTGATGGATTAGGTGAGTTTGCTTCTATGAACTCGGAGGAATTGGAACCAGGAAGTGGAATAAAGGTGATGATGTGATGATGCTTTAGATGAGAGAGTTTTTATGAAATTAGAGGAATTGGAACTAACGATGTTACCAAGGCTTACAAGCTTTTGCAAGGCAAGTTACACTTCAAGTGATTGAATGTCCCATATGAAGACTTTCTGTCATGGAATTATAATCATCCCAAGTCTCTCAAAAGTATGATTAAGATATTCGGAGGAGAAGAAAAAGAGATTTGAGACGGTGACCTTAATACCACTCTAGAAAGGTAACTAATACATCAACCAAAAGTTATGAATCTCTATTTTTATTCCATCTTTCAGGGGTTATATTAACACTCTAATTTCGTTGAGTGTACGTTCAGAGTAGCAAATTTTGAAGAAACTTGAGTTTGTCATCAAACTCTCAAGGCAAGAAGCTATTATTTGGTTCGGATATTTAGGTACGCTATTTTGCATGTTCTGATTTTTATTACCTTAATTTTTTTTAATCTCTCACCTTATTTGGCTTTTAGTATTTTTTTTATATATTTAAGATTTTATGCGTTTTCCTTTAGATGACGTTTAAAACTAGGGTTTATAATACAATAAAAATAAGATAAAAATAAAAGTTTAGATAAGATTTAAAAAACACGAATGATAATATGAAAATAACACTACCATAACATGGGTGTAAGACAAGAGTTTACAACATCAACTACCTTAAGTAATATTTTATTATTATGAAAATGTCTTTTCGGAATAACATTTACCTATTCCAAAAATGTATTTTCAAAATTATGATTCATAATTTTGGAAATACACATTTTAATAAAGGTATATATTATTATAGAAAAAACATTTCTGGAAGGGAAAAGGAGTTTCAAGGAGTATATTTCTCTCTGAAAAAGGATATAATGAGTAATTAAGATGTAAAAAGGGGATAAAAACCAGGTTGTAAATAGCAAGCGCCAAGCGGCATAGTTGCCTAGCCCGAGATGATCAACATTAATCAAGATTCTTGAAATCACATATTGCAATGGAAATGGGATGCATCCTTTTTTCACATGTCGATTCCAGACAAGGAATGACATCATGCTAGAATCTCAGGCCCCATGCCCTATTTAGGTCTTAACCAAATTAAGTATTGACAGAGATAATCATTCAGGTCGTTATCTTAAAGACTATTTCCTATTTTACCATACCCTAGTTACCTTACTAGTAATTATGATTGATGTCATTAGTTGAGAAAATCTCATGAGACCTATATATATATCACCAAACACCGCCGGTATGACATCTCCTACCTTATTGTTACTCTAGACGTCAAAGTCTTTATTATAATTAAGACTTAAGAGTACCACCATCACCTACCAGAGGTTACACCAGATTCTCAACACTAGAGTAGAACCTTCTACATTTAGTTATTGACATCCCTAAAAGCAACTCGTTCATCACAATTTTAAGTTCATAGAATTGAAGCTTTTATTCAGCATAAGTTTTTGTCATTAAAAAAAAACTAATATAAAAATCGAAAATTAAATTGAAAAAAAAAACAAGTAATTAGTTTATTTAAGAAAATAAATAAGTTAAATTGATTGCATTCAGAGTTCAAAAAAGGCTGATTAAAAAAAAGCACGTTACAAAGGAGGGCAGGAGTTAATTATTAAAAAGGCGGGGCAGAAAAAATAAACCAAAAAAACAGAAAGAAGGTAGAGATTTTCAAAATCGTATAGTATAATTTGAATAAAAGAACATGCACAAAAAGAAAAACAAAAAATGAAGCACAATAAGAGAGCAAGATCGAGGTACAAAATATATTTGAGTTAAATAGGTTTTGTTACATGAAAGTGTAGAATATATTACACTCGCATTTTTGTTGTTTTTAGTGAATTGCATATGATATCCTATAAAAAATCGTTTTGAGTGTCCTCTTCAATCCATACCAATATTTCACAGCACTTATGAAAAAAATAAAAAGAAATAACCACGTTCACTATTTTCATCGGATTCCAGAAATTGGCATCATTTGTGTTCCCCCTTCAACCTTTTGCTCGACCACTGCTTGCGTCTCCTCCATCAAAGCCGTCGAACAAGAGCCCCTGTTTTTTCCTTGTCTCATGTTTTTATTTTACTTTTTTTTTTCTCTTTCAGATTTGAAGCTGTGAGGATTTTAGTTTGGGCTTGTCATGGCTTTTGTTTTCTGGGCCGAAGTCCTCTTTTAGTAGGCCGTTTAAGTAGTGAGATTTTGTTTAGAGTGAGCTTGTTTAACAACAGTTTAGGATTAATTGCTTTAATCATTTTTTTAAGAAATAAAAAAACTAGAAAAAAAGATAAAATGTTCAGAAACTTCGGTGGGATTATGGGTTGGAAATTTGGAGTTAGGGAAATTTAGATTAATTTCTAATTTGAAAGAGCTATTTATAGCAAAATCTCACTGATAAGACTTTTATAAGGTAAGAATACTTAAATTTTGCTAAGTTTATAGCAATTTATGGAGGAATTAGATAAGAGAATTCATCAAAAGTTGAAGCATATAAAATAATTTTTATTTATGTCAAACGTTTGATTTAATTTATCTTTCAATTTATTTTATTTTTCTGTGGATTTTTTTAAAAAAAATATATATTTATTCAACCGAACGTTTAGACCACCTCGGCATCTCCCATGTCTGATTCTAAATAGGGTTATTAAAATAAGATTTTTTTTTCTTCTTATTTCAGTGTAGTAATGGAGTAAAATGATATGACATCTATGTATAGAACTGGTTCTTCTATAAGAGCCCAGTTCTTAACCAAATATGCAACAAAAAGGTAGGGAAATTAACAAATTTTCCCAAAAGATAAATTAAATATAAATAAAGAAGCATAGGGTTATCGAAGACACAAAGGTGACAAAGGAAGATACTTAGATACAGTCGAGGTTGCCAAGGTTGAGGTGGCAAAGGAGCTTCAAGTGACAAAGGTGGAGGCTCTGTCGAAAGCATCTTAGAAAAATGGGGAAAGACGAGAGATAGGAAATGAGGGCATTGGTCAAGGGGTGGCAGAGGTTTAAATAGGGGAAAGGAGTTGAATAAATTAAATTAGTGGGGGCATCGGTGAGCAAAAATCTTAAGTGAATTCTCTCGTGACCAAATAATCGATTATTTTAAGTGAATAATTAACCATTTGTGAACTCTCGCTCGCAAATCCTAGAAAATAGTGATCAAATCATCGATTAATATGTTCTAGTAATTGATTGTATTGTTCTTGGCACAAAACTTAAGATTTTTCAATGAAAATTTTGTTCAGTTTTAAATGTAAGTTAATAACTAGTTCAATTTTACCATATGGGTACTTAAGTGAGTCATTCAAATAAGGCATTCTAACTAATATGCATGCATCACACACAACCATGCAAAATATAGAAAATCAAGCAACTTATGATACTAGTGTTCTCACTATATAAGGCATTTTACAAATACAAATACATCATCAAAACCAAACATGACATAAACAAATAAACTTCTTCAATCTCCAAGTCATGATCATCAAAGAAAAGCCCAAAAAAAAATTAAGTCAAACACTACCAAAACATTATACTTTAATACATCAAAATTATCTTATGTTTGATTTGCATGAGTTAGTGTGAGCTTTTAAAAAACAATGTTTTAGATTATCTTTATATAAAACCTCCATTCAAAATTTCATGCTATTATTTTTATGATTGACACTTAACAATTTTATTAATGAGTTAGTTCTCACCAACCAAACACATTGTCAATTTCAATTGAATTATTTTAATTTTATAAATGAATTGGTTAAATTAACCAAATTATTCATATTTTTTTATATTTGAAGAGTATATATTATGTTATTTTATATATATATATATAAATGATGCAATAAATAATTTTAAATTAATATATTAGTTTATTATATTTCAATCCATCGCATCCACATAATAATTTAATCGTCTCCTCCACACACACATATGTGTGTATTTGTCTCTGTATCTATATGTGTGTAAATAAAATAAATATATGTATGTACGAAAAAGAAAATAATGGTAAAATAAGCCAACTTGACCTGTTATGACTCATCGCGCCTTTAGTTCATCAAAAACAAATGTGCTCTGATTTGTTGGTGAAACTTGGTCGTGTTTGTTCCTTGGAGCAAGTGTTGGAAGGTAATGTTAAAGGTTAACACCAATGGTGTTGTGGAGGACAAGGTTGGTGGAGGCGACAAAGAGGCAGGGAGAGTAAGGAGTGTAGAAGAGAAATAAAAGAGAGAAGAGGCAGAAAGAGTACATTCTAATTAAAAATAAAACCACGGGTTTTGATTAAAAAGTACAAGTGCCAAACTATCCAACAACTTATGGTACCTAATAAAATCATTAACGACAAAAATTAGTCCCTAAATACATTAATTGAAGTGAAGGAAGGAAACAAAATATCCTATATATATGTATAATTAAATAGTTTTTTTCCTTTAAAATTCAAAATGTGTTCCAAAATTTTGATTAATTATAATCATGCATCTCATTTTCATACAACTTACTTTCATTCCATTTTTATTCTATCTATCTCTACCTTTTTTATTACATCATATATCATAGTTATATTTAATAAAACATTACAGTTAACTTCTAATTTTTTTTATTAACTAAAAGACTCATTTAATTATTTAATAAACAATTTTTAATAAATTTTAATATTTTTTAAAACATTTTTAAATTTGTTTTTTAAACCATTAGTTTAAGTTTTTATATTTTTTCTTTTTATTGTTAATACATTTATCAAACTTATTACTTACCTTTTTAAATAAATTATAATTTTATTATAATTTTAATTATTTTACACTTTTCAACTATTTCAATAACTAATTTTATTAAATAAAAATAATTATTCTAAACTTTTCAATTATTTTAGTAAACTAATTTTTTAACTTTCAATTAATTTTTAATTATTTTTTCTAATATAATCTGTATGTATTATTTTTTTTCTCGATTTTTCTCTATTTCTCTCATGGTCCAATCCACCCCAAAATAGGTGCATCTTTATCTTTTACCAGAAACTTCTCTTCAACTACCGACTGAAACATTTACTCTATCAAAATGTAACTGGCAACGACAATTCATGGCGGTGAGTCAGTGATGATACAGACGCATAAAAAGAAAATAAAAGAAGAAACTGATGTAACCAAATCGAGTTACTAAATGCTGGTAGTTGTAAAAAAAAGGCGAAACAACTATTTACTAGTAATTTTTTAAAATTATTAAATAAGAGTAAATTTTAAATAAATATCTAAAAAAAAAGTAAATAATAAGATATTTTTATGATTTTTAATTTTTTTATAAATCATAAATCATTTTAAAAGACTTTATTTTATTTCCTACAAAATATAATTAAATGAAACTAAAAATAATATACAAAGTCGTATCTTTTTATTTAAATTAATATTTTTTGTATTTTTATATATTTTTTATTTTTTTATTATTTTATTTTATATATTTTTATAAATGAAATATTAATAAAATAAAATTGTGACTATATATATGACTTTTAAATTGAATTCGTTAAAATGTATGATAATTAAAAAAATATAAAAAATATTAAATAAAATATAAAAATAAAAAGTATATTAAATAAAATAATATAAAAATACTAAATAAAACAATACAAAAATATTAGTTTAATAAAATTATTTATGAATGATAAATAATTTACAACTTTAAAAGTTGTATTTAAAAAATTAAAGACTTTTGCAAACTTTTTTACTTCAGCAGGATAAAAGAAAGAAACAAAAATCATAAAATGATTTACCACTTTGAACTCATAAGTAATGAGATATTCTACAATTTATCTATTTTTAAATATTTATTTAATTTTATCCCATCTAATAATTTTAAAAAAGTTACTAAAGAGTCGTTTCCGAAAAAAATGGCATACATGCAATAAATGTTGTAGATTACAGTGATAAACAAGTAAGGGAGGAGGTGAGGCGGGGGAGGAGACCGGGTGGGTCATAGGCACACGTTTTACGCAGGCAATTCCATGTGCCCACATGGATAATTGGAGAGACCCTCGCAATTTTGCGGAGGGAAAAACACACACAAAACCAAAACATGAACAATTACAACAGCATCATCAAACGACAACTCAAACACCCACAACCATATCTCGCTAATTAACACACTACTTCACCTCCCCTCTTTTCACGCTCCACCATTAATAATAAAGTTTCAAGCTTTCAACTTAGTAGGGGGTGAGTGAAAAACAAGAAGAAGAAGCAGAGAAAGATGAAGGAAGGAAATGATGGGTTTGTGAGAGCAGATCAGATTGATCTGAAGAGCATAGATGAGCAGCTCGAGAGGCACCTCAGCAAGGTTTTGATGAAGCAGAAAGAAGAGGATGATGCTGGTTCTGATCATTCTCGACACTCTAGCTCCTTTGCCACTGCCACTAAGTTCAAAAGTGTGGCGGGGAGTGCTGGTGCCACTACCTTCAACAAGAAGAGGCAGGAGTGGGAAATTGACCCTTCTAACCTCATCATCAAGAGTGTCATAGCCAGGGGAACCTTCGGCACTGTCCACCGCGGCATCTACGATGGCCAAGATGTTGCTGGCAAGTTCGATCCATTTCTCGCTAGACTTAAAAAAAAAAAAAAAAAAAAAAAAAAAAAAAAAAAACTGCATGTTTTGTTTTTTAAAAAAAAACTTGGCTTCTTCCAGATTTCGGTGTTTTTCTTTTTTCAATTTCTCTTTGGAATGGAGTTTTAGAATTTGGGTTAAGACTATTCAGCTCGAACGATAGGAAATCTGGATTCTCTCTCACTTATATGCATTGTTTTGATCATATCACTAGCTAATGCGAGATCTCCTACGCAGCCCTGCACACTGAGAACTGGACGTCTCAGAATGTGAAGTTCGTAGAACTTGACATCTGTGGGTGGTTCGATAAATCCGGATAACGGGTGACTGGACTGGATAAGCCTAATAACAATTACTATAATAAGCCCTAAATTATATTAGAATTTGAGTTTGAGCTTAACTTAACCTAATGGGTGACTGGTTGCCTCCCACATATATACATTATTTTGGTCATATTACTAATTAATGTGAGATCTTTAATACACTCGTTCATGTTAAGGAATGGACTTCTCGATTGGACTAACAATTATTTTGATAGATCCTAATATCATCTTACAATTCGAGTTAAGGCATAACTTAACTCAAAATCTAGTTCATGAGAGTTGTCCCATTTATATACATTTTTTTATATTATTAGTCAATGTAGGATCTCAAACATAAACCAAACCAATGGGGCTGTCAGTTAAGTTGGTAAATAAGAATGAACCCATTTAATTTCAAAATGAAAAAATTGGGTCATCATCGGGAAACTCTGTTTTCTTGAAAGGAGTGAACTTTTGCGATGATTTGATGATGGATTGTTTTGGATCCATTGCTCTGCATTTTGTAACTCAAACATGGCATGGGGTGTTGTCGTGCATCTGAAAATCTATGTGATTCCAGTTGATGGTATTGGTTTTCTCGGGAATGCTGACTATAATTTAAGTAGAATTATTATGTTTTAATTGATATGGTGGTTTGCTTTTCTGCATTTGACTGAAAACTGTTTTGTGATTATTTAATTAACAAGCAGTTAAAATGCTGGACTGGGGTGAAGAAGGGCACCGGACAGAGGCTGAAATAGCTGCCCTCAGGTCGGCGTTTACACAAGAAGTTGCTGTTTGGCATAGACTTGAACATCCTAATGTCACTAAGGTGAATTTCCTTTCTTCATCTTCAATTTTTCTCTTGTTGTTGGTTGAGTTTGTGGATTAAAATGTTGCATTGCATTTTTATGGGGTGAGATAGGGTAAAGAGGGAAGTGGGTTTTAGATTCTATTCATGATATATAAAGGGGTAACTGTGTAAGGTTATATTAATTTAGATTATCACATAAGAATTTCATTTTCAGGAGAAAGTTATTCAGTCCTCTGTCTTCCTCTATAATGTCAATGCCAAGCTGCATTTGGATTTATACTGTCTTTCAAGACTATCAAACTTTAGACCTTTTTAATTAATGGTCTATGATTCCAACCTATGTGGCTTTCAGGGATTTTTTTTTCACTGTTACCCCCTCCTCCCTGCTTTCCCTTGACTTATGTTCAACTTGAATTTGCTGGAAATTGTGAAATGGGGTTTCTTTTATGTTGTTGCAGGCCTTTTTATGATAGTTTGATCTTCTAGCAAATTTTTTTATGAGCATGATGTATGCAGGTTTCCTTCTGTAATAGTATTCCAGATCTTTTTATGATACTTTGATTTTCTGTAATACAAGTAGTTTTTTTTGGCTAAAATGTAATTTTCATCCCCCTATTTTCTCAAATCTACGCCTTTAGTTTCCCATTTTTTCATTGAGACATTTCATCTCCACTTTTAAAAAGTTAGCGATTTTAGTTTTCCATTATTTAATTGAGACATTTCGTCTCCCACTTTTAAAAAACCAGCAATTTTAGTCCTTGTGGCCAATTTCAAACGTCGATCTATGTACTTTGTAAATGTTGACGGATAACTATTTGTTTATTATGCACATGAACAATGTTCTTTTTTTAAATTACTTAATTGCTAACAAACTTAATTTATTAAAAAAGTACATACTCAACAAGTTTGACATTGACCAAGGAGACTAAAATCACAAATTTTTTAAAAGTGGGAACGAAATGTCTCAATTAAAAAATAGGAGGACTAAAATTGCAGATTTTTTAAAAGTGGAGGACAAAATGTGTCAATTAAAAAATAAGGGGATTAAAATTGTAGATTTGGAAAAATAGGGGATGAAAATTGCATTTTAGCCTTTTTTTTATTTTATTTTGAAGCTTATTCAACATATATGAGCTTGCCTGTCCTACAAATTTCGTTCTCCAATTCTTTATGCTGATAATCAAATTTGGTTTGTTAACCAAGGATATGGAAGTTAGATTAATTTAAGGTTAATGGTTTTGTTGGGTGAGCGTTAGGATATGCAAGTTGAAATAGTTGTTAAGACTGTAGAGAATCTTTTCAGAAATATCATTTGCAAAGCTTGCAGCGTCAGTTGCATAAAATATGACCATATTAACAAGGTCTGGAGCTCATTTTCCTTCAATGTTTAGATGTTAATAAGCAATTTTTAAGAGAACTCTGTTGAATATCTCCTATATAAGAAAAAGTAGGACAATTGTAATTCAAACTTCTATCACTTTAAACAGATTAGATACTCTTTTGATGTAAGATTAGATAGTGATAATAGGAAAAAAAATGTGGTTTTGCTCTATAGCCGTTCTATATATTTTCCATTTGGATCTTTATCCGTATTTATGTTGACCAAATCTTGTAAATAATTCAACCATTAAAGATATTCTATATCTTCATGCAACAACAATGTGTCCTGATCTTTGTCCTACTATTTTCTAGGATAAAGATCTGGTAATATTGAGGACAAGGCTAGTCATAATGCTCCTTCCTACTCTTCATAACATTTTCTCTTTTCTGTACTATCTTGTGACATTGGCACTTAATACCTCCACCCCCTTTTCAAAGGGCATAATGCACTTTTCTGTAAGTGTTTTTCTTTCTTAGTTTCTCAAGCAATTTGTTTTTTTCCTTCGTGTTTAGTTTATAGGGGCAACAATGGGGTCTTCAGAATTACAGATACAGACTGATAATGGTCTAATTAGCATGCCAAGCAATATCTGCTGTGTCGTTGTAGAGTATCTTGCTGGAGGTACGCTGAAATCTTTCCTAATAAAGAATAGGAGGAGGAAGTTAGCTTTTAAGGTTGTCGTCCAGCTGGCACTTGATCTTGCAAGAGGGTATTTATCATTTTGTAGTTTTACGTCAATGTAATTGTGGTTTAGCCGGTTAAGGCCAAAGACGGTCTTGTAATTTGTTTAGATAGTAATCCCTCAAATTGAATTCACTTGGTTTTGCAGGCTGAGTTATCTTCACTCTCAGAAGGTTGTCCACAGAGATGTAAAGACAGAGAACATGCTGTTGGATAAGACACGCACTGTCAAAATTGCTGATTTTGGAGTTGCACGCGTTGAAGCGTCAAATCCAAATGACATGACTGGGGAGACTGGTACACTTGGTTACATGGCTCCTGAGGTGTGTAGCCAGTTTCCCTATAAACTTTTACCATAATCAAAAATTAATGTGCAAACATATATTTGAAATTTCATCATGATGGGGATAAATAATTGTAATTGTTGGTCTTCAAATTCGAAGCATTAGTGCAGTGTCCAAAACTCACTTGGTCTGATCGGAAACGGGAATATCCTGTCCCCGTGTTATCTGAGTGGGGATTTATTTTCCCATTCTTCAGAGTCATTCATAACTTGCATACATTCTTCAATAAAAAAAGGTCATAAAAGTATTTAATATGTTCAAAGACAAAACTTGTGTAATTGACTACTCACTCATTTGACAAATGGGTGGTGGTTTCCAGGTTTTGAATGGCAACCCCTATAACAGGAAATGTGATGTGTACAGTTTTGGCATCTGTTTGTGGGAAATATATTGCTGTGACATGCCATATCCTGACCTAAGTTTCTCAGAGATTACTTCAGCCGTGGTTCGCCAGGTACATCTAATTCTGGTTTTGATTCTCTCATTTGAGAAGTGTGTGTTTGATACTGTGGATTCAGATCTAATGAAGATATTGATTTATATTTTTTATGAAATTTTAGAATCTGAGACCAGAAATACCGAGATGTTGCCCAAGTTCTATGGCAAATGTGATGAAGCGATGCTGGGATGCCAATCCCGATAAACGGCCCGAAATGGATGAGGTAGTTGCCATGATAGAGGCTATTGACGCATCCAAAGGTGGAGGTATGATCCCTGTTGATCAGCAGCAGGGTTGTTTTTGCTTCCGTAAGCACAGAGGACCTTGATCCTTACTCAGTTACTCTCCAACAATCTATTATGATTTTTAGCTATTCAAAGAACCAATACGTATCTATGGTGAGAAAACAGGGATTGGAAAAGCCAAAATGAGAGGGATATACAATAGAGGGTATAGGAAGGAGAAGCTGGTGATGTGTCAATTCTTATGTAAATCCATAACTTATTTTCGTTTGTTCTTCTTTTCTGTTTGGGTTTTGTGGGTATGAATACTACTTTCAGCTTGGCAATGTTACTGGACTGGCCTTGTAACCTTGTAAGATTTTCATTATATTGTTTGTAATCTTGATTGATGTGATTAAATTGGATCTATTTGCTAGATATCCTCAGCTGCATGTTTCAGTAGTTTGCTTTAAAACTTGCAATATTTTACAAAATGTGGTGCAGTGGTCTATCATTTTTTTTATTGACAAATATTAATAATTAGTTTTTGTTAACAAGACATTCAAACCCGTGTTTTTTTTCTTTTCCTTCTCCATATATCACTAGACCAATCATATATCTCCCAATAATCTATTACTTAGTTATGGATAATTGCAAAAGGAGTGAAAATGAGAGAGAAATCATGCTTTACAGTGTTTTTTCTTTTTCTTTTTTGAAATAGATCAATCAATGCTTCTAAAGGTTGAAAAAGTAAATATTTTTTTTTACACAAAATTAGTATTGTAGAAATAGGTCTAGATTATAATGTTTGTGATACTAGTTCATTAATTATTGTATAGGTTCATTTCGACGAAAGATAGTAGTAGTACTGATGAGTAAAAAAATGAGAGAGCATAGATTAAGATGGTTTGGACACGTAATAAAACGGCCCCTGGATGCTCCCGTTAGAGCTCGACACAAAGAGAGGTAGAGGTAGATCGAAACTTACCTAGGAAAAGGTAATTAAACAAGACTTAATGGAGTGTGATATACATTGGCGAAAGATGTGTCTTAGAATGGAATAGAGAAAAACTATAAGTTTGGTGGAGGATTAGACCTTGTATTATCTATGTTCTAACTGTCTCTTTTTAGTTCTTTTTCTCTTCATTTCCCCCCTCCTTCTTTCACCCTTCTTTTCTTTTATCTTATTTCTCCTCTTTTTTTTTTCAACTTCTTCATATCTATCATTGAGATCATTTATCATCGATCCCAATTAACTTTGGTTAAAGGTATTATTGATGTTGATTGTACATCTACATTGTACTTGTTCATAATGATATCAGAAGTTCAGTACTTTCCACTACACTACTACTCCATATTAAGATCTTTCCAATAATCCTGGTATGTTCACATGTTTTCAATAGCATTTTGACTTTTTTTCTTTCAATTTTCATTGCTCATTTTCGTGGCCTTGTAGTTACTCTGACGAGCTGTTATGTATAATCATTAATCAACAATGACCTTTTTTTGGCGCATTCATCGATTTTCTTGCACAGAGCACATCTAGGCATCTAGCATATTCAACCATCATTCCTACCATGTTACTCCCTTTGCTATTTCGCATTACACCTAGCCCTTCTCGTCTCCTTTTCTAGGGAAGGTTGTAGGTTAGATCAAATTTTGTTGATTTTAACTCTGCAATCCGATCTGAACCAATTCTAATCAATTAGGATTGGTTCGAATTAGATCATTGGATTTATTATTAAAGTAAAGTAAAAAAAAAATAGAAAAGTAATTCTAATGATATGCATGCAATTTAATATATTTAACTCAAAAACTATTTTTTAACTATTACTAAACTATGTCTTACGTATTATAATTATAGTAATAATTGATAAGTAACCTTAAAATGAAAAAAAAATACAATAAAATTGGGTTAGGTTAAAAAGTTCAAACACTAAAGGTTGAAAAAAAATAAAACATACTAAGTAATCTGATCCAAACTCATCAGATTTGCAAATTTTCAATATAATCTAAATCAATCTGAATTTTTTGGTTTGGATCGATTTAGATTTCTTAGGTTATCAGATTAATCTCGATTCATGATCACCCTTTTCACATAACTGACACACTATTTGGCTCTTTCTATAGTACGTTTTCATGGTTTTGAGCAATATTAGTCTATTGGTTTTTATAGCCACTTACCATGTTTGAGTCTGAGACTCTTTTTCCACCAAAATGTCCAGTTTCATTTTTAAGTTCCATAATTCCAATCATCATTAGGGTTTTTTTTTCTTGCATCCAATAAATCTCAAATACACCCAGTAAAAAGAGTGAAAAACCAAAATTACCCTTCACTTAAAATCTCAAATATGGATTGTCAATCCCTCTCTCCTCTCACACCATTAACCTACAGTTTCACACCATTTCATTGCGTCGCTACGAGTCTATCCTCCTCTTCTCTTCAATCCGTTCATCAATCGCTCCTTCATCTCATCAATCCGTGCCTCCTCAACCCCTCCTTCATCTCATCGTCTTGTTGTCGCCGTTGTGTGGTTTTTTTTACTATGTTAAAACCCATATGAATTGTCAATCAGTATATGTTTAATACAGTGGAAAAAATTGTAGTTAATGAATTTGTATTATATCAACACTTAAATTTTAAAATAAAATTATGATTCATTTGGATAAACAATTTAATTAAAGACTTGTTGAATGAGTACTCATGAAAATAATTTAAATTAATTGTTTCATATCACCAAGAATAATCTTCTCATCCTCAGTTAGTTGACTAGTATATGGATGTCCACTCAATGACTTAGCCAATGCATGATTATGAGTCATACATATTAAGTTGATCATTCACCCTTCACCTTTTGGGACTAGTTTTGCTCGCAGCTTAAAAGGACAATCACATTTTCTAGTGTTAGTCACCGTTCGTACTAAATGTTTCTTGTATGTTTTATACTTTCCACTCCTCTCATAACCAATTAAAACAAATGAGGTCATTCCTCTCTTTCCTATTGATGTGTCATACCTCATTATCACAACCACAAAACCAATATTATACGCAACAGTACAAACCAATTGCAAGTCCTTACGGGTAGGAAACACCTAAAAAAGGATAATACATGTTTAGTCTTGTTAGGACATTCATTTACTTACTTTAACCAAATAGAAAAATATATCAATATCTGAGAAATATTGAAGGCATCAGAACAATCAAAAGAATAATCAATATTTTCAACCACAACAGGTTCCTCTCCCGTGTCTTCATTCATATTAATTTCTTCATATATAATGCTTTCATATATCAACTCATCTTTGCCCATCTTAACAAAACATTAAAAAGAAAAAAAAATCAATGACAAACTAAGAAAAACTAATGAAATTCAATACGTATAGCTTATACAAATTGACATATAATAATTGATACTTGTATATACATATAAGAATAATTTATCTCTTAATAAAATATATCCATTCTTATTACTTTTAATTAATTCTAATTATTTTAAAAACAATCAATATATTTTAAAAAACTTCAATGTAAAAATTTATTTTAAAATCTTCTACACTTGAGAAAAAGTATCAATGTAACAATGAAAGATACTATTGTAGCATTTATGTAGATATATAAATAAATATGATTTTTCACATATAATATGACACAATCTTATTATTATTTTGATACGTGAAATTTTTTCATGTATACAT
>PYAF01000948.1:1863894-1906333 GCA_007407185.1 Glycine tomentella
CATTACACAACATGGTTTTCAAACACCAATTCATTTAAATAGTTCATTTTGCTCATCACATTTCAAATTACCTAGCAAATATGGATCAAACATAGGCATGTGGAGGATCAAATACAATGTAGCAAGTCCATACCATTACACAACATGGTTTTCACATAATAATTCATTTAAACCCGTTCAGCTGTAATTTAAAAAAAAAAATGCAAAATACCCATACGGATTGGCAATCCGTAAGCCATACGGATCGACAATCCGTAAGCCATACGGATCAGCAATCCGTATGATTCATACGGATTGTCAATCCGTACGAGCCTTACGGATTGGTGATCCGTACGAGCCTTACGGATTGGCAATCCGTATGAGGCTCCCGGATTGACAATCCGTATGACCCTTATGGATTGTCAATCCGTATGGATCATACGGATTGTCAATCCGTAGGGATCATACGGATTGACAATCCGAAAGCCTCATACGGATTGCCAATCGTAAGGCTCGTACGGATTACCAATCCGTAAGGCTTACGGCTTCCACTCCTTCGTACGGATCCATCATCCGTTCAATATACAGGATACGGATTACCAATCCGTAAGCATCCCAAACCAAAGATGAAACGACAATTTAAAGCGCCACTTACCTCGTATCGCCGGAAAACAATGTCGCCTTCGTCGCCGACCACCGACCACCACAAAACCTCCATCCACAGCCCAAGATACCAGAACCACAACCACAGAGCACCAAAGTCGCCACAAAGCAGGAGAGCACGAGGAGATTGGAAGCGGAGCACGAGGAGATTGGAAGTGGAAACGAAAAGCAAATGACGAGTGTATTAGAAATTTGAAAATGCTTTGGTTTTTATTATTTTAAGCAAGGGTAATATTGCCTTTTCTACAAAAGTGCTGGGTGTATTAGAACATTGCTGGGTGTAAGAAGTTAACCCCCTATTTATAATATCTGAATTTGGATGGGAAGGATGGAGTTAAGGGGCTGGATAAGCCGTAAGCGAGGGAGGTAAATATATGTGTAATTTTACAAAACCTTAAGATTAGTATAATTTATTCAAACAAAACAAAACTAAGATTTCCCTAACAGCATGAAAGGCATATATTAGAGTTGGGCAAGCACTAGAAATAAAGGTTAAATCAAGATCAAGAATATATAAACAAATTGGGTTTCCTCCATGTGCTTCAATGGTTGATTAGGATGATACGTATGGTGTTGACGCTTTGCCCACAACCATAAGGGTTGGAATTAAACTAGGATGTCAAACTCACTTTGGCAACGTCTTCTTGTGTATCTCACAAATCAAACAATAATAATAAATCAAAGTATCAAAATAGATTAATGAAATTTATTGAATAAGATGTGAAACTCATAATTTTTTAAATGTTCAATAAATTTTAGCTAATAGAGTGTGTTAATTACTAGCATTATATTTCTCAGGTAATATATGTAAAATACTTTTTTTTCAAAAAATTTATAACTCGAATAAAGAAAATATTTTAAGAAGTAGTTTAAAAGGTCTTATTTTTTGGTATCATGTTAGTTGTATGAAGCATTCATTGATTTTGTCGATGATTAATTTTTATCAAAAAAACATGATTGATCTTTAGTGGTTCTCCTTTCTCAACCACGTTTTTTCCATCCTTACTTTAAAAAAATTGTATCATTAAAATAAAAAGAAAGACCTATAATAAAAACAATAATATATCTAAAAGGCACATTAATATGTTCCCGAATATTTTTCATAGTGGCAAAAAATGCATGGTTAATTACTTAATTTCATTCATAACTGAAGTGGATCAAGAAATGATCATTAATATTATAGAGTAATTTGTGATTGGAATGTCAATGCTTTTATTATTTTATTAAATTTCTTATTTACTAGAAAGAACAATTACAATTTTAGGGTATGTTTGGACAAATTTCTCCAAAATACTTCTAAGAGAATAAGAAAATAAAAATAAAATCATTTTTTATGAGATAAAATTAGTTTATATAAAAGTTAAAAATTATCTTCTAAAGTAATTAATATGAATTTTTTTTACAAATTAACTTCTACAAGTTAATTTTAACTTATAAAAGAGTTTATTATATTTTTTTTCTCCTAAAAGGGTTTTTCGAAGAACTTTATCTAAACAATACTAAAAGTCTTTTAAAAATACTCCTTCGACTTTTTATTTATAAGACTTAAGTTTGAAAAGATACTTATTCTTTTTTTATAAGACTCAATCTATAATGTTTTTTGTATTAATTATTTTTAAACTATAAATACCCCTATTAAAAAAACAAAAAGAATGTATTGACATATCATTAAAAACAGAGAAGTATTAATGACAATGATAGTTCTGAAAATTTTATAAATTTTAAGCAAATTTATTTTTATCAATTCAATTAATCAATTTCTTAAATTTTGATAAATTAAGTAATTGAGTTTTATATATAAGAACATAGGTAGGAGTGGCAAAACGAGTTGACCCGCTTTGCTCCACAAAAATAGGTCAACCCATTCCAACTTGTATTTCATATATAGGTTTAAAGTGACGACTTGTTTTGTTTATAGTGATGTGGCCGTCAAAACTAAAATATTAAAAAGTTATAATAATGAATATATTTTAATTAATTTTATCTTTTATAAATATTAAATAATAAATACTTACTAAAAAATTGAATGTATTATCTTAAATTTTGATAATAATTTATTAGAAAAAAGTAAAGTAATTAAAATAATAATAATATATGTATAAAATATCAAAATAAATATTAAATTATTTTTTAATAAAAAATGGGTTGGGCGGGTTACTTTGTTTTTTTTAATCCATTGTTTGACTGACCAAAACAAAATGAATTGAAGGATTCGTTAAAAGAATGGGCCAAGATGAATTGATATGATGGATCTAACCCGTTTTGCCATCATAATTAATAAGCAAATGCCATAAATTAATCCCATAAAATAAACAAGTGCCATTTGAATTCTCATAAACTTTTCAACTAATAAATCATGTCACCAAGGACCATTAATTTGGAAATGGTACTGCATTATTGCTCTTAATGCTTGTCGGTTACCTTATCCAATCAACACAATTGTTTGTCATCAACGCTATAAAAAAAGTACCATAGTCTCTTTTGTAGAAGTTCCTCATAGACAGACTTCATAGACAGACTAAAAAGTGTAAACAAATTATTTTAAAGCAAGGTTATTAGTTATTAGTATAGTCACTGTGCAAATAGAGATTCAAGAAAGTTATATATATATATATATATATATATATATATATATATATTGGTTTTGGATTATAGATAATTAATGTTTTTAAATCCATTGAGTTGGAGGCTAATTTCACTTGTGATAAGTGGTTCTGATTAACCCAAGAAAATTTTACATATAGTAAAAATTAAATATAAATTTTTTCACTTAATAAATTATTTTCTTGTGTGAACACAAAAAGACCTTATATTAGTATGTGAATCTTGAGATAATATTACAAAACTCATTCATATACCAAAATAACATTAACCTCATTATTTATTTAGCCATTTCACTCTAAACTAATAATTTGTTATAAAAGTACAAATCAATATATCAACTATTGAACACCGCTAATATTGAGAATTAAAATGTTCTTTGGGTTCCACTTATGGTAGACTTTTACATTTTTTTTTATATAAATACAAATCAGTGCTTTTGAATATTGAATTAAAAATTTTTAAATAAAAATATTTTTATTGAAATGTAATATATAAAATTATGATATTTATGATTTTTCTATACTCTTTTAATATTTTCATAATAAATATATTTTTATAATTTTTTAACCAATATTCTTAAATACTTATTAACATGAGGTTGAGAAACTTTGTCACCTTAAAAAGTTAATAATAGCATATATAGCAATAAAGTTCCAAACTTGACAGCATCTTTATATTTTGTTTTTGTCGTAAATGATTGGAGTTTATCTGTTTTGTACTATGGTTTCCACTCCAAATGCTACTCGTTTGGTTAGCAATAATTGAAGTCCATATATTATATTATGTTAATATATAATTAAGGCCATAAGAAAATTAGCTAAAATTTAATAACGCAGACAGGACTAGGACCAGCCTTGTGCTCACCAAACATTATTCTATGCAACGCATCTCACATCTCATCCCCATTCCTTGACTATTTGTTGTTGTCTATAGCCACACGAATTGTAGAAGAGGGGTAGAGCAGAAAAAATAAATTTAGAATAATGCTAATGCTTGACAAATGGAAACTAAAATTCTTATAAAATACCAAAAATATATAAGAAGAGTGTTCATAGATTGGATTAAATTGATCTGGAACAAAAAAAAACTTTGAGCGAAATAAAGACAAACCACAAGTCTAAAACTAATTGTTTGGTACAGAAAAAAAAATGAGAGAAAATTTTAGAATTTGAATTTAATAAAAATATATTTTTCCTTATGCTTTATTTTTTTTACTCTGTTTTCTGATCTTTCCTTTGATTGATACAAACAAATAATGTTGTAATTAAATTACAAATTTTATATTTGTCATTATTATTATCTAATGCTATTTTGTATTGGACTTTAGTGAGGTTTAATGAGTAAATGGTTATTTTGGTTTTTGAAATTGAGATATGTAGTCAAGTTAGTTCCTAAATTTATTTTAAGAATATTCTTCGAATTGCATTTCATCGAACATTATGAATATATTATATTTATTAAATTTGATAAATATACTAGATTTCATAAATATTATATATGATAATATTATTGATTTCAGTTATATATTATTTATATTAATAAAGAAAATATATTTGTTTGATTTACATATTTTGTTAAGATTACTTTGATCATGTTAAGCAAAATTAGCTAAGCTAGTTGGAAGCTGGTTAAAAATTAAAAATTAGTCAGAAGTAAGTTATTAAATTATAATTGTTAAAGTAGTTAAAAAATATAAAATAACAAAATATATAATAAAATAATAATTTATTTAAAAAAATTTAAAAATTGATGAATATATTAAAGATTGAAAATAAAGAAAATCTAAAAAACTAAAAATTAATATTTTAAAAATATTATTTTAAATAGTATTTTAAAACATATTAATTAGAAGTTATTAAAAAGTTAATATAAAAAAATTATTTACCAAATATTTCGTAGGTCATTGAATTTCTCTGCATGGATTGAAGATATATAAAACACTTTAGATTCTAACGTATGAGTCATATATCCTTTTCTGTCAAGATGGTCACCAATGAAATTTTGATAACAAGTGTTTTTTTGTAATTCTTATCTTTCCTCTTGCCAACACGAGTTAATACTATTGCTAATATATCATTTAAATTTAAAATAAAATAAATACTATATATATATATATATATACAGTAATACCTGAAATTTCCTTCTCCATTTATTTTTTTACACGTGTAAAAAATTTCATTGTTAAAGTTAGACAGTAAAAATTTTGTATTGTGTAATTTAATTATATGACTGTGTGATTTAATTTATTTTATATATGATATTAATTGTATAATTTTAAAGTTAGTTTTATTTATTTCTAGTGTAAATAATTTATTTAGTCAGTTGATAGAAATTTGAAAAATTGTCTGAATAAAAATTTCATCTGTACCAAAATTGCACTGCGTAATGAGCGGTAGTGTAATTTAACTCTATGTGAGGATCATTCTGGGTACATGTATTCATAGGAAGATTAACACAATAACATAAGCGATTAAAATAAGATTTATTTATTTTGGTAAAAAGTGAAAATATCCATTTTTGATAAACTCTATCTCTTCCATTTTGTGTAGCTTTGCAAAAATCAAAACTACCCATTTGTGGTATGGCTTGACACATTCAAATTGACTGGCAAGAAGGTCATTCAAGTGTCACAAAGCCTTGTCAATAAGAGCCTACACCATAGCTTGTTGGCCTTTGTGAAAAAAAAATTGGAGTCTTATCCCTTTCATTTTGAACGAAGTTAAAGCCTGAGGGAGGGGAGTTCAACTTTTTTACTTCTTCTTCTTCTCAGCTGGTTCTTTGTGTTCTTGAGTCCTTGAGTCACCAAGTTTAGGTATAAGAGCTTCATTCTTAATCCTAGACTTGATTCCTCTTTATTCTCTTATTCTAGTTTCTCTAATAACTTGGAATTGTCATTTGTTTTACTCATGAAGGGAAACTTTGAAAAACCTAAATATTGTTCATTCTCCTTTAATATTTTGTGAGTTCTTCAAGAGGTAAGGGAGTCTCTCCAACACTTCAATCATGTGCTTGTTATCGAACTTCCTTGAACATATTGTTACTTTAAAATTTTCGAGTTTGTTGTGATGTCCTGAATTTGTGTGCTGAGTTATTTTCCTTGAGTTTTTTATGCCAAAAATGAGTTCTTTGCATGTTAAAACAGAGTTAGCCTTAAATTTCACCCAAATCAGAGTTTCCTACCAAACGTTACAAATAAAACAAGTTTGTTATATATAGGGTAGCATATAAGATTTGGACTAAGAGTCACAGTAGTATGGACTGTTCTCATTAAGGTTTTGACATCAAAAATGAGTTTGTTAGGTTTGAAAATATAGGGTAGCATATAAGATTTGCAAAAATCTGGCTCCTGGAGCATCGAGAGCACTAAAAATAATTTAGGAGCAAAACTATGAAAAATCGAGTGACAAAGAGATTTTAGATAATAGATATCTTAACTTTGGAATCCATTCCTCTACATGAATTATCTTAGAGTTATTTATTTCCTGGAACTGCTGATTTATTTACCCTATATTGTAAGACAAATGCGAGATCCGATGTTTGATGTATATTGTGAAAGTGTGATATATTTTTGCCAATAAAATTACTGAAATGTGTGGTTGTATTGTATTATGGTTATTGAATGATAAGACTGGCAGAGTGTGAACTTCAGCAATTATATTTGTGGCATACGAATTTATTTTTTAATATATATATATATATATATATATATATTGTTTGCATATTGTTATTTTTGTCTCTACACACTGTGGTTTGGGTTTGGGGGTGTCCGACTCTTGAAAAATTGTTTGTTATGTCTGGTTAGGTAGTCATAATTACAGTCGTTATATTGTCTGATTATTTGTGTGACAAGTGATTTTACCACTTAAGGGGGCACGACTGATTCCCTAAGAGTATTACGTAGGCTGGAGTCTCGTCTCTCTTCTTTGTTTGTTTGTTTGTACGCATCCATTGATGCATGCAGCACGAGGACTACGCACGCGATGCATTGGCAACAATCAAGATGATTGGAGAGAGATTAAGGAACCATTGATTCTATTTCCTTTTGTGAGATGGTGAGGTTGTGTTGAGGAAATGGATGATGGACAAAGATACACTAGGTGTAGTGGGCTGAGAGGTTTGAAGAACCTAGGGGAATTAGCGAGTGGTGACTCCCCGACATTTTGTGCACTCATTTAACACGGCTAACTCATATACCTCACTTTGCTACTTTTGACGGGCTCCGAAACTTTGTTTTTTGAGTTGGGAGATGAGGGGTCAGTGTATAATGTATCCGTATGTAGCGATTACTCCTGACTGTCATCCACAAGATTTGTAAGACCACCAAGACCTAGGAGGATTAGTGGCAGTGATTAGGCCCAATGGTGAATTAAGTGTGATATTTACGCGCTAAGGATGTGAAAGTGTTGTTTGTTTAGACAACCACACACAGTGGTTACATAGATTGTAGGTTTTAATTTTGTTTTACTATTGCATGTTGTTTGTGGCATTCGAGGAGCGGACGACTCGCCCCTATAACCAACAACTTTTAGGTATTGACGATGCTGAGTACACTAAGACATCTGCAGACTCAGTGTAGCTCGCAAAAAGAGCAGGTATGGCCCTACAGTGTAACTCGAACTACATGTTACACTTGCCATACTTGAGTCCACGTAGTGCCAGCTTATAGACCGGATACAACGTGCATCGAGTACACCTAGTGGATGTTACATAGGATCGAGGTGGCCATTTAGACATGTTGTCCGAGGAGATGGAGGAGTACCCGGAACTACTAAGGCAATTGGAATCGACGTCTGAGGAGGAGAGTGACGATTCTTCCGATGACACGTCTTAGTTAATTTTGTACTTCTAGTGTGATAAGTGGTCTGTTGGGGTCCTAGTTTCTTTACTGTTTTGATGTATTTTGAGAAATATTTTCTCCACATATATGTATTTTGTTTTAACAGGGATGAAAAATGTATTTTATTTATTATCACATTATTATGGACTGTATCTATATATTTCTCTGTGACACTACAAGTTTTACTTTAGTTAAGTATAAAAACTGAATTATTCTACATATATATTGATTTTAATTCTATGCAACTATTTAGCATTTTTTGACAATCAAGGTTTTTTTATAAAAAAAATAGTATAGGAAAATGTTTTATTATTTATAAGTAACGGTAAAAAAAAGTGATGCATGTTTCTAAAATAAATTAAGTTAAAGTATTTTCAAACAATATTTTCAGATTAAAATTTGAGGCCTTACATGTACCATCAAATAAAGGATTCAACCAATTTTGAAAATACTTTTTTAGTATATTCATATTATTTACATACCACAAAAGATAGATATGATTTATTTAGTATAACATTTATAATTTTAAATAGTTCTCATGCATGGTATTGTTATTATTTTTGTGATTTGAGAATTCAATTTAAATTTAAATAAATATTTCTTGATAAGATACAATATAACTTTGAAATATGATTTTAAATTTAAAAATATGGACATAATTTCATACAAATTGTTCATGCAAATGATTTAATGACAAACTGGTGTATGGAACTCGTAATTTAATGTCAATTTTGTCATAGAAAATATAATTTATTATGAAATTATTTATTGAGTATTATAACTTAATGACAAAATTATCTCATAAATTTGATGAAAAGATTGATTTGTCGCACTTTTTACACATTCAAAAATTACATTCAATTTTTTTTATCTTACAAAGATTAACTGTTTCGGGACCAAAACAAAAGGATATTTACCAATTAATAGAGATTACTCAATAAGATACAAAATAAATTTAGAGCACAATTTAAATTTAAAAACATGTACATTATTAATATTTTATAAAATAAATTTATCTTACTTTATTATATATTGTTAACATTATATACGTGATATTATACTAGTATATTAAGGATTAAAAGAGAAAAAATATTAAAAGTTAGATGTTAGCTAATTTAAAAATATTATTTAAAATAATATTTCAAAAAATACTAAAAATTATTAAAAAATTAATACTAAAAAAAATTATCTATTAAATAATTAAACGAATTTTTTAACTTGTAAACCAACTAAAATACATTGAGCAATATAGCTTTTATCCCTCAATTGCTCTTCAAATCACCCACTACTAGTATTTTGCATACTCCTATATGTCAGATTACTCACTAAAATCTTAAAAGCAAATAGTAACATGTTTTAGCTTTCTGCTTTTTATTTTATTTTATTATTACTATAAGATAAATGTTAACGGTCGCTTTTATAACATTGGTTAAAAAATTAACAAAATAAATATTTTTATTAAAATATATAAAATTATATTATTCATAATATTTTATATTTTTTTTATAATCTTCACAGTTTATAACTTATCTTTTTAATTTTCTATGACTTTTTTAATCTTCTCATCGATAACATCATCGTTAGCAAAAGTCCAACACTAATTAAAACATGCAATGTTGTAATTACATTACAGATTCTATATGTCATTATCTTATCTACATCTGTTTTGGATTTCAGTGAACTTCAATACCTGTTGAATTGGGTCTTGGCACGATCATGACACGCGTAGTTCACGTTGTAATCTGTCAACCACAAAAGGATATAAATTTTCAGTTTTCTGATTTTGGTGATTTTATTAAGTATTTCTAAATCTTCTCATTAACTTTCTTACTTCTTTTTCATTTAAATATTAATTTTTATTTATTTATAAGACTCAATTATTTAATTTTTTAAAATAAAAATGATTAATTTTGTCAATAATGATACATTTATGATAGATTTATAATTTTTCAAAATTAATCATGTTATTAATATTTTTTATCTTAATTATTTTCTAATTAATTTTCAGAGACAAAGAATTAAATCCATATATTTTCTAATATTTAAGCATTAAATTCCTCGATGTTAAAATATATGAACTTTGATTGACCAAACATAAATGGATTAAACTTTGGAATCAAATAATTTTTTTTTAATGCAATAACTATTTTATAGTGATCCGATTTCGAAGCCTCCAATGAATTGAATTGAGTGTGTTTAAATAAAAAAATTAAACTAGAGAATTTAAAAATTTTTAATTTAAAATTTATTGTTTTGATGGTTTTATATACGAAGAATTTAAATTTTTGAAATTTTAAACCAAAATTTTAAAAAATAAAAAATGTAAAATTTTAATTTCTTTTTAAAACGTGATAAATTGAAATTCTCTTCTTTTATAAACTTTTGCACAACACCACTCTATACTCTGCCATCGTTCCGCTCCGCAACTCACATGTAAGACAACCCAAGTTTTCATGGCAAAGGATTTGTTAGCGTCCGACGATAGCGAAAGAAATTTAATTTCTTTATCTAAACACAAAATTTTGAAAATGAAAGAATTTCAATTGAAGCATTTGTAATTCTTAGAATTTAAAATTCTTTTTTAAATTGTCACTGACGTCCCAACATCACTGCAAGGACTTGACACTGTTGTTGTTGTAGCGGGACACCAACTTGGCGGTGCCACTTCCTCTGCCCCCATCGACTACTGTTGCGGCGATGGTGCAATAGGTGATCTCGTTCTCAAAGCTAAAGAGGATGAACCGCATCAAGAGTGGGAGCGGCGGGACGATGTACAAGGTGGTCCACCGCACCAGCGGGCGCGAGTACGCACTGAAGGTGATATACAGTCACCATGAGGAGTCGGTGCGACGGTAGATCCATCGGGAAATTCAGATCCTCCGTAACATGGACGATCCGAACATGGTGAAGTGCCATGAGATGTACGATCAGAATAGCAAAATCCAGGTGTTGTTGGAGTTTATGGACAGAGGGTCTTTAGAGGGGAAACACATCTCGCATGAACAACAACTGGTAGATTTATCTCGATAGATTCTACGGAGGCTGGCGTACCTGCACCGGCGGCATCATGCATAGGAACATAAAGCCCTCAAATATGCTGATAAACTTGCAGAAGCAGGTAAAGATCGTTGACTTCGAGGTGAGTCGGATTTTGAATCAAGCGAAATTTTAAAAATGAAGAAATTTAATTTCTTTATTCAAATTCAAAATTTTGAAAATAAAAGAATTTCAATTGAAACATTTGAAATTTTTTAGAATTTTAAATTATCCCATCCAAACATACTAAGATAAATTGAAAAGAAGAAAAAAATTGTAATTAAGGAAACGATATATTAAGTAATTAGGAATTAGAAATTAATTGGACTTTGTCGTTGAAAGAGAGAGAATGTGATTTGTAGATAAAATTACTTGAGTATTTTTCTTTTTAAAACTATTCTTAAGAAAAAAGTGAACTTTTTCGTAAAAAAGTATTGATTACTGAACTTATTCAAAAAAAATAAGGAGAAATATGTTAGCAAGCTAAAAAAAGTTTTATAAATAACTTAATTTTTAGTATATCAATATTTGTTTTTAAAATTTTAATTAATGTTCCAAGCACATTCGTTGGCATTTACCATATAAAATAATGCAGCAACCAGTTAACTTACCGTTGCTTCAGTCGGGGATTGTTTGACCAATGTTTTAATTTGTCCTCTTTGAGAAGCAAACAAATTTCATCAGAATCAGACACTTTCAACGGTGAAGGAAAACCAAGGTTGGGTACCTAGGTGAGTGAAAAAAAAATAGGCCAGACTATTGATTATTAAGATGGAAATTGTGATTTCCTTGATCATACTCTTTGTGGGGATAGCAATTTTGATGGTCATCCATGTCTGCGTCGTGGGGAGGGCCTTCAGAGGGAACAACAACAACAACAACGAAGAAGAAGAAGGTACTCATCGCAGCATCAGTGCCATGAAGAGAATGTTTGGCAGCGACAACGTTGGTAACCTGAAAAACCTTCCTTGCTTTGAGTACGAGGAGAAAGCAGAGAAAGAGAAAGGGTGTTGTGGCCTTGTGGATTGTGCTGTTTGCTTGGAGAATTTTAAGGTTGGTGATATGTGCAGGTTGTTACCCAATTGCGGCCACAGCTTCCATGTGCAGTGTATAGATTCGTGGATTCTGCAAACACCCGTTTGTCCCATTTGTAGAACATGGGTTCATTCACCAGTTGTGACGAGGGAACAAAGTGCTGTTTCTGAAAATCTAGAAATTGTAACTGTATAGTTGAATTTGATCCCCAAATCTGCCTTTGTCTTAGATATTTTTATTGGTACGACTTGAAGATAATCTTACAACAATTTACGCACAGTTGAATCAACCAAGCTAGATTGTGCTTGTACAAAATTTGCCTTGGTGTCAGATGTAATATCTTATGGAGGGTTTTCTGTTACCCCGGTTTTATTCAATCATCTTATCATGTGACTATTGTTCTCTCTCTCACACATATTTTCTATGTTTCATATAACTATTAGAGATTAACACAATAATTTAAGCACTGGAACAATTTAATTTGATTAGAATTATGCAAAGGATCAATCAACTACCATTTTTGTTTTCTGGTTGGTATGTGTGAAATGCTTATCCTTCTGGACAGCTGGGTATGGTGGACAGATTTTCAGCCCAAAGAGTGTGAACACCGTTACAAAATAGTGAATGTTTCTTTTGTCTTATTCGTCCTATCTTATCGAATGGACACAACACAAGTACCGTTGCCTGTTTGTGGTTGTTGTATTGTATTTTGGACAGTATGATGTGGTTCTGGTACCTGAACACTATCTTTGAAAATTTTCGCCATTCTCCATCTGCTAATAACGTAGATAAATCATTATATTATCTTTTAGCTAACTGTATATAGATATAATAGATAACGCGCTTCGAAAATATTCGGTGGAGAATTACAATTTCCTATTCCTTAGACTTTTCGCTATCCAATCAAATATACTTTATACAGGGATAAATCATTATCTTGTGACTTGTCTTTGTCTTAGTCAATTGTATATAGACACAAAACGTTCTCTTTATTTTTTATTAAATAATTACGCAATTCGAGATTTACTCACATACTTAAGGATATATTTGATTGTGAGGAGAGACAAGAAGAGAAAAGAATAAGTGAAAAGAAAAAAACAAGAGAAATAGAGTTAAAAAGATAAGTGATTTGATTGAAAAAGAATAAAGAAAAATAGATGAGAAATATTTAAATTAAAATAATTAATATTATATGAAAATATAATTTTATCTTTTATTAAAACTTTTTGCATGTTGTAACTCATGAAAGAGTGTCAAAACAACAACACTTTTTAATGAACAATTTCTTTTTTTATCCGGACAATTGAGTGTATATAAAAAAAATAATGTGAATCCCATGAATTTTCTTAAAAAAATTCTTCACAATTCACGAAGTTGTGCCAATTTTTCCGCCCTATAAAATAGTAAGTACCTTTTTCTTTTTTTACCATGGTCACATTAAGATTTGAATATAGAATTTTTTGCCTATTATTTCAAACCCTCACCATTGGATCAATCCTAATGGTTAAGTATTTTTTTTAATATTTAATAACTTCAATTTGTTAAAAAAATTAAATATGTCATTTACTAATTATGTTTTCTTTATAAAAATAATAATTTATAATATTGTTACATTCAGATCTAATGTTGTTTTAGTTTAGCTTCGAAGAAGAAAACCATCTAAATCAAGCTAATTGGTTTTCTTAAATTGATTGGTTTGTTATTAATTAAAGGACCCAATTGTAAGTTCCAAAGATTTGAACTATTTTTTTTTGGATTGGTTTAATACTTTAATTGCTTGACAATTGTAAAATTTTTGTCTAATACTATATCAGTCTTTGAGTTAAATAATCTTCCTCTGTGAGTTTTTTTTTTAAGTTATGACATCAAATTATTTTTCTATCACGGTATACCAAGGTTCGATTCTTAGTTCTTATTTCTTTGTCTTAGTGATGAATAAACTAACAAAAGATATTCAAGAGAAAGTGTCATAGTGTATGCTTTTTACAAATGATATTGTGCTTATTGATGAGATCAAAGATGATGTAAATAGGAAACTTGAATTGTGGATAAGCACTTTGGAATCCAAATGACTCATGTTAAGCTAGAGCAAGACTGAATATATGAAATGTGAGTTTTCACTAGTAATAGATGATGATCAAGACCCCGTGCATCTACTTGGTCAAGAGGTATCCAAGAAAGATGTTTTTAGATACCTGAGATCAATTTTGCAATAAGGTAGAGAGATTGATGAGGATATAAATCATAGAATCAGAGTAAGGTGGATGAAGTGACGGAGTGCATCTGGGTTGTTGTATGACCTCAAAATTCCCCTTAAGCTAAAAGGAAAATTTGATAGAACAACTGTAAGACCGACAATGTTATATGAAGTTGAATGTTGGTTAGTACATAGACAACATGAGTATGTTGGCCAGTACATAGGCAACATGAACATAAACTAAGAGTAGCAGAAATGAGGATGTTAAGGTGGATGTGTGATTATACAAAGATAAATAAGATAAGAAATTAAGATTTTCTACGAAAGGTAGCAGTAGTACCGGTGAATGAAAAGATGAGAAAACATAGATTGAGATGATTTAAGCATATAATGAGACGACCCTTGGATGCTCTCGTAAGAACAAGAGTTTATTATCAAGAGCTCAACACAAAGAGAGGTAGAGGTAAACCGAAACGTACATGGGAAAACGTAGTTAAACAAGATTTAATAGAGTGAGATATAGATTAGCGAACGCTGTATCTTAGGACGAAATGGAGAAAAATTATAAGCTTGGTGGAGGGTTAGACCCATTGTTATATCTATGTTTCATATGGTCCATTTTTAGTCTTTTTTTTCTCCATCTCCCACTCCTTTTTTTCCCCTTCTTTGTTTTTATTTTTTTTTTTCAACTTTCTCAATCCTCATATCTATCATTAGATTCATCTACCATCAATCCCAATTAATTTTGGATTAAAAATGTTATTAATATGAATGTTGATGAATACATACTATTAAGAATCAAAATCAGAAATATCTTTAAAGGCTGAAGATCACCAAAACAATATAAAATTCAGTTAACAGCTTCAGAAAATTAGTACTACTCAATTAGTGGGGGAATTTGACCAAATATGTTAAGGGGTCATAATATATATTTAAAAGGTTTAAATATAATTTTAGTTCTTTATTTTTTAAAATTCATAATTTTAGTATTTTATTTTAATATAGAAATATTTAGTTTCTTTATTTTAAAAATATGTAACTTTAATCCTTTATTTTACAAAGAAGCATTTAGTGCTCAACTTTTGTAAAATTTACGATTTTATTCCTTTTGTTAAACTAAAAGTAATGATTGTTAAGAGATTAATATTGATTATGACATAGATTAAATAAATAATTTCGTGTCATGTCACTATATTTGAATTATATCATGTTAATTTCTTACCAATCAACACTTTTTGAATTTGGTGGGAGATCAAAGTTGCATATTTCATAAAACTCGAGGATTAAATATCTCTATTTTAGAATAGAGAGATTAAAATTATGAATTTTAAAAAATATAATGACCAAATATTTCTATTTTAAAATAGAAAGATTAAAATTATGATTTTTTTAAAATAGAAGAAACATAAACTACATTTAAATCTATTTATAATTATTAAATGTATCATACATAAAAAAAAATAAAAAAAACATCTTTATCCATGTTTTTTGTAACATAGATGAGCTCACAGTACAATGGTGACACGATCAAGTCCGAGTTTTAAAAACCGGTTGGATCACCGATTTTCATCAAAATCGGCTAACTATGGGTCATCCTGGATCCCTTGCTTAAGCAGTCAATCCCCCATGCTAGCTTGCATCTCCAATTTTATCAAACACTTCATAAACTCAATTTGAATTTCACTCCCTTTTCTTTCCATGTCCGTGACAAATACAGAACAATAAAAGTTCGTTATAGTTTGGTTCAGATTCAAAAATGAAAACTAAAACTCAATCGAACAGATAATTTTTTTAACCAAATAAACAAACGTCAAACTTAGGGTTATTGAAATGATTTACATTTTAGGGGAAGTTATTGAAATGAATTAGACCTTCCTTTAAATTCTTTTTAAATTAACGGATAAGCATTTAATTATCTGCCAAATGCTTTCTTGATTAGTCAATTTTTTTTTTCAGGCTTTACGTCAATTCTTCAATTAGGAAATTCCTATTTGGAACCAGTGGGCACCAAGAAAATGGAGAACGTGCAACTCAACTGCTATTCACCAGACTGGTTCATAGAAAAGCATGCCCACCACCCAACCCCAAAATGAAAATAAGAACAAATAATTCGAGATTGCAAGTCAAATTTTAAAGCCAGATAGCACCTAATAATGCAGAATTCAATTAAAATACAAGCACTCAATAACTTTTAAAGCATATATTCAGGGAGGTACAGAAAAATCATGTCTCTATGTTCTTACATTTCCTTCCAAACAAGGCATAGTTTTCATCTCCTTCCAAGAGCTCAAACACCCAACCAAGACATAGCGCATGGTATATCATATTAAGCAATAATAACTAGCAGGTGGTTTAGTTCTTCTCGGTGTTGCTCTCCAACTCCCTTCTCAGCTGGAGAGAAAAATCATCACTAACATCATCATCATCCCAATCATCCTCCCACTGTTGAGCCACTTCCTTCCCTTCTTCATTGTCATCCCACTCTGAAAGTTGTGAAACAAAAAGTGCAACAGAAATAAGTAACATTAGAATGACTCCCAGACGCCAAACAAAAGTTGAATAAGCATTCTCTAATACCCAAAGAACTTTCGAATACCATTACTAAAAACAATTAAAAAATAGAAAATGAAAAAAAATAAAATAAAAATTCAAGCAATCAAATGAATCTTAATATCTGCACAAATGAAAAACAGAATCAACAGCATTAGGATTGAGGAGCTAACTAATGACAGATTAATGCTTTGTCTGGATGCAATAAAGCAGATAGAATATGTAGTGTATGGTAAACATGATAAAAGCAGATCAGAATATGCATAACACGAGTTCTGATCCTGTTTAGTAAATTTTATAAATAAAACAGAGCATAACATGGGTGGCTTTTAGAGTACAGCCCCTGAAGTGTGCTGCAAATATACATCTTGATACTTAACCTATTACTGTAGAGGGGGGAGTACTGGCTTTTATGTTGTTAGTATTATTACATTTTATTCCTTGAAAACAATAACTGTTAAATTGCAATAAAGTCCTCCCACCCCATCTTTCTCACATTGCTTCTGTTACTAGTTACTGTAAAGCTCAGCACCATTACTTCTAATAGGAAAAGAAAATTTTAATCCCTTAACAATTGTATTTGTACTGCAAGGTTTAACAGCCTGCCCTAATTGATCAATAAATAAATCTCAATTATAAGCAAACTTCTTGAGCCAAGAAACACACACCATCTTATCTATACGTCTATACATAAGAATAAATGAATGCTGATCAATCTTTAGTTTTTTTATTGATCTTAAGAAGTAAATGCATAAATGCCCATTTCATTATCTATTAGTAAAGCCTTGGTGGTTCAAAATTTCAAATCTAGGCCAGAAGGTCATTTTTAACTATATATTCATTCAAAGTTAAAATTTGAAGTTGAATAGAAAACTCATTTGTGAAAAAAAAAATGAATTCATAAAAAATACCCCCATAAAGAAAAAGTGTGTATAAGATATTAGAAGCAACAAGAGCAAATCAAACACTGCATAACACAAACTGTACCTTCAATGCTAATGAAAAATGGGAAATGTAAGAAAAGAAGGGAAGAGATTCATTTCATGAAGGAGAACAAGGTAAGGCATGGAGCTTTGAGATGTGGGTTAATGGTTGGAGGTGTTGCTTTGCAGTGGAAGTGCCACAGCTTTGTGGCACAGTGTGAGGGTGGTGGCTCTAATTGCAGGTAGTACAGACCGTGGTTTGTTGAGGTGCAGAGATCACACATAAATGGGCAAAAAAATTGAAACAGGGAGAAACTCACAAATTTAACCAAGTATCCTAACTGACCTACATATAAATTTTTAAGGTAACGAATCTTATTATCTAATATTTCAAGAAACTGGGGTTAGAGGCCAGGCCACCCATAAAATGAGTTAAAAAATGATATATTTTGGTTCTATCAAAAACAAAAAGGAGATCAAGGAGTACAAAATAGAATATATATGATATATCCATTCTCTTCTGTACACACACCAAATGCTACAGATCCGAACCCCCGACTGATGTTGAAGAATCAGCAGATGAGTTGTGGATTTGTGGTTAGGGGTGAAATGACACTTGAACCCAGAGCTAGCTGGTTCTCCACGAATGCGTTGAGGCGCAGCAATTGGCTAGACATCTAGGGCTAGACATCTAGGGGTAAAGCACTGTTTCGGTGTGGCCACGACAGTAATACCAAATCATGGCAAACTCTGAATACTAGATACGACCTCAAGATAACAAGGTCCCAGCTCCACTCAAATGTGCAACAGTACGTGATAAAATTGCTAATTTATGATAAAATGATGATGTATAGGATTACTGATCGATTTCTTAGGGATCAAAGCGTCAGATAGGTAACATTCAAATCAATTTGAAAGATACAGAACAAACATGGGCAAAAAACAAACAACAAAACATGAAATTGAAACAGGCAAAGAATTTTTTGTGGATTTACCTTCATTGATTTCGAACTCTTCGAACTCGTCGTCGTCTTCGAAGAGATCGATCTTGACGTCATCGGCGGCTGCTTTTGGTTCGGTGGCCATGGACAAAGCTGAATCTGCAGTTATTTCGAAACCCTAAGTTCGTATAATTGATGAATTCATTGATAAAAAGAATGGGGGAAATTAGGTTTGATAAAGGGTAATGATACAGTGTGGCAGTGCCATGAAAACAAATAGAGAAGAATTCATATAATCAGAGTGAAAACAGTACTTAACGGCTGTGGAAGAAGAACAGAAACAAAGAAGAATAATCTGCTGTTGCTGCCTTTGAATAAAGTAACGTTCTCAGGAGGACTCTGCGCGGTTTTAAGGGATGACTCTCGAGTTTATTTATGTTCTTTTGGGCCTAGGGAATATTGAACTATATTGGGCCAGTTTTCTTACTTAGGAATTTGGGTGTAATTTACTTGTATTATTCTTTTATACAAAAAAAGAGAAGAAAAGAAAATTCTCTCTAAGACTACTGAATCACCATTTAGGAGGAGCATGTCGACCAAACAAGATAAATCCTTTACGATGATAATCAATGGTGAGATACGTACTGATTATTTCTTTGTTTATTTAATAAGCTAATTAAAGAGTATTACTGACTTTACATAAGTTGTGTTTAAAATCACGGCAAATATTATTAAAACATTTATAGCGTCCACATAAATAAGTAATTATGATGTAGTTACATGGGATTAAAAAAAAAGAAGATTATGATAGTATAATTTTTTAGAAATTACTATTTTAACTCAAAAGAAAAACAGTATTTTTCTTGAAAAAAATTCACTGTTTTTTTTTTAAAATTAGAACAATGGGTGAAAATTTATAACACTTAAGAAAAAAATGACGTAAGCTCTAGAAGATTCATTGTTATTATTAGATTGAATTGTAATAACTAATTAGGTTTAGATAACTTTAAACATATGTTCATGGATTCAATCTTTGTTTTGTGTTTATGAAAAAATATTTGTTGAAAGATGGCAACTGTAACATCTCAAGGTTTGAGTATTTGAAATATATCTTGAGGAAAATTCTTATTAGGATTATTTTGTTATATTTTCTGTAAACATTTGTTATGATCATTTGTATATTATTGGTTTTGTCCTAAACATGTACTTGTGTTGTAATAGTGTGTGTTCTTATACATGTGTATTTTTTGTATATATTATTATTATTATTATTATTATTATTATTATTATTATTATTTTTGTTGTTGTCTTTATTATATTATATTATATATTAGAAGAGTATTAGATTAATTTCTTATAATTAAAATACTTGAAAATTTGTCTAAGTCTATTGTTAGTTTTATGATGACAATCCTATATAGATTATATCATATCTTGAGCTATAGTTATTTGTTTTAGGTGTTTTTTTGTGTAGTTGGAAAATTTGTTAAAAAAGTTACAATTCATTAAGAAACCAAAATTAGTTTCTATCTTAGAGAAAATCAACTCCAAAGTATGTCACTTGATCATGAAAAACACTCTAAGTGCCACATTGGACAACATAATTTCATGGACTTCTTTCTTCCCTTATATAGAGAGGAGACTAACAAGTCTTATATGCACCAAAGAATTAAATGAGTTTAGCGTTAAGCGCATAGCTCCCTTAGTCAATATTTTTATATTTTTCTTTGAGTTTTCAAATTTGGAAAATTTAGATGGCTTGAGATTGTGTTTTAAATCACAACCAAGTTTTTGTCATAGTAAAAGTTGTCAAGGAAATCATGGTGATCGTTTTTCTTTTCCTTGTTGGAAAATTGCTTGTGTTATGGAACACATTTGTTTATAAATGTATTTTATATCTTTATGACTTTCTTAATGTTTTAAATTTATTGTGAGATGTATCTCACTCCCCATCTATATCTTGTTTATATTTGGATTGAATGTCACCCTTGTAGGTGAGTCTCTATAAGGTTATGATGATGATATTACATGAGAGGTTTAAATCTTACTTTATATTACTATCAATTTTAGGATTATTGATATTCTAAAATAATGTAACATTAGAACATAAATTTTACTCATTTATCTTAAGGATTAAATTAATATGAAGTTTTTCACCATATTTTATTTAATATAGTTTATATAAACTTTGGAGTACCAACATTTGTATGTATTTATTAATTTATTTTATTCAAGTTTACAAACATTTAGGATGTAATACTCTTCCTGTGAAATAAATGTTTTCTTAAAAAAGTAGATACATTCTTTTAATTAAATTCCGCTACAATCATATTTAAAATATATTACTAATGTATACATCTTGAAATAGAAAGATATTAATTACATAAACCTTTTAAATAAATTTCAATACCTTAAAAGATTAATTATTAACTTTTCCACAATGAGATACTTGATTCAAATAAAAAATAAAGAAGACATCAAAATTTAATTGATTTCCGACTTGATGGAAAAGGTGATGGAGACTATGCAGGATTTCCAGTCACAAGATTTATCGATGAAATTAATCCTCCATAGTCCGTAGTCTCAACCTTCTCCATAAAGTTCTCCACTCTCAACACGTCCAACTTCAGCCCCATGTGGTCTCCCATTCCTGTTCTTACATGCATTATTTTACAAGTGCCCATATTTGTTTGATTTGATTATAGGTTAGTCAAGCTCATTTTCAAACAAAAACATAAACTAAACTGACAAATTTTGGGTAACTAAACTGACAAATTTTGGAGAATCAATATTTTTGTTTGTCCTCGGTACAATTAAATTATATCAACAACAATAAAAGATTTATTCTATTAGATGAAGTTGATTATATAATTTGTCTCTCAAAATAATTAACAACTAATTAAAAGAGAGGCGTTGTTATTTAAAATAAAAAGATTTTTTTTACCTTAGTAATGAATATAATTTTCAATTGACGAGACAGAAAAGCAATAGGCAAAACGGAACATATGATTTCAATCATAAATTTAGTCAATTCATATTCATATATGTAAGGAAGTAAATAAGGACAAGTGATCGATTTCAATTATAAATTTAGTTGGCAGGGGATGGGAAAAAAATATTTTATCAATTTGAACAAACACAACTCAATTACAGTTATATTGATTGGATTTGATTTTTTTTTAATTTGTTGAACAAATTTTATTAAAACAATGCTGCTTTACATTAAATATTTTAAAAAGTAATAAAAAAATGTTTTAAATTAAAAATAAACTTAAAAAATTATGGTAATTGAGATTGGCCGGTTTAAGTATGCCTCGGTTAAAAAAAAATCAAAATTCAATAACCAAACTAATTAATTGCTTTGTTTTATTTTTTTTATCAGCAAAACATTGTATCAAGATAATAATGGTACCAGCAGTACCGAAAGTAACATACATGGTTAATAACACCCAACATATCAAGAGGTTAGTCTGTATTTATGCTACTGCAGTTGCATAAATAGAGTATAATTAACCTTTTTATACCATAGTCCTCTTTTACAAACCAAGTACAAATATAAAAGAAACAAAATCGGCCCCATACATATATTGACTGTGAGGAAGAAGAAGCTCCCTCAACAGCGGACATACTCACATACCCATAAACAACTCCCAAGTCACAAGCCGACATACGTCCAATACTAATGAATATGATCAAACTGAAACATTGTTAGGAAATACATTTCCTAAATGAAATGCCAGGCTCGATCGCGTTGCCACATTGCAAATGACAACAAAATTACAAGCTGAAAACTCCTTCAACCAAGACCATACAGAGAAAGAAATATCCTGTTTCAGACCCTCCATATTAACATCAGAACCTTGGAATACACAATTATTTCTCAACCTCCAAACCATAACCACCCTATATATATATATGGCTGGGTAGTTAAAGTAAACTAAACCATAACCACCCTATATCAACATCAAACTATAATGAATACACGACATAGATCAACATTTATCCAATTTTAAAAAAGAATCAGAAGAAACAATTGGGTCATCTTATTTTTATTTCTAAGCAAAATAGTCATTTATTTTAAAATTATTGTTTTGCTAACTACAACATTAAGAACTCGCATATTAAAAAGCTTTTAACGGTATTTAGGGTTAAGAATAATTTAATATTTATATAAGCAAAATATAAACTGATTTCGTTCATACTCATAAAAGATTAAATATTAAAAATAGAATGAGAAAAAATTAAATGCAACGTATCTAAGTTTCATTTCAAAATATTTTGTTTTTTTTTTTATATTCCTTGCTATATCTTCTGCCAAACATAGCGCAAACCTAATGGATCCTATAGCTAAAATCGAATCTCAGCAAAAATATCTTGCCAAATAAAATGAGAAACTAAGGATTAATACCTTCCTCGCTAGGAGAATATTTAAGTCACTCCCTATATATATATATCCAAAACTTATTTATGGTAAGGTTAAGATTTATATATATATTGAAAATTTAAAAACATTAACTTTGTTGAAGTTCTACTTTATATCAATCGAGTTTGTGCATGTCTGGAAATAAATTATCAATGTTTTTTTTATTTCGTTGAATAGTTAAAAGATGTAGGAGCAAAGCACGTGTTTGGAATAAATTTTTTAATGTGAATATGACACTCAATATTTGAAATATGTAGAAGCTACTTGTAATAGCTTCAAAGTTGTGAATCCACTTTGATTCGATTCAACGTAAAAACAATTAATTAAAAAACACGTTGGAAATGCATGTTTGTGTTATCGTTTCTAATCCATGTTGTTCTTCTTATTCGAACAAAGACAAGGAGATAACGTATAAGCAAGCCTGAATTGCTTCTGCTGATTCACGTCTGGAGGTAATTAATAGGTTACCAAGCACACACTACACTAACAATGTATTTGGATTGACGCATTTGGCGGTGAAAATCAAAACCTATTGCGTCCCGTCATGATGAGATTTTTATTCAAACACCAGCTAAGAATAGCTTTAAAGCTACCATCATTTTTTTTAATGTTCCATACATGCACTAAAACTGATAGCTTCTACATTTTAAATGTAATTTTTCACTTTTTACTAAGAAGCCGAATAGATATAGTTTTCACGTATCACAATTATGCGATTTCTCCAAGTACATGAGTATGTTATTTCTGCAACTAATATCAGAGACTTATACAGTTGAGAACTATATATACAGAAATTCCCAGCGATGCAAAAACTACACATGTATTTGAAACTAGCTCATTGGGTAAAAAACACGGAGCTAATCTCACAAGTATAATTAATCCGGTAAAAAGGACCTAAACCAACAAACGATATAATATTTACCGCAAAAAAAAAACTACCTAGTTCAAGTTAACCAACCTTTGCCGTGAGACAGAGGAACCCACGGTTCCAGAAAACCTCTTCTCGCTGAACTCAAGTATAACATTGATGAGCGCACGCGCTTTCTTGGCCGCGTGAGGAGTACCATCCGTCAGAATGGAATACAGCGAAGGCATAAGCGAAGCCTCCTTGGCCAGAACACCGGTCACTTCCGCACCAACATTAACACACAGCGCCAACAAAATGGACGCACAGTACTCCTTCCCTGCGCGCGAAGTAGCAGATTGCAAAATCTTAACCACCAAAGGCAACGCCTCAGCTCGTAACACACCATAAGCCCCTTCCACACTCTCCGCCAACGCCACCAGAACGGCCAAGGAATCAGTAACAAGTTTAGCGTTACCCGAAGAAGCTAAAGTATTAACAAGAACAGGAACCGCACCCGCTGATAACACAATCGCGTGGTTTTTCCGACGCAAGAGAAGTCCGAAGATGGCAACCACGGAATTGTTTTTTCCAAAAGTTGTTTCTTCTTTCACCATTTCCACCAACGCGGGAATCGTATCGGGGTTTTCCCCTATTAGTTTTCGGTAATCTTTTGATGAAGAAAGGTAGAATATAACCGCGGCTGCCACGTGGCGCGCTTCTAAGCTGAGCCCTCTTTTGAGAACGTTGACAATCGGCGCCAAGCCTCTGCTCTCAATTATGAGTTTCTGGCCGCTGGTGTGCTTGGAGAGCTTCATCAGAGCACTGATTGCGCTCTCTTGCAAGTCTCTGTCGTCTGTGGCGAGAAGATCCAAAAGTGGCGGCACAGTTCCCATTTCAACCAAACACGCCCTGTTGAAAACGCTGGACTTGGCCAGCAAACGAATCTCGTACGCTGCTTTGGTTTTCTGTTCCTCGGTTCCGAACACGAGCCTCCTGGAGAGAAACCATGACAAAAACTGCATGGCGTGTGCTGCGGCGGGGCTGCCTGCGTCGCTTGTTTTGGTTATGGTTTGATTATGATCAATCGGATTCACGGCTATAACGCCGTTTTCGGAACAGAATTCCTGGATAAGCTTTTTAAGCGCTGTGTTGGGGACAAGTTCGGTGCTGGCGAGTTTTTCGCGTGTTTTGGGACATATCAAGTTTCCTGCATTCAACCATTTCCGAATTGAGGCTCTGTTATAGGTCTGGCCAGATGATATGGTTACAGGATCAGTCATAATCTCAAGCGAAATCGGACACCGGAAATCTTCTGGTACTACACAGCTTAGCAAATCCATGCTGCACTTTGCTTCAATTTGTTTCATTGCAGAAGATTGGTAATCAATTGTTTCAAATATGACAACTCTAGAGTAACACAAGAATCCTATTAAACTATTCAGCAAACTAACCTCTTCCTCATTGAAATCCAATTCGTCTTCAAGGAATTTTATCTCTTTGTTACATGATGTCCAACTTTTTATCTCAAGGTAGTTGAGTACTGATTTCACTACGTCCACGTCAGGCTCGATTCCTCTCTCGAGCTGGGCCAGAAGGAAACGAAGTCGTTTTGCTTCATTCTCGTCGTTTTGGTCGAGTTGGAGGTTGCCTCTCTTGGCCTGCTTGGTAACTAACTCAACTAACTCTTTTATTTCATTGTTTATATCAATGCAACACACAGATATTACATCTAGTACTATCGCCACTTCGCGAAGGAGGACTCGAAACTGCGTGGCGATGAATTGGGATTTCGTTAGCATCCAGAGGCGCGCGCTTTCGCGGGAGCAGTCTTGCATTAAGAAGTGGATCTTCTGGAAGGTGACGTGGAGGTCGGAGAAGCAGAGGCGGATAGAGTGAGGGATAACTGAACCACGGTCGTGGAGTTCTTGGAAGAGCAGGAGGAGAATCGCGATCTGGCGCGTTGTTTCTCTAACATTTCTGCGCTGAAAAACAAAGGAATTGGAATGGAAGTCGCATATGTTTTGGGCGAGGGTGATGAGGGAGGCGAGGAGGGTGGACGGAGATGTGGATACGCAGGGGCGCACGGCGGGGAACGATAGGGGACGGCGTTGATGTTCGCATGAATTGTTGATTTTATGAGCCATTTTTTTGTTCTCAACAAAAGGATACACTGACAACAATTCTGTTTCTGAATATTCTAGACCTTGCTCAGGAAAACTATTCTTATAAAGTGGATGGGTTTGGGTTTGTTCTTGCGCTGACCGGATACTTTTCTTCAAACACCTGCCAGGCACGGCAGGCACAGAGCATCTACAATTTATTTAAACACTCTATGTTTAAATTCATTTCAATATGAAAATCGAAGAAATTGATGATTAATTTAATTTTATGGATTTACAATATTTAAAAAATATTTTATTTATGTTATAAAATTTTTAAATAAAATTATTTATATAAATAACGTCATATCATATGTTTACATGAAGAAAAAAAAAAACAACATTACTTGAAAGTTAAATAATTTATGTAAATCCTCTCACTAAAAATGTTCTTAAGTAACAATAAGTGAAGATTGATTTGGAAATTAATTAATGTTGTATTCATATTATTCTTACCCTATGAATTATGATCTGGATTGAGAAATTTTTTAACTTTTTGGTTTTTTCAATTAATTAAGTATCAAATATTTAATTACAAAAAATTAAATATTTTTAATATTTTCTGTCTTTTGATTGAGTATTTATACATTTTAATTTTTGCGAACAAATTATTAAAATAAATTTGTTTTAAATTTAAAATGACATAAAAGTATTCAAAGTATTACATTGCACGAAAGTTTTATTGCAGTGACAAATGGTTTGTTAATTGTTAAGTTCAGTTGTTATATACTTATGACAGTTCTATGATTTCTTGCTCATTGGTTTATATATATATATATATATATATATATATATATATATATATATATATATATATTGCATCATATGAAAATTAAGTGCTTGTAAAAATAAATTTTAATTGTATAATTTAAATAAACGATTAAACCTTAAAATTAAAGAAAATAATCCTATTTATTCATCTATCATTAATTAACTCTCTCTCAATTTCTCCTATTGCATTCTCATTAGCATTTTCACTAGACATGCTGGCAATTTATATATCAGTTTTATTTTATGGGCAATGAAATGGGTAAGAACTGAGCAATAAGGATATTCCTTTGGGGTCGTACGGGACAGTGAGCTCGATGTCCCCATGGGATTTCCTATGGGCCACTACAACCGACCATACACGTGGACATATTAGCTGGTGACGTGTGCCACTTTTGGAATGAGTACAAAGTTTGCTCGAATTCTTGAAGCAAGTACCTACATTCGTTGAGACAAGGTTTGTTCTATTTATTTGTTTTTTAGGCGTAATACTTAATTTAGTTACTTAGTTTTTTAAAACCCTCAATTAGGTTACTTAATTTTTATTATATAATTAGGTTCCTTAGTTTTTTAATTTTACTTAATTGAGTTGTTTCTGTCATATCCATAAAATAAATTGATGGAAATGTTATGTGGGGTACCTAGAAGTTTTTTTTTAAGGCTTAAAAGAAGTTTTTTATATCTAAAAAATAGGTTATTTTAGGACTAATATCTAAAATTTATTTTTGGTCAAATAACTACTTTATGTTTCAAGTTACTATTTGCATTAGACTCGTTCGGATGGAGTGTCACGTCATCACTTTATTCTCCTTCTCCAATGAAAACCGCCAACAATGCACCACCATCGCGCCACAACCGCTGATCGCGTCGTGCCACCACCACCTAATGTATTCAACAAGCCAGAGTTGCCAACGGGAGATTGAGATGGAGATGTCGAATCTCCCTCGCAACGAAAATTCTATGAGGAGAAAAAAATAGAAAAAAAGAAGGTCATTGTGGAAATTGGAGTGTGTGAGAGTTGTCATTAAGGTCCAGGTGGAATTGAAATTCAATTGTAGAAGTAAAAAATTTAGATGGTTTTGGTCCTAATTAACAATAGCCACCGTACATGCTTGTTGATTACTCATGTTGACTGGTAATTAATGATATGGTTGTTGTTATAAAAAAAGGAAGTGCAAACGCAATGGTGGCGAAGTTGCCTTGTCCCAGCAAACGCGGTGGTGGCGAAGTGGCGATCGACGACTCATTCGACGGTGGTGGCCTGATGTGATCGATGGTGGTGGCGATTTTCGTTGGAGAATGAGAAGAAGGGAAAAAAGGTGATGATGTGGCAATGATGTGTCTGTGATTAGGCTTGATGACATGACACTCTGTCCGTCACGTCATCAATTAATAGAATGAGGCTAATGATAGATATTACGTTGAAACAATTTTTTTTCAGGTAGTAATTTGACAAAAAATGAATTTTAGGTAGTAATCTGAAAATGACCTATTTTTCAGGTATGAAATATTTATTTAAGCCTTTTTTTAATGATGTGTACATATAATGATGATTTTTAGTTATCATTATATTTATTATTACTTTTTTTTATAAAAGAAAGATAAAATTCCCAACCGTTTAATTTTGTAACTAAAAAAATATGATATCATTAAAATCACCCATTAATAATCCGGGAAAGAGACATTCATTGTCTTAGAGCATGCAAGTAGTTCCACAACTAATTGTGTAGTGAATAAATAAGGTTAAGATAGATCCTATGATAGTGACAAAGTATGTTCTCCATTAGAAACTAAGATTGTCACACACTGCAACATACATGAATTCAATCAACTCAAAATAGAAAGTGCTTGCTAAATTCTTCAAACCTTAAATTCCTCTAGTCTGGTCATTCATCTCCTCCAAGCAAACCACCCTATAACCTTCCTTTTCCCATAATTTTTTAATTGTACAAAATTGGGTTTGATTTTCATACAGGAATAACGACTCTGGTTTGTATCTTCAAAGTAGTTTGTGCATGTGTTTATAATATACTATTTTGAAAAGCCTAAATTATTTCAAGAAAGCCAATCAAGATATACATGTTGGTTAAGGAACATAGCATAAATTGGAGCTATAGTACAAGTGTTGTAGCTCTTTTTTTTTTTTTGCACAACAAAAAAGTTGTTTTTTTTTTATAAAGAATTAGTAAACTAGTTGCCACAAGATGTGTCAACCAAAGAGTTATACAAACACAACACAATAAGTGTCATACCATAAACATGATTTACTAAGAGTTTGCTCTAATATTGCAGCCATGTATCAATTATATTAAATCAATCCCATAACCACTAAACCAATTAAACCTTGCCCACTCATGAAAACAATGATAGTTTCCTTCCCTCTCGTTACCAATTCACTATCCCATACTTCCCTTTTTAAACTAACATAATTGCTTAAAGCAATTCAAGAGATCCATTTTCCAAACATATAGGGATAAATCAAAATCTTTTACCATTGCTTTACACCAGTTTCACTCTCTATATTTAAATTTGTCAATTGTAGTTTCAAAATCCACTACATCACTTTTGAATATGATTGCTTTCCTTAGACTCCTTGTTGTCCAGATGACCTAGACCCACATGCTCCACCAATCTATCCTTGCCTTTGGACTGTTGATATTACCGATATGTTTCCAGAAGTGTGGTTTGCACTCAGTTGGTACCACCCTCACTTCTTATATCTAAGAGTAGCAATTTGACCAAATCGCGAAGGAAAAGGGACACTCAAACAAAAAATGATTTTTTGGGAAAGCTGCTGCAAAAGACATACCAGACCGGGTCAAAAGAGAGATTGCCCTCCGGCTGCATTTCTGGTATCCTGAGCAATTTCAATAATAGGGTTCATTGATATTCCTGGTATAGTAGATGCTATGACACATACAATCATACTTAATTCGATGGAATTGTTTGATCTTAAAGGGGGCCTTCGATAATTTCGCACGTGAGGAGTTATTTCTTGGTTTCGTCCAGTCATTAATAACTTGAGATGATGAGCATAACACACAATTGACACTAACATCAATAGGTAGAGCTTTCCTTTTATGCAGATTCGCTTTACACTGGATTTTGTTGTGAGTTATCCTCCACACCAAGCCTTTAAGGTTTGATGGAACCTATAATTTCCAAAGTTGCTTGAAAAAACACGAATGTTCCTCTTTATATTAGGTAGAAAAAACATCATAAACTTGTTTTACAACATACATGTGTGATCCAGTATCACCCCACTCCCAAGCATCCCTTATGATAACACTAGGTTTGGCATCACCAATAACATCCCACATATTTTGCACAACCTCATGCTCCCACGTAAACCATGATCTTCTCTACACAAGATCCCACCTCCATTCGCCCTCTGCCCACAACCCCACATCCATAAGCTTACTATTTTGTTGCTTCAAATTAAAATAAATTCTATTAAATTTGGAGAGTAGAGGCTTATCCCCCACCCATTAGGAATGCCAAAAACTCACTTGACTTCCATCTCCATCGCTTTCCTCATATTTTTATGAAACCAACATCCCTACCCCTCTTGTAATCACATACTCTCATAAGATCACACCACCATAGGGAGCCTTTCATCCTCCACTTACCCCCAAGAGATTTTCTAAATCCTCCACCCATATTTAGCCACCAACACCTTTTTTCACAAAGCACCCTCTTCACTCACTAACCGCCACAACAACTTCCCCACAAAACCTTATTGAAAAGTTCAATTTTTTATGCCCAAACCACCATTTTCCTTAGGAGAACACCTAACTTCCCACTTTACCCAAGGAATTTTCTTTTCACCCTCTTTAGCCCCTCACCTCAAAGGAAGTTTCTTTGGATCCTATCAAGAATACAAATGACTTTCTTGGGAGTTCTAAAGAAAGAAATGAAATAGAGACACAAGGATGATAATTCTGATTTCACCAAAAGACAAATGCCTTCTTCTTCATGATCATAACTTTTTCTTCATTTTGTCTATGACCGGTTGCCAAGTGCCAAGCTTCCTAGAATCCATTCCAACTGGTAAATCCAAGTAAACAAAAGGAATATCCATTTTAGAGCAATTCAAGATTCTTGCATTTATACTAATTACTCCATTCTCCACATTTATCCTCACCAAACTACTTTTATGAAAGTTTACCTTTAAACTAGATGCCAATTCAAAGCATCTAAGAATTGTCTTTAACGTGATGCATTCTATAGGAGATTCCTTGAAGAAGAAGATTGTATCATCGACGAATTGAAGAAGTGATATCTACATATTGGCATTGCCCGAGGATACTCCTGTAATCAACTCCTTAGCTTCTGTTTCCCCCACAAAATCACTTAATCCCTCCGCCACCACCAAGAAAAGAAGCGGTGCCAAAGGATCTCCTTGACAAAGACCTTTTTGTGCTATGAAATCCTCCATAGGGCTTCTGTTGACAAACATCGAAATGGATGATTTTTGTAGACAAAACCATATCCATTGGATCCATTTCCTCCTAAACCCATTTGAAATAACATATTTACTAGGAGATTCCACCGAACCGAATCATAAGCTTTCTCAAAATTGGCCTTGAAAATAAGGCATAGTTTTTTCTTAGAGCTAACTTCATGAATGACTTCATTAGCAATCAAGATGCTATCCAAGATCCCCCACCCCCTCCCAAAAAAAAATGTCAATATCCTTTCACTCACCACCTTTCCCAACACTCTCTTCATCCTATTTGCCAACACCTTTGCAATGATTTTATACAAGCACCCAATAAGGAAAATCGATCTAAACTCCTTCAACCCAAGTGCATTTTCCTTCTTAAGAATAAGAGTAAGGAATGATGCATTAGTCCCCCTTGGGAGCCTTTCGTCAACATGAATTTCATTTAAAGTCCTTACAATGTCAACTTTAACCACCTCCCAACATGATTTGATAAAATTAAAATTAAAACCATCCGATCTGAAACTCTTGTTTCCATCAAATTCCCACCTACCTCCTTAATCTCCTTTTCCGGGAAAGATTCAACAAGCATAACATTGTCTATCTCATTCTTCCTTTCAAATCATCCATTTAATTAATTGAGGCACTAGATCCAAGCTCTCCCTCCATCCTTGAGAAATATATAGTGGTTTTAGATAATTTAGTACTTTTAGTTTGTTTTCGATCCATAACCTTGATTTGCATGGCTATTAAGATGCAATGCGGGTGTAAATTAGAAGGTAAAACTTGCATTGGACTAAGAGGCATTAGCATGGGACTCAATGATACCATGGTGGTGTTTTTAAGAGCCACAAAAATCATTTCTCCAACATAAGTTGTGGTCCAATAGTAAAAATTGTAGAATCTTAACCAATAAATTTGGTTTCCTGCACATGTTGAATATTTGCATCTAGATTTTTTTCTCGTTTAGGTTCATTATGTGACATTTTCTTTCTTTTTAACGCTTTCTCATTATCTTGGGATTCAGTTGACCTAGTTTCCTTTGTTTTAATAATAAAACCTGTTTCTCTTTCTTTAACGACCTCATCATTGAAATTTAATTGATTGATTTTTCGTTTTTCCTTGATTAATGCCCTCATCATTATATCGTGTCCGTGTTTGCCATTATCACCATGCCTATATTTGTTTTGGCATTTCCCCGTGTAACAACTACCGAATCATCATATAGATCCTGACTAACACAATTAATATCTATGACATGTTCAAATTTAGGGTTGCATGTGACCATTGTCATGCATTTGTGTTTTAACCATATTTTATTTATTGTTAGTCACTGGTGTTGGATTAACTAAAACTTCCCATATATCTTCATCATGTGACCATAATAACCATACATCTAACATAACATATGCTAACCTTCATATTCTACATTAAACAAAAAAAATTGATTTGATTGTTGTATAGGTTATATATGGTGGTTTGAACAAGGGAACAAGAAAAAATTGTGAGAAAAATTAGACAAATTTTTTATGGAGGTTAAAAATTGTGAAAAAGATGTTAGTTTAAACACATTACTATCAACACTAACATGAGAGAAAGAGAGTAAAGTACAAAGTGATTAAAGCGAAGTTTGATCGAAAATACACGAATGCAAAAACATTTTTCCTTCAATTTTATCTCTCCCTCTCTCTTTCTCTCACTCTCTCAACACGAAAAATTATTTATTTATCTTAAAATTTATTTAAACTTTCAATCCCTCCTTCACGATGTGTTTGGTTGGACGGAAATGGTGGATGGGAAATTTTGAAATTTGATTTGAATAGAAAGTAAAAATAGAATAAAATTTGTTTCTAGCTAGCTAGAAATCAACTTTTCTCTGCATTTGTTTAATATTTTCTCTCCAACTAAAAAAAAAACTAAACAAAAGAAAATATTTTGTTATTTGTATTATTTATCTCTCTTTTCTTGCCTCTCACTTTTTGTCCAACCAAAAATACTATTATTTTTTTTAACAGCAAACATACCATTAGTTTTTGGATCACTGATAACATAAAATTTAAAAAAATTATTGTACTATTTTTAAGTACGAGCCATGCTAATTAGAGTATTCTTAGAATATTAGTTAAAGAACTAAAAAATATTTATTATAGAAATTACAAGAAAGCATTAAAAAATTATAAACAACACTACTTTATTTTATGTATTTTAACAAAAAAAATAATTTTAATTTTTTAATCAATATCTTCGAGATACTTATTAATTAATATTTGTCTATTTACAAATATTCAATAAGACATATTAAATGCTACAGGCAATCATTTACGTAAAAGTATGATTATTTATTGCAGCAAAATAAAAATTATTTTTAGTAGTTTTTTTAAGTGTAAATTATTTGTACTTTTGTACTTACGGGATCACGATTTTATGAAACACAAGAAATAAACATCTAAAAATCTAAAATATTTCACTAAAAAAATACAATTTTGATAACTTACATTAATTTTTTTATTTATTGAAATAAGCTAAGAAACTAATAAGCAGTTTTCGTGTTCAAATAAGCTTTTTAAACTTTTCTAAATTCCGTCTTAAGCTTAAATGAATTTTGAACCAAACTTGGTGGGGTTGTGAAAACACCCACATTAAATAAGATTATTGCTAAAATATGTTTCCTACGTACACCCAATTGGAAAAAGTAGAAATTAAGATACTAAGACATATCTAGATCTTTATAAAAAAGAAGATATATATATATATATATATATATATATATATATCTAGATTTTTCTGGTTTTGTTCAATTCTAGTATAGATGTCTACGTATATATGGTCTAACATGAATGCAAATGGGTCCCAATCACAAGTAAAATCATATCCGAATTCCCAACTCATTGTTCGTATTTTCCCATTAGGAATCCCAAGCTCTTGGTGGAGATATTCCATGCAATGGCTAGCTTCTGGTATTATTTACTAATCAAATTATGAAGTCGTTGGAAAAGCACTATTCTTGACGTGGACCAATAACATAATGCCCAATCTAACGCGTTTAAATTCTACATGACAATTATTTAACAAGAAATAACAAAAGATCTAATAATCAAAGGATAAGGAAAATAATGTTGGCACTTGCAAATTCAAATTAAAATAGAGGAAGGACGAAAGTGAAGTCATCGTCCATTTCATTAAGGATTATGGATTGGACACGTGCTAACCCATTTGAAAGAAAATAACTAAATATACGAAGTAAGGTTCACAACGCAGAAGCAGGTTATGCCTCTCCACATCCGAAGTGGCTTTCGTAAAAGGACTTATGTACGTACCTATTGTTGTTTTTCTTAAGTGCTTTAAAATGACATTTTTATTATTATTTAAAGTCCTTTTTAATTTGGCTGTTTTCAAATAATTGCACCCCTCCACTTTGAGAGTTTTTGTAACCTTTCCCAACAATACGTGCATTGTTTTCATGCTTGGAAGTTGGAAATCAAAGCTTATAATAAGTAGTGTCATTGTCAAATCATTTGTATATAATCTACACGTAAACATTGCTCACAAACTTTTCTTCTTCGGATGCCACGAAGACAAAAAAACTGGATTAGAAGAAACATTAATTAATACTATATACTAATGGTATTTTAAACTAGCCACTTTACAAATTAGCTTAAATTTTACATCTACATAAATGGGTGACTTGGTCCAAATGCATCCAATCCTTCATACAGAAGCAAATATCAATATCGATATTAAATCCAAACGTAGTTCCTTTATATACCGACACAAACAAAAAGTTCCAATGCTGCCACTTTCGGTTCATCCCATTATTTTAGGGTCATTAATATGTTTTCGTCACAGGGAGGTTGCTTCTTTCAAAACACTTATCCAAGTACATAATTAGAATTTGGTAAGTGCCTGTGCCTCCAGGGGACAGAACCTCTACAAAAAACATTTTCTTTATTACAATAAAAATAATTGAGAGATATGCGAAGTTGTCTCAATTAATAAAAAAATTATTAAAATAATGTTTAATTGACTAAAATTAAAGAAACATATTTTAGAGGATTTGAAATCCTCCACATGCATGCAGTGAATCATTTTTATCACTCGCGCGTAGTCAAAGGCTGTGGGTGGGTGTGGCTTCAACCACTGGCTTGAAATTTCATAATATTTTAACTCGTATGTTTAGGAAAATAAAAGAAATTCCCAAATTTTCCATACGAATACATGATGTAATGGAGTTTTTTTTAATCGGCATATGAGGTAATGGAGTGAATTTCCCTTTTAAATCCTTTTTCTCTAGGTGTTGATAGTAGACTTTATTTCAATAGATTTTATGTAGTTTCAATAGATAAATAGTTTAATTAATTAAATATTAAAATTAAATTACATAATTTATTAAAAATATAATCCAACTCTTAAATTTTGTATTTTTATGATTCATGTCATTTTTAAATTTTATATATTATTTGAATTAAAATATAATTAATAACTAACTATTTTGTTTATTTAAAATTATATAAATAAATAAATTTTTAAAAAGGTAACAGATTCGCGCAAGTTTCCCTAATCTTGATGAATATGAGATTGAGTTTTAAAAACAAAACATTGATATTTGAATGTTCTATTTTTTTAAAATATCCAGTTAATATTCTTTATTTCTTTCCATCTTTTTCTTTTTATTTGTATCATATATATCATATTAGTATCACTTATCATATCCATATTTTTTCTTTATCTATCATTAATTAATTAGGTGTTAAATAGCATATTAGATGGGTGTCCAAATATATTTTTCATTTTGAATATTATAGAAATGTTCATGAAAAAGTCAAATTCGGGAGGAGTACGTCGTACGTGAAAAAGGTTCACCCCAGTACTATTGGAATGTCCATAAAAAGGTCAAATCTGGGAGAAGAGAAAAAGGTTTTATTCAACAAATAACTAGCTCAATGTCAAGCAAACTTCCAACACGACCCGCATCTCATGCGTGGATCTCATCCTCATCATTAATCACAAAAACAAGAACATTATCTTCTTCCTATTAGGCAGTTGCAAGTCACAAGCTTACTATTATCAAATTAATCTCCACCACACACCCTATACTATTAAGTATTAACTGACTCATTACGATTTAGAGTTTGTTCGGTAGAATAGAATAAAATGAAATGAAAATGAATTGAAATGAATTTTGAATTAAGAGAATTTAAAAGTGTGAATCTCATCTCATTTTACTATTTTTTTTTCCAACTCTATTTCACTGCAAATGAACATGAACGGATTACCTAGATTTCAAGTTAGTCACAACTGTTGGATATGGCTCATCTTTCGTAGTCAGAAGACAACCCTTCTTGTTGGCGGGGTCAGCAGAAAGTCAACTGGGGTCCCGCTCCCAGGTGACCGGGCGGGAGTCCGGGGAAGCCGCCCCGGCGGGGGTCCGGGGGGCAGCGCCCCCAGGCCCGTAGAGACTAGGTACTGTTGTGGGCCTCTGATTTTTTGTAATATTTTACTTTATTAGTAGTTTGGGCTAGGGCCCATGAATAACTACTGTTAGAGTTTCTTTTTAATCCTATTTATATTCCCCTTGTAAATCGAGTGACTTGTAACGAGTGACGGTGAGGAGATTATAGTACAGACAAGCTGGACGTAGCCTACATTGGGTGAACAAGGGTAAAATACTGTGTCATATTTCTCTTTCCTATTCTCTTTTCTGTTTTTCGATTTGTGTGTGATTAACTGTGAGTGAATTTTGAGAGGTGTAATCACTGCCTTAACCTGCAAGTAATTCTGAAGGCTGCAGATACCCTTCTCTCTCCCTACCCCACTCATCTTGTACCCGCCAAAAGGAATTGCTGCATCAAACATTTTGAAGCAATTATTCCACACTGTTCCTGCCCTTAGTCCTCGCATTATCTCATTGGCCGTATCCAAGTTCCTTGTGAACACGCCCGCGGCTAGACCATAACGTGTAATGTTTGCTCTTCTTATTACTTCAAAATTGTCCCTGTAATGAATCAAAAGCCAAAACAAAAGGGTCATGAATTCAACTATTTAGGTTAGTTTAAGTAATTCAATTTTCTTAAACTATCTATACAGTAAACCAAAATTGAGTTTACTTTCTAATTATTTTTTCTAGTAAACACTCTCTAACCTCTCTCTATCATTAGCTGAAATCTGTTGAAAAATTACATCTTTTAAAGTTTCACTTATTTTTAATGAATCTTCCTCTTGATTTTGTTTCTTTATGCATCACCAGTATAAAAAATTTTACACGATCAATTAATAAAAAGTTATCGTTATTATGATTCTTAAAATAATAAATTTACTGTACATGCATATAATAATTTATAATTAAATAATAATATAAAATTATCTACACTATTTATACCTAAACTATTTACCCTTTACTTAGGTTAATTAGTTATGAAATAGTAATATTGTTATTTAGGAATTAAATATAATGATAATATTAATATCTACAAATGTGAAAAGGTGAATCGTCTTAAAGTTCTGTAAGTCATAGGATAGTTTGGACTAGGCCAAAGATGTCATCTTTTGGTATCAGCATATCATCCTGATCAATGACTTGAGTTAGCATCATTGTCAAAAAAACCTTATCAATATGTCTGGTAAAGCACTAAGATATATCAACACCACCTTAACATTTGAGCTAGCTAGAAGACCCTTTGTTGGACAAAGTAGCCTTTTGTGCCAATTCTTTCACCGCCACATTCCAGATTAGCATTAATTGGATTCGATACCTGATCTAATGCATCGGAGGATTTTCTCAAACTGTTCTGAATCAATCTGGGATTCTCATAACAGACAGTAAAAGATAAACATATCACATCATGATTAATTTCTTGCATTCGGCTGATTTTCATTAAATAATTTCATAACAAAATATATATAAAATTCAGCCTTTTGTTTTCAATTTCATTTATTGTTTTTTTGGCAGGTTGTGTAATTTTCATTTACCGTTGATGAGTTTGATCGTTTAAAGTTCAGAGTGATTTTTTTTTTACAATTATTTTTTTAAACATTCAATCAATAACTCTCTTTTCTCTCTATCTCTCTTTCTATCAAGCCATCAATCAAATTTTATCACTCATCCTTTTCTTTTCTCTGTGAAGTTATAGACTATATGTTATCCAAGAAACATTTTTTTCCAAATTAAGTATAAAGAGTAAAAGAATCTAAATCAAATAAGAAAGAGAAATACTTCCTTTATGTATGTGTATGCTCAAGGTTTCCCAACAAAATTTGTTACTACTTTACAAAAAAAACTTCATACCTACAAAAAAAAAAATTCATGGGAATTATGACAACAATAAACCCATAAATCTATAAGCCTTATGTCCGTGAATGGAAACTAATCAATCCAAGAAAAAGAGCTGGATTAATGATATTTTCAGCCATTAAAAAATTGACATTTTTTTTTGTTTAATGCCTATTTTTTTATAAATTATATAGATTTTTTCGTCCTTATACTTTCGAATACTTAAACTAAGTGTGTAGGGGATGAAAAACTTATGATATTATATTGATTAAAATTTGAGTATTTCAAAATGCAAAATGCTAGTAATTAACACACTTTTTAATACACTTTCTAACACTTTTATTATAGGTTTAAATTTGTTAAAAACAGCTAAATCAAGATAGATTCACTAAACAGGAAGTAAAACCACATAAGTTTATAATATTTTTCAATAGATTCCAACCATTAATAAAAAAATGTGGAAAAGAGTATGTTAAATAATATATTAACATTTCTCTTTGAAAAATATAAAAACAAAATCTCATGATTTGAAAAGTGAATAATCAAAACTAAAAAAATGCCTAACTTTTTATGAACTAAAAATACCATTAATGTGATAGATAGATATTTTACCTGGGGACCTTGGTCCAGGCCCTTCTTAAATGGATCACCGACAACACGTCTCAAAGCAGTTGCCTTCGCTTTCTCCAAAATCTCATCGTATATCCGTTCATGCACGTAAGTAAGTGGCCCAGCACAACAGCATTGACCCTAATAATAACATTATAATAATAACTATGTTAATTATTCACATGTGCTGACCCTAGCTCTTAGCGAATTGAAAGTATATTAGCGTAAATGGAATGAATTTGAAAATTTATTTAAAAAAATAAAAATTTATAACTATCATTATAATATTAAATAGTTGGGTTCAAATATAAAGATAAAATGTATCAAAAATAAAATTTAAAGATATATATTTATATTTTATTAAAATAAGAAGATATATTTATTAATTTTTATATGTAAACTGATAAGAAAATTTAAATATATAAAATTAAAAAATATAAAATATAAAATTATTATATATAAAATATAATATTTTAAAATAAATATCAATGATTTTATTAAAATGAGAAGATATACTATACATCATGACGCACAGATTGATCCGTCGGTGTGCAAGTTCCACCGCCTTGTCAACATCAGTATCCTCACACACTATGAACGGTGATTTTCCTCCTAGTTCCAATGTCACAGGCTTAAGATTACTCTTCGCAGCCAATTCGTGTATGACTTTTCACGTTTCGGTTGATCCAGTGAATGCAAGCTACAAAGATCCACAAATGATTATTAGTCTGATCTTTTTGCAAAAAAGTTCATTGATACAATAAATCTTTATTTGTCAAACACACCAAAGTAAAAATAAATAAATATAAAATTAGTCTAGTAGTTGAAAAAAGATAAAAGAAAGAAAGGAAGAGAAATTGGAGGTTCGAATCCCCAGCCCACATTTATAACAAATCTAATATATTATACAATGTTTGTCCGGAAAAAAACAAAGTACAAAAATCTCTTTTCTAAGAATCTTAAAAATCATTCTTTATATATATATAGTTTTATTTTTTTATTTTTTTACAAGGGATAAAAAGAAAGAAAAAAATGTAATATAAAACTGATGATGTGATTAAAAAAATATATAACTTTTTTTTTCTTATTGCTCCACTTATTCACTCGTTCCTCTCCTAATGGATTAAGTACATGCTTGGATTTTATTTGGAAAAGTTTAAATATATTTTTATTCTTAAAGCAATAATTTATTTCTAATAAATTATTGCGAATTAGAATTTGAAAATGCACATTGAAATTTGCAAAATTAATACTTTCTCATTTTCTCAACTTTCATCTAAAAATAGCCTAACTCATTCTCAACGCCTTTACAAAGAGCCATTCCAATCAAACTGCATTGGTGTTTCTCAAAACTTTTCAGAGTCATTCCAATCATACTGCATTGGTGTTTCTCAACACTTTTCACACATTCCAATCAAACAGAATTTCTGTTTCTTTTTGTTATGTATTGGATGTATTGTAATGTTCCACATCACCTGTTTCAATTCCTAAGATACAACTTATACCCTACTTGTTGGCCAATTTGGTTTAATGTCAATTGATTTTATTTTTAAGATGGAATCAAACATGGTATAAGATTCTATAGGTCATGTCGGTGTTCTAGAATTAATCCCTGACGGCAGTTGGTGGCACAAGGGATTAATTGTTCATACAGTTCCCAGCATGTTGTAGTAAGAAAATAAGGATCTTACATCAACTAAGACAAGTTCACTGTTATTCAGATGGACATGTATGTATTTAAAGGATTACCTTGTCCACATCCATATGACTGGCATGAGCTGCGGCAGTTGGAACAAAACCAGACACAACATTTGGAACCCCTGGTGGAAGACCAGCCTGTGACAAAATATGCATTTTAGATAGACTAAAATCCAATGCAACATTGATTATCAGTGTTTCTTAAAATCCAATGCAACATTAATGGTACCTATGAAATAGCTGTGCTGCAAATAAACCAGTCAAAGGTGTTTTCTCAGCAGTTTTTACTACGAGAGTATTACCACATGCTAGTGCAGGACCAACTTTGAAAGCAAACAACAATAGAGGAAAGTTCAAAGGTATGATTTGCCCTGCAACCCCAATTGGTTCATGCAATGTTTGTGCATGATAATTCCCATCATCTGGAACCGTTAGACCATGAATTTTATCTGCCCAACCTGAATTAATGAAGGACGGATATCATCATAAAAATCACATAATCGAGTATATGTGTATGAACAAAGAGTTTAATTTATATACATATCTAAAATCCTTATTGATATGACTTTTAAAGTACTTATTGTAAAAGCCAACAAACTGATGATTTGTGATTGAATTATAATGTAAAAAGTCTTTACTCTATCAATGCATACAGTATTTACTCATAAATAAGTACATAAATAATCATCTTATATGGGTCTCAGTGGTCTCTCTCACCAGCATAGTAAGAACACATTTAGTGCTAGATCCCAATTTGGGATCTTAGCTTACTTTTTGATGGACCTCACAGTACCACGTAGGATTGAAGATCTCTTATGATCTGTAACATTTTTTGCTTTAGTGGTAGATCTCAAATTGAGATCTTAGAACACCTTTAATGGGTCCCACATGGATCCCACTTTTAAATTTTTAAATTTTGATTAAATTAAATTAAATTAATTAAGTAATAAATTTTAATTAATAATGCATAGAAAAAAATATATTAACATTAAGAAATGACAAAATTTAAATAATTTTTATTTATAACTAAATGTTAAATAAGTGAAAAATACATGAAATTGATGATAAGAAAAATGCAAGACATTAATTTGAAAGAAAAATCAATTTTCATCATTTTTGTGACCGAAATGTTCCCAAATATGCTCTACCAAGTCTGCTTGAAGTTGTTGATGAATTTCTCTTGTATGCATAACACGTCTTGTTTGCAAGTATGTAGCAAAGTCAGGAAGAGCACCATGAGATACTTCAACATTTGAAATGTCATTATCTACGTGATCATAATCAACATCGACATTACCACCAAATGTATCTCGTTCGTCTTCGACAATCATGTTATGCAATATAATGCATGCCAACATTATATCCTTCATTGTATCCATGTTCCAGGAACGCGATGGACCGCATATAATTGCGAATCGAGATTTGAGCACACCAAATGCTCGTTCAACATCCTTTCTCA
>PYAF01000948.1:1906433-1920334 GCA_007407185.1 Glycine tomentella
AGCAACTGCTTCAAGTATTATTGTGGGTTTGCGATGATCACCTCTACGAAATTGACCCTGCCATGCAACTGGACAATTTTTCCACTCCCAATGCATGCAATCAATAGAACCTAACATACCTGGAAACCCTCGTGCAGCTCCAATTTGTAGAAGGCGGTTTATGTCATTGTTGTTGGGCCTTCTCAAGTACTCTTCTCCATATATCTCAATGACACCCCTTACAAATTTTTGTAAGCATTGAGTTACGGTGCATTCACCAATTCTAATGTACTCATCAACACAATCAGCAGGTGATCCGTATGCCAATATATGGATAGCTGCAGTACACTTCTGCAACGAGAGACCCATTCTACCAACAACATCAGATCTCAATTGGAAATACTCATCGTGGTTACTAAGAGCATTCACAATTCGGTTGAACAATTGTCGCCGCATTCGGAACCTACGTCGGAATTGAGTCTCTGTGTAAACCGAATTTTCTGAGAAGTAGTCATTCATCAATCGTAGATGTCCATCTTCATGATTGCGATTAATGACTCTTCTAGGCCTTCGAGGTTGATTGTTGCCGCCTCCTTGATGTTGCATCTCACGTAGATAGCTCAATATTTGTTCATCATTATCTTCGTAAAGTGTTTGCTAAACAGTTTCTTTCCAAACTTTATCGAACTCATTATTTCGATCTATTGTATGAATAATTGTAGGAGATGTGCAACAATGAATGAGAATTGAACAAATATATAGCAAATCAAAACAGCTAGTATAACGACTAGTTTTATAACAGCTAGTTTCGTAACGACTAGTTTTATAACGGCTAGTTTCGTAACGGCTAGTTTTGTAACGGCTACTTTATTACTTAAATCAAATTAAAAGACAATTACAACAAACTAAAAGACAATAACAACAAAATAAAATACAAGTACTTTAATACCACATTCCTAGTTTACGCCTAATTATCTTACAAAAGGCTTGATGGTCTTGGAGTTGAGTTTCAAGCATTGTAGATGTGTCTTTCATGAGAATGTCGTAATACTCTTTCTCCAGTTCTTTCTCTCGTAAGGCTGCTAGTTTGGCGTTCACAATATTTCTTTCCTTCATTGCTTCCTCTACATCAGTCAAGTCCACAACATTGGTAGATGTTCCTACTCCTTTCCCTTTGTTCTTCCTTTTGGCTGCCTTTTGCCCCATTGGACGGGTGATTCGAGACAGTGTGTCAGCTTCGACATCTTCCACTTGTGTTTCTGCATTAGATGACGATGAATATGCCCCAGATGTAGAAATCTTTGTTCTCTTAGAGCAATTTTCAGGAAATTGGTCTAACCATTTTGGTTGATCTTTAAGAAGTCACCAAGCATGTTCCAAACCAAAATCACATCCTTCGTCTTCCTTCCATATGGCATATGCATCAAGCATGACATTGTTCTCCGTGCAACCACTTTTCTTCAACGATATCGCTTGCTTGTAATGGCCTTTGAATTTTTGCACGCCTAGATTAATTTTTTGCCATCGTGATTTCAGTTGATTCAATGCCCTTTCGCGGAGTTTACCTCTAAAATTGTTGTAATTTTTAGTGACTCTCAACCAAAACGCTTCTTTTCCTTGACCAACACCAACAACTGAATCGTTTGAGATGTTGAGCCATGAACTAATGAGGCACGTATCTTTTTCAATTGTGAAGGCGACTCGAGCCTTTTTTTTTGTAGAAGACCCTCCTACTTCCTCAACAACGGCATCTTCTAGCCCAATTTGGGTAGAAAATTCAGGAAATTGTGAACCAACTACATGATTTTCAACCATGGTAGGATTGTTTGGTGGCATCGAAGGAAATGTTTGAGAAATTTGAGAATTTTCGGTGGACGGAATTTGAGTGTTTGGCATAAAATAATTTGGTGGTAGTGGTGGTAAAAATGGAGGGGGGAAAAGGGGGGGCAATTTTCTGAATTTTGGGTTGAAGGAGGCATGCGATAATTTTGCAAAAAATTCATATAACTTTGCCAATCAAATTGATTTGGATCCATTTCACAAAAGTAAAATTTAACTACAAGATTGGAGAAAAAAGATTGACAAATGAAAATGAAAGTGATATGCATAAATGGTTAGTTGTGAACCAATTTATAGCAAAAAATTTTCAGAAAAAAACGGGTAGTTTGTAAATTTTAATTTTTTTCATTTTTTTTTTCATTTTTCCATCTCCTCACCCCCTTTCCCTCCCCCTTTTCTTTTATTTTTTTTACCACCAACGGTCACTTCCTCTTTCTCTTTTTTTTTCTCTCCCTCTCTAGAATCTTCCCGTTACCCTCCCCCCACTTTTTTTTTTCACTCATCTTTCCCATTCCCTCACTCACGTTCCCAACCCCCTCCCCCTCCCCCTCCCCCCACTTTTTCTTTTCATTCCCCTTTCTCATTCCCTCACTCAAGTTCCCCCCCTCTCACCCCTTCCCTACACTTTTATTTTTTTTTCTTTTTCTTCCCCACCCCCACCCCCACACGGACCCTTCCCATTCCCCTTCCCCCTCCCCAATTTTTTTTTTCTTTCTTTTTCTTCTCCCCCCTTCCCCCTCCATTTTTCTTTCTTTCTTCTCTCTCCTTTTTTTTCTTTCTTCTTCCCCTTCCTTCTCCCCCCTTTTCTTTCTTTTTCCCTTCCTCCGCTACCTCCCTGCTCCTTTTTTTTTCTTTCTCTTCTTTCCCCTCCTTCTCACGGTGCCTCCTCTGCAGTCCGAGCCTCCCCCTCCTCTGCTTCCCTCAGGTATCGTCGGTCCTTTTCTTTTTTTTTTTTTTCGTTTCTGTGGGGTTGTGGGTTGTTGCTTCCCGCCCATTTTGTAGTCTGTTAACATAAAAATGTATTTTTTTGGAAAACGTGTGGATCTTGAGGGTTCTTGTGGAAGACCCAGATCTCCACGTGGAGATCCTCATCTCTCCTTTAATGGTGGATCTTGGAAAGCACAGATCTTCAACTCAAGATCTCTCTCTAAGATCCAGCACTAAAGGTGCTCTAATGAAGCAGATGAGCGACCAATTGTAATTCAACTTTGGCTGCCTGTTCATAAAGCTTGCCATCATTCCATGCTTCCAGTGTTGCATGCTCATCAGTGTTTGTCAATCATATCAGCAATGCGCGTTAGTATCCGTGATCTTTCCTGCAGGGTAGCACATAAATATCAAACAGCTGATTAAAACAAATGGGTTTGCAATATCTGTGCTTTGGTTTGTAACGACAATAGTTGCTTCATCACTGTGTATATAGTGGCTTGATCAGCTATACTATTCAATTATGAATTGTCATATATGATAAACTCATTGATTTTTTTTTATAATTACTTTAAAATTATATCAATAACACTTTCTAATTGATTGAGAGTACACAAATCTTTCCACCATAAAGTTTTTTTTTAATCATTGCATTGGAATTGTAATTGCAATTTGAAACCATAGATGTGATGTAGAAGGGTAAAAGACTAGGAGGCAGGGGGAGTTCATATATAAGGGGTCATATTTGGCCATGGTCCCTCATCAAAAGCCTTTTGAGCTGCAGATACTGCGCGATTGATATCTTCTTGGCTACCCTCAGAAACATTAGCAATCACTTCCCTGGTTTGCGGATCATATGTAGGAAAAGGTTTTCCTAGTGATCAATAAATTGTTCACCATGAGGTTTCACAATTTGTCAACTATACAAAGTTACATGATCCTAGAACTAGAAGTATTAAACCACATGAACCTGATGCAGCATCCACAAATTCTCCATTTATTAGATTCTTGGTGTATCTTATTTCAACAAATATCGACTAGTTCATCATCGTCAATTTTTGCAGCGGTGCTGAAACTGTTGATGTTTCTCCCCCTTTTAGTGTCCCTTCCTTCAGAAAAAAGAAAAAGAAAAAAATTAGTTACATTTAACAGGACCAATCTGCATTACTTTTATCTACATCCCGTTGCAGAATTATATAACTTTCCTCTGAATCTCAATTTATGTTTCCTTTTACTAGTGTAGAATAGAGTTCCGTTTTGTGATACCACAATGGCAGATGAACAATTTTCTTTAGTTGCTCCACTGCTACCACAGTTTACCTGCTACATCTTCAATGAGTTCTTTTATCTAGACCATCATTATTTTTTTTAATAAAAAATGAGATGACAAGGTTCTCCCAGTTTTCTTGTACAATTCTATATAAATGCATAAAAAAGAAGAAAAAAACTGCATTTGCAATAAATTTGAATTGTGTGGACTCTGATGTCTGAACATAAGGAATATTATAGTTTTAACATTTTGTAGATTAATCCCTTAGCCTTTTACTTTATGCTTGCAGTTAGGTTGTGAAAAAAAATCTAAATTCATAAAATCAATTCATATCCAATCCAATTTAATATACTTCAAATCTATTTAAATGGATTGGTTTTATATCCAAATCCAATTTTTTGGATTTTAAATTCAATCTAATTAATTGGATATGAATTTGATATTTATTTGGATTTTTAAATCCAATACAATTTTTTGGACAATGATAGCTAAGTTTTTTGGCCAACTTTGCTAGGAGCCATTTTTTGATCGATGTTGTCTAGAGTTATCTTGGTCGAAGTTAACTCGTGATGTTTTTAAGCCATCACCGGTTGAAACTATTTTTCGGTTAATGTTGGTAAGGGATTTTTCAGCCAACGTTGGTTGAGACTATTTTTTGGCTGATATCGTCCAAAGTGTTTTTGGTCGACATCAGTCGAGACTATTTTTTGTCAACGTCAGCTAGGGTTTTTTTGTTGATGTCTGTCAAGATTAGTTTTTGATTGATGGTAGGTAGGTATTTTGCTCGGCATCAGCTAGGGTTTTTGGTCGACGTCAAACGAGACTATTTTTGGTCGATGTCAGCTAGGATTTTTTTGTCTATGTCTGTCGAGATTATTTTTTTATCAATGTCAGGTAGGTTTTCGCTCGATATCGACTAGGGTTCTTTGGCCAATGTCAGACAAGACTATTTTTTGACAGACATCAGCTAAAAAACATAATTGATCAACATCATCGGCTGACATTGGCCAAAAAAACCTTGCTAATGTCTGCCAAAATATTCTCCCAATTGACACCGATTGAAAAAACCTAGTTAATGTCAACAAAAAATAGTCCTAGCTAACGCTGACCAAAAGAAATAGTCATGGTTAATGTTGGCCACCAAATCCTAGCTGATGCCAACAAGAAATATAGTTTCAACCAACGTTAGCAAAACACCTAGCGAACGTCGACCAAACAATAGTCTTGATGAATGTTGGCCAAAATATATCAACAACCGACATCGACAAAAAAACGTTACCGATGTTCACCACATAAATCCTAACCAATGTTGGCAAAAAATTAGTTACGATCGATGTTGATCGAAATATCCCTAGTTGATGTCGACCAAAAAATTCCACCAACCAACATTGACTAAAAACCCTAGCCGACTTCAACCAAAAAGTAATCCTACCTAAGATTGACCAAAAACATCCTTAACCAATGTCGCCCGAAATTGATTGAGTTAGCCAATAAAGAGTCCTGGTTGATGCCGGTCTAAAAATGTCTGGACCGATGTTTGCCAAAATTGTCCTAGTTGAAGTAGGCCGATAATACACTAACCAAGATCAATCGAAAATAATTTTGATAAAAGTCGGTTGAAAATAGCTCTTAAATTGAAAGATACTAAATTTTCACTTTTTAGTATTTAATTATTAAAATTTGTAAAAAAAATCCTTATAATATTTTAATAGATATAAATTGGATATGACCAATTTCATATCCACTTAAATTGATTGGATTTTGAATCTAAATTATTTTAAAAAAAATATAAATATAAATTTAAAATCTAATCCATTTAAATAAATTAAATTAAATATAGATTAAATTCTTAAAAATTCAATTACATGCTCATCCCTTCTAGTATTACCATATAAACAAAAGGGCACAGAACTTGGCCCATATTGCAATTCCATATGTTCATTTTCATTTTTCAGTACATATAATTCAAGGGGGAAGCAAGAATAGATAACATTAGTCTTGAATTCAAAGAAAATAGCCACAAACGTGATATCCAAAGAAACCACACAAAAGAGCCTTAAAGTAGAAAAGCTATCAACAACGATTAATAAACAACAAAAGCTAGACATTGAGTTAGGCATAGGTGATAAATAGTTTATTTTGTTTTATTCTATTTTTCTTTTACCAAATGTGTGAAGCAGAGAAGAAAAGCAAGGAAGAGGCAAGGAGGAAGATAGAAACCGAAGAGCCAAGGAAGATAATCTTTGTGCTGTCATGACAGAATAGAGTATCTCCAACTGAAGCCTCGTTAAGTGTATTAATATTGTTTTGTTTCAGAAACAATTGCACAAGCAAGTTTTCTACGGAGAAAAAAAAAAAAAACAATTCTTGTTTGTTGTATTATGTTTTCCTTGTCACACTCCTAAGTTCTATGTCTCTGACACGTAGCATACGTAGCATTTTTAGTATTTCAACAAATGCAATGATGAAAGCTAACGTGTCCTTATCCAAGTCCAATTTCCTCAATTCGGTCCATTATTCCGTCTTTCCACTTTACATTACGTTCATTTTCCGGAAGGGATTAGCAAATTTTTTATCCTAATTAATTTATGTTAATTACTTTTTCACTTGAAAGTAATCCACACTGTAGCGAATGGTGCAAAATTTCTATCCTACAGCAACAGTGTCATTACAGTATCCAAGTTTGTGTTTGAGTAATTAACAAGTGAAAAATGCTTAAACTACAGAAGCATCAAAATTCAACTGCTATATAATGTTCAGGTACCTAAACAGGTTTTATCTTAGTAACATCGCATTATTTATTGCATGCCATTGCCTCAGTGGAAACAGATGATAGCCACGTAGGATTTCGGTCATAATTACAAAAGGAGTCTTAGAAGAACAAAACCATAGCAGTTTGAGCAATTCACAAATCACAACCATGCAGGTTTCTTCACTGGTGAAACCACAGCTTTCACTTGCAGGTAATTGTTGAGACTGTAGATACCCTTCTCCCTGCCAATGCCGCTCATTTTGTACCCTCCAAAGGGAATTGCAGCATCAAAAACATCAAAGCAATTGATCCACACTGTTCCAACCCTCAGTGCTCGCATCAAAGTGTTGGCTGTGTGCACATTCTTAGTGAAAACTCCTGCAGCTAGACCATAATGCGTTGCGTTTGACCTTCGAATTACTTCGTTGATGTCCCTAGTATAGCGCAAAAAATATTTGAACAAAATTAGAATCATGTTCAAATGAAAAATTCATTGTTGTTCCTCAATAATGTTTAGTAACATTTTTGCCTTGGTCTACATTAAACATTGATACAGGGAAGCTTTAATCAAATGTTGCAACATAGTAAAACAAAGTGTTATTAACACATTGGCTAATATTTTCTTTTTCCAACACATTGTCTTTTTTTTTTATTGTTTAAAATTCATGCGAGTCTTATTAGTTTGAAAACGAGACCCACCAAATGAGGAAGGTTACCTACAGGCTACATATATTTAATCAGATCTTCATGAATATCACCCAATGATAAGTGTTATAGAGTGCATTAACATGGAAAACAAGCAATTGAGAATTGAAGTTTCACTCACTTGAACTTCAAGATGGTTTGTACAGGGCCAAATATTTCATCTTTTGCTATCAACATGTCATCCTGATTATTAGCACGGGTTAGTAAATGTTTCAAATTATTGAAATATCTGCAAATCATTTGTGCTAATTTGTCAATACCTGAACATTTGAGAAAACAGTTGGTTGGACAAAGAAGCCCTTTGAGCCAACTCTGTCACCCCCACATTCAAGGGTGGCCTTGCTTTCAATACCGGACTTTATGTACCTGAGGACCTTCTGGAATTGTTCCACATCAATCTGGAATTTTTCCCAAAGGCAGAAATACAATGTTAGTTTGTTCTATAGAGTAAGATCAAGAATGTATTGATTAATGAACAACAAAGTAGAAGGTGTTCTATCAAACGTAAATTTCGCATTTTCAAAACATTGAACTCAATTACTACTCACTAGTAACTGTAAAAGGAACAAAACAACATAAGAAAGAACACAACCAATAATATGGAGCCTAAGAGTACTAGCAAAACACTCCTTTAATTTGTTTTTTCTGGCACATTATCTCTAATCGGTTAAAAGTCATGTGAATTTCACTAGTTTGGGAATCATACCCATCAATGGGGAATGAAACTTACATATGTAGTGGAAGTGGAACTATAAATTTCACACAACAAGTGTTTTAGAAAGAATATTAGAGAGTATGTTGCTAATATTTTTTGCGTGTTGTCTACTTTGAAGAGAAAAAGTACCTGAGGTCCTTGTTCTACACCCTTTTTGAAGGGATCCCCAACAACACGTTTCAAAGCACGAGCCTTTGCTTTCTCCAAGAACTCATCATAGATACGCTCATGTACGAAGGTACGAGACCCAGCACAGCAACATTGTCCCTGTAGAAAATCCAACATAAATCATAAGCATGTTCATTACATATGATATGCATATCAAGATTCAACTTCAAAGTTGGTGACAGTTAGATGAACAAACCTGATTAAAGAACAAAGCAAAGTGCGCAAGTTCTACAGCCTGGTCAACATCAGCATCCTCACACACTATGAAAGGTGATTTCCCTCCAAGTTCCAATGTCACAGGCTTCAAATTGCTTTGCGCAGCCAATCCAAGCACAATTTTTCCAGTCTCGGTAGATCCAGTGAATGCTAGCTGCAAAAAAAGAAGAAAAGACGTTGAATATTGATATGATATTTTGACATAATTGGTTAAATTTTACCTGAATATCATTATGTAAAGGAAAAGGTAATCTGATGATAAGCAAAGGCATGCCAGCAATATCTTGCATAAGATGCCTTAATATCTAAGATGTTAAGAGGAACTAAATAGTTAGGATTTAGGAAGATGAATCAAATTATGAATCTTAAAAGAAGAAAAAGGTAGAATATGATAGTGTGTCTTGCCTTCTTTAGCATTGATCAATTTCAAGGTCAAGACAGTCTTTGTCATTTTCCCTTAAATTGGGGTGAAGGATTTTTCAAACAATTTTATTCATATAAAATTTATCTTGAATTTTTTTCCCCTAATTTAAGGGTACACCAAATTGACCATACGTTATATACACCAGTGCACAGGAAAGTACTACTCTTCCCTGTCAAAACAGGACAGTACCTTATGTTGGTTTACTGACCAACCATGCAGGCAAATATTATGCATATGGAAGCACCCTAAATAATTTTAACAACTGAAATTCTAGAGATGTCAAACCAGGTTCATTCTTGTTACTCTACAATGTCTCGTACTGTACAAGAGAAGTGTAAGAAGCTTGGTTCTCCAAAATACCTTGTCAACATCCATATGACTTGCTAGAGCTGCACCAGCAGTTGGACCATAGCCAGAAACTATATTCAAAACACCTGGTGGAAGACCAGCCTGCCAAAAAGGGTTCACATTAAGTTTAAACTAGGTAGAAAACACAAATGTAACTGAAATATTCCTTCAGAATCTAATGACAAAGAACACTTTAACACATTATTTATCAATTACTTATGATAGTTTGACCAAATTAAGTCCATAAGCTGTACTAAATAAGTAGAATTCCGTTTAATTTTTTATTTAATTATTTATTTTTCCATAAGTAGGTAAAATTGTAGAAATAAAATGAAGTATCACCAGAGCAATGGGAGATATAGATGTAACAATGGACTAAACTAGCAAGTAGCAACTACATGGATGATGTCTTGATGATTAGCATTTAGCAGTCTAATTGTCTATAAAAAGGAGGGGAGAGAGCAAAGCTTATGAACTTACCTCATGAAAAAGTTTTGCTACATAGAGAGCTGTTAAAGGTGTTTGTTCAGCAGTCTTAAGGATGACAGTGTTTCCACATGCAAGAGCTGGTCCAACTTTCCAAGCAAACATGAGGAGAGGAAAGTTCCAAGGTATGATTTGTCCTGCAACACCAATTGGTTCATGCAATGTCTCCACATGATAATTTCCATCAGCAGGCACTGTCAGACCATGGATTTTATCTGCCCAACCTGCAAAATAAAATTGTTTGGAACATATCAGCAAGTTGTCTTGAAAAAATAAAACAAACACTTAACTTTTGATTGCTGTTAGTACTGAACCTACCAGCATAGTAACGAAACAAACGCACAAACGTTGGTAATTCAGCAGTGGCAGACTGTTCATAAGGCTTTCCATTGTTCCATGTCTCCAGAGCTGCAAGTTCATCACCATGTTTCTCAACCAAATCAGCAAAGCGCAGTATTATCTTGCATCTTTCCTGAAGAAGTTGTTAACAGATCATTGTTATATTTCACAGTTTAATATTTATATAGTGTCAGTATAAAATATCAATCAATTAAAAATCATGGTAAGTTTGACTTTTAAGCTAGCTATAATAAAAGTCAACCACTTTATCACAAGTGATAATCTATGATTGAATGACAGTGTAATAACCTTTCACATTGTCACTGCATATAAATTATTTACTCTGAACCACTTTATCGTACATGAAAATTTGTGATATAATGATAGTGTAATAACCTTTTACATTGTCGGTACATAAATTATTTACTCTACACTAATTCATTTCTCTTAAAGCAAAGGGAGAAGACTGGAAAATTTAAATGCCTACATAAGCAGTCAATTTTGGCCAAGGTCCTTCGTCAAAGGCCTTGCGAGCTGCTGATACTGCACGGTTGATATCTTCTGCATCACCTTCAGCAACTTGAGCAATCACTTCTCCTGTGCGCGGGTCATATGTTGGAAAAGTTTTCCCTGAGACAAATAACAAATGGCAAATGAAACCGTTGTAGAATTTGTAAACTGGCAAAGTAAACAAAACTTGTTAAATTCAAACTAGACAAACCTGAAGCAGCATCCACAAATTGTCCATTTATCAGATGCTTAGTGTATGTTATTGGAACTTTTGGAGTGATTAATTCCTCAACTGCTGCTGCAGTGCTGAATCTGTTGAAGTTTTCCCACTTGCCAGAGTTTCTCCCTGTGGGAACAAAAATCATGTGGAAGTTTCATGCAATGAATTGAACATAGCATTCTGATAAGTGATAGTCACTTCAAAGCATTCCCTATGTTGGTTAGGGAACAAAAAAAGAAGTTAACATACTCAAGCTAAGATAAATTATAAAAGAAAAAAGGAAAAAAAAATTACAAGCAGGGGATAGTAAGTTAATAACCACTTGGAATGTTTGGAAAGAAAGAGAAAGAAAATATAGAAGAAAAAGATACCAATTTTTTTATAGTTGGAAAAAAGTGAAGAAAATAGAGAGAAAATTTGATTTTTAGAACAACTCAGAAATTTTGTCCTTCTCATTCTCTAGCTAATTCAAATATTGAACTTTTTTTCTTTTTTTCCCTCTTTTTCTATCCATATCCTAACCAACACAAATGTTTTCATTGGTATGCCAGACAAAAAATTAAGATAGAAAGTTGACATGATGGAATAGTAGAAGAGAAAAGAAATTGAATTTTTGTTTTTAAAGGTCAATTTTTCTTTCTTCTTCTTTTCGCTTCCTCTCCAACCAAACAACTAAAAATATCATTCTATGTGTTTTCTTTCTTCTTATTCAAACATACCAAAAAACTTTAGTTGGATCTAAAATGGAATCTAACTATATGTGCATGTGCTAAGCATAACAGTACTATAGTCACACAGTTCCTGTCCTGTACTTTGATAAAGGCAGAGAAGCAGGAAACATGCAAACTGAAAATCACTTGGCTATATCCACCACTTTAAATATGTCAAATCCCATAAACCATTAGTGACCAAAAAGCAAGAATAAGAAGCTGGAAAATGAAGAATATAAGGAAGAGAATAGGTTGTGAGTTCGAATTCCTACCACTAACATTTCTAATAAAAATTAACAAACTAATATTTACCGATAAGAAAAGAAGTGAATAGGTTGGTTACCTAGTGAGTGAAGTAGAGAAGCAGCTTGAACAGAAGTGGAAGATAGAGAGCGAGAGAGGAGTAAGGAAAGTCTTCGAGTTGCCATGACCAATGGCCAAAGCAAATATCTCAAAAGGGTTTTTCTTTTTTTATTTCTTCTTCTTCTTGGTGAGTTGGCGATTAGGAGCTTCACACAATAACAATGGTTAATTACAAGTTCTGTCTGTAACCGTCAACTGTCGTTTTTGCCAAAACAAACAAATAAATGGACTGTCAGTGAGCCCAACATTTGACGTGCCATTTTGTGGATGATACTGCCCGAACTTTTGGATTATGAAGATATATGTTTAGATTCTTGAGAATGAGTCAACAATTTAACATTTTAACACAGTTTTTTTTTTTTTTTCAAACCAAATCTTTTACTTCCATAGGATTATTATGGATTTATTTCAATTAGTTAAACATGATACATAAATTATTTTAATCTCTGACATTTATCTTTAATTTTTACGGATAATATTTTTTATAAAACTAGTTGGAACTCAAATATCAAATTTGGTTTAAAACTATTTATTAAATTGAAGTAATTTCATGAGGTTAACTTACATGTTTAGTGGTATTCAACAATAGCATTTAACATTGAAGTTAAATATATTTAAAAAAAAATTATTTTTAAATTCTTCTCGATTACTTTTAAAATACTTATTAATGTTTACTTGATTTTAATATCACATAAAAAGGAGGCTAAAGAACCAAAAAAATACAAATTAAATAAAAAATTATCAAAAAGGGGCAGTTTTCAAACTATTTACCAATTTGGGGCAGTGGGTCGCGCCTAAAATTGGGCGTGACCAGTCCCGCCTGAATCTGGGCGTGACCAAGGGGGGGTCACGACCAATTTTGGGCGTGTTCCACCACAGCGTGACACGTATCATGCACAGACGGAGCGATGCGTATATAAACTTCGGACGATCATAACTTTTGACTGGAATGTCCGATTGAGACGAAACCGGTGGCCACGCGCTTGAAATTGAGAGGAGAAGGCCTAAGCAATTCCCAAAGGGGACTTGGCCAAAAAATTTTCCCAAAACAGGCCTCTAAGTGCCTCAAAATTACGATTTAATCTTCGAACCTCCAAAAAATTTCTTGTTTTCTAATTTTTTATTCATTCAATTAGTGAATTGCATGCTATGTTTTATTTGTCTAATTAACTCTCTTAATTTCGAGCATTTTGACATAAAATATGTAACACCCCGTGTATACCCGGTGTATTAACATTATATAATCATCAGATTAGCGCTTAACCATAGTTAATTAAAACATGTTTATCTAGCGGAAGCATAAAACCGAACCATATTTTCTTGATAACATTATGTATGGAAACACAACCCACAACACATCACACATGCCCCTGCTTAACCAGATCATACAACCAAACAATAGGCAAAAACATAAATATCCCAAAGATATAAACAGGAGTAAGCATAACAGAACGAAAACCGGATATATAAATACATCAACAACTGGCACCCGTGGTGCATAAATACACAAGAAGCGTCCGAGCGCTTTCTGATCCCACGGATCCTTCCTCACACGAGGGCATACATAAATACAAATAAAACAAGATGCTGAGCCGAGCTCCAAGCATACAAAACACATCATCATAGCTTAGCCGAGCTCCAAGCTATCATCTGCTGCCCGAGGCCAAGCAGGTAACGTCTCTACTGGGGCCTCCCGCCCTGAGACTGCTCCCCTCTGCTAGAAGCATCACTTGAAAAACAATAACCCCACACGGGGTGAGATATACATCTCAGTAAGCTCAGGGACCTTGGAGGCATCTCCTCCACCCTGGCTCACTCATCATGACACAAGTCATCAGGATATCACAACCACATGGGCCATCCCGGCCTCTCATAACAATATACATCACAAGCTATCTAAGCTCTATGTATGGTGGACCGAGTCCAACAC
>PYAF01000948.1:1920434-1939933 GCA_007407185.1 Glycine tomentella
CGCGCTCTCCTCCTAGGGAGGTCCATATCTATCTTCACTGGCCAGAAGATCTAATAACAGGCTTACTACAATCTCAAGCACAGATACAAGCATGTATATGTATAAGCATGCAACATCCAAACAATGCATGAATCATGAATGAAACCACTACTCCCTCGGAGTATGGTAGAGCACACACAAGTGGGAAACATCCCCAAGGATCCAGAACTTACCTGGCAAAGCCGAGCTCTGCAGTTCTTCCCGTGCTCTGTGGCCCACGCCACTGACACCCGTGGTGTCACGCCCTATCAAGGCACACACAAGCATGTATATCAACATACAAGCCATACAAGGCACAAACAACACGGTTCATAACCGCTCAAGCATGAAAGGACTCACAATCCTTTCCAAAACCACAAGGTCATCTATCCTATGGTTCAACAAGACTTGGCGTACATAAGCCATCAAGTCAATAGCCTCACAAGGCCATCTAAACCACCATTCAAGGCTCTAGCATGTTCATACTTGGCTAAGCAACTCAGCCCAACAACAATAACATGCATCACAAGGAGCCATGAAATCAACATTCACCAAATTCACATTTAAGAGTTAATCCTACATCCTCATAACATTCTAAACACATGTTTCTAAAGGATCCAAGGCTAAAACTAGCTCTATCAAAAGTGGGTCACTATTCACCCTAAACCCCAACTCATGAATCAAGAGGTAAATCTTCAGTTTCTTACCTTAAATGACGCAAGGAAAGCTCAAGGACGACTTCCCCTAGCTTGGGTACTCATGAATCGTCGCTATTCCTCGCCGAGCTCGAGTTCCACGAACTTCCCTTGAGAAATGGATCTTTTGATTTGGGGGTTTTCAAGGTGAAAGGAGGATGGATTCAAGCTCTAGAGGTGATTTCCATCACAAAACAAGCTTAAGGAAGTGTTTTTGGTGAGATATGGTGAAGGAACCACGCTTGGGCACTCAACAATGGTGGAAGGGTTGCTGGAGGAAGAAGAAACAAGGTTTTTGGCCAAGAATCTCGTAAAATGGCCTTTAATACAGGGTCTGTCCGCGTTCCCCCGCTAACCGCGCCATATTTGACGCTATTCGCGCCAAATATTCGAATAAAAAGGGTCTCCAGACCATACTGGCGCTAACCGCGTCATAAACGGCGCTAATCACGCCAACTGGGCGCGTCCATGGCGCTAATCGCGCCAAAATGACGCTATCCGCGCCATAAAGCCGCATGAAATGGCCTCTGGAGCGTCTCCCGTGCTAACGGCGCCATTTTCACGCTACTGGCGCCGCCACGCTAACCTCCACGCTAATCTCCACGCTGTTAGCGTGGGTACTTTTTTTTTTAAACTGGGTTATTATAAAATATATATCCATCGGACATTGCTACGAAAAATTATGATTGTTCAAAATTATATGCATCGTCAATTTTACAGTATAATTTTGTTTAATTTTTGAAATTAGTTTTGTGATCAGTGAGGACATTGGTCTTATTGCTTGTGGTCACGATTTAATCTTCGAAATCCCATAAAATTTCTTGTTTTCTAGTTTTTTAATTATTTTGTCAGTTAATTGGCTAATATTTTTTATTTTTCTAGTTACTTCTATTAATTTCGATCATTTCGACATGTTGTACACCTCGACCGGACATTTCTATCAAAAGTTGTAATTTTTTTTTTTATATTCTAAATTTTTATATGCTTTTGTTTAATATTTTTTGGGTTTTTTATCCCAAAGCACATTCATTTCTAACTTTTTCGCACTCGTTCCACTCATCCCAAAGTGCACTCACCACACAATATGCACAGCTGTGAAACATTGCAGAACTCTAGAAATATGAGTGAAACTGCGTGACACAAAGTTAATCAAATTGAAATGCAAAAAATTGCATTGTACTTACCCAGAGAGATAAAGATGGTGACCAACTTACTCGCACAATTGATCATTCACCATGCAAGATGAATGATCCTTTCTAATTCCCTTTCTCGCTTGAGTGTATAAGTTTTCACCACACTAATTTTACACAATTGAGTCACCGATTGATAGAAAGCCTGAGTTTCGGTGTAGTTTCGATGACGAGTTAGTCGACTAGGTGTTTTTGACTGGAACAAAAAGAGAATCATCATTATGAGAGGATGAAAGATATGATGAGAGGGATGAGAATAATGTGTTTAATGGAACTAGTCTCGATATAAAAAATGAGAAGTATCAAAATATAATATTCTATTTAAAATGCTTTCTATATTAAAAAATTGTTTAAAAAAATTTAGAAAAAAATGAGGAAGTATTATATTAAAATTGTTCAATTTTTGCAAATTTCGAAAGAAAATTGAAAAATTTTATTAAATAAAAAATATTATATTAAAAGTTAGTTATATATACAAAATCCAAAAAATATTAAACAAAATCATATAAAAATTTAGAAATTATATTAAATAAAATAATATATTAAAAATTATTTATACCTAAAATCTAGAATATATTAAATAAAATCATATAGAATTATAAAAATATACTAAATAAAACAATATTATTAAAAGTAAAACAGATCATATCTATCATGAAGATCAATCTAAAAATACTTTCAAATTAAATAAAAATAAAAATAAATAATATTAAATAAAAAATAAAAAAACCAAATATTCCGTTGCTAAATCGGTCGCTAATAGTTTTTTCGACGAAAATTTTGGTCGCAAACAAAAAAATAAATAAAAACCAAAAATTCCGTCGCTAAATCGGTCGCTAACCGATTTAGCGACAGATTTAGTCACGCCCAATTTTGGGCGTGACCCCCCCCTTGGTCACGCCCAAATTCAGGCGGGACCGGTCATGCCCAATTTTGGCCGCGTCCCACTGCCCCAGATTGGTAAATAGTTTGAAAATTGTCCTAAATTGGTAATTTTTTATTTAAAATATATTATTTAGGTTCTTTTGCCATAAAAAGGATGTTTTTTGGGCTTCAAAAGTTCCATTATTACCCTCTCGACAAGTGTCTTTACTACTTTCTTTTATGTACAGTAGGTATCTTTCCTCATTCACGGTATTAATCCATCACAAAAAGAGTTGAATAATTATATATATCCATCAGTGACACTATATTATCGTTAATTCTTCAGTTCAAGAATATGCCCTTATTTCATTTCATAGGCCTAAAAATTACTTATTGTTCCGAAGCCATTTTTTTTATCCTTTTTTTTAGGCAAACATATAATTTAAATCAGGAATGGCTCTAGAAATGCAATAAAAGGGGTTGATTTTTTATACAATTATTTAAATATTAAATTTTAATAATAATAAATTTCACAAAAATATTTTCTTGAACATGTTAGATTTAAGAGTTTGTCAAGTGTTTTCAATAAAATTATAAGTTAGAGGTTGTTTGAATATGATAAACTAAAATTAATTAATTGATATTGTCGTGCCATATAAAGTTATATATATTTTTATTCTTTTAAAGTCAGTGGTGAACCTAGAATTTTTAGTTTATGTCCGCTGCATCTGAAAAAAATTTAAATCAACGCTTTATGTACAAGGTTATAAACCTGCTCAAAATATAATATGTGTAAGATCAAAGTATTTGGAAGTAACAACCTCTACCTCTAAGTAATAAAATGAGCCAAAGATCAAAGTCAAATATAATTATCAACAATATTGATAGTTTAATCACCTGAAGATTAAAAAATATTGTCACAAACTATTAACAAAGTAATTTAGACTATGCCCAAGATTTCTATATCATGGACATAAATAGAGCATAAATAATCAACTTTTGTATATTGAACTTTACTTCAAGAGAAGTGAATCAGAAGAGATCCTAATCCCTTTATATAAGCTTTCACTGCAATGAGAATAATTGGTACTTGCTAGCTAGTAATACCTAAGCTAAACACATATATTACAGCTGTTATATAAATTCATTCATGCTTCTTGCTAATTGAAGTATCCATCCTTTGCTAGTAATATTTTTTGTAATTAAAAATAAAAACACGAAATGTTTTCTCAAACCACACTACCCATAAAGTGCCATTATCTTATCTTACTATGGGATAAGAGCTTTAAACCTACTACACAAGCTGAGAAATCTACATAGCATGATTCTTAATTTCGTAATCCACACCCCACCATTCCTGAATCACAACAATTCCAGGAACATCCTCTTTTCCAACTACATATGCTTCAAATGTCTGCTCATAGGAAATATTATAAAAAAAAATACAAAATATTTATGTCCGTACGCACGTGTGGATAGGAGAACAAGTATGGGTCCGCCACTGTTTCAAGTTTTATTTTTCTTTTAAATTATAAAAAATATTATCCCGTGAATAATTTGTCCTCTGCTTCGTTCAAGAACATTTACTAGTTTATTCTTATTGTGTACATATACATAGGCAAACAATAATTAGTTAAATGAGCGTGTAAATTTTATAACTCGAATAGATTTGGGCAGTAGAGAAGCTAACAATGAAATGATGCAGGATGCTTTATTTATATTTTCCTTTCATTCTTCCTAGAATCTCTTGGGAGTTGGGATTATAAATCAGTACTGATTTCAACTTATACAAAAACAATGGGAAAAAAAAAGTAAAAAGGAATTAATTAATTGAACAGTTGGCAAACAAAGACACACTGCAGGAATATATTTCGAACTGACCGAATTCTCCTTTTTCAAATTTTTGGGCAACTTAATTCCATGTAGAATTTAACTTATGAAATTCAATTCAGTCAAGGGTACTATTTTTAACTTGTGCTAGCCTATATCCCAATATATAGCCCACATAATTAGTCCTTAATTTGAATTACTCCATCTTACTCAAACTTAATTTGCCAAGCTAGAAAATTAGAGCTTTTCAACAATTTATTAATTACAAACATCAGCTTAAACTACTAAGAAAATTCCTTGTTTCTGTACATTTAGATAGATACGAAGAAATTTAAAGGGAATAAAGATTGGTTAATATCCCCACTATTAATTAATTCCGTCCTGATCAATAGACTCCACTAATCATCATGGAATGTTGAGAAATCAGGTTCCGTGGGTTTGAACATCTTGGGCATCTTCAAACTATCAGCATCAGGAAGATTAATAGGCACCTTTTTAATTGCCCCTTTCTTAGTGTTTGCAGCAAATTTCGAAGCCAAAAATGTGGCCCCAAAATTCTGAGTATGCCCCGCCATTGAACTCTCACCTGCACTACCTTCTTCATCATCATCATCATCTTCCTTCACATTAGTATAGTACAAGTTCTCCTTCAACAACTCCATCGCCAATTTCCTCTTGCAGTGGCGTCTCCACGCAGCTTGTATAAAATGTGCCCCCCAAGCCCTCCACTGATGCGAATAGTACCTAGCTAGACCGAAAAATATATTTGTTACTTAAACACAGAAAGAAAAAAAAAAAAATACAAGACAATCAGGTTATATGATGAGATAGAAAGAGAGATACGGATAAATGAAAAATATTGATGCAGTGTTCAAAATAATTTGGTGTTCAAATATCATTACTGGTACCTAAAAGCGTGTTGCAGTTTCTTGCTGTGGAGGCGCTTGAACTGGCTCGCCACAAATTTGAGGTCTTCGGCTCTTAAGGCAAATGCTTCCAATTCGGTTAGGGTCTTCACTGTCTGAGTGGAAGATGGAAGATTGAGAGTTGAAGAGGGCATCAAGGCCCATGTTAGCAATTCTTCGCCGCAAAAGTCGCCGGGTCTGAGGGTGATGGAGTTGAAGAAACCTGTTCTTCCACCATCGGTTGTGGAACTCTCTACTTGCCCTCTGATGATGAAGAGCATTTCTCTCACCGGATCACCTTCACGAACGATGTATGTGTCTTTTGTGTTTAACGATGACACAAGACGTTCGCATATTGCATCTAGAAGCTGGTCATCCATTTGGCCAAAAAATGGAACCTGGACACACAAGAATTATAAAATCATACACCTTAAAGTTCATAATATTTTATAATTGGAAACGAGACAGGTGATTTAAGTGCCAATTAAGTTAAATTTAGGACGTATATATGTAAAATCATTTGATATGTACTATCATTAATTTAAGGTAAATTATTTTTTATCTTAAGAATTAAAGATAAGTACTAGAGAAATTATAACTACTTACTCGATCATACATAATGTTCAACCAAATTTCCTTGACCTCTTGTAATTTAAGGTATATATACACATGATTTTCATCTGATAAGAAGATGATATATACTTACTCGGCGAACAATGTCGAGACAGAGATGCCTCTGAATCTGGCGGCGAAGGTCCAAAGGCAAAGCACGCAAAATGGCTTCTTCGTCCACCCCTCTGGTGGCAAGCCATTTATATTGAACGAACCGTCGAACACGTTGTTGCAGTTCTGGTGGAAGCTGCCGGTGATTCATCCACTCTTCTGTATCTTTCTGTTTAAGTCTCCACTCTTCAACTCTTGCAGTTGAAGATTGCAGATAATTCTTTTTTCCCAAAGATTAAAAAGGAAAAAATCAAGACACATTGTTACAACAATTTGCCAACCTTTTCTTTTGCAAAATGTTAGTCTAAAATAGTTTTGTTAATACACTTTTTTTTTTTATCATTGACAGGAGGTTATTGAAATTATAAGATTTTATAAGTTTCACTTTTATTTCTCTGTTTTATTTATGATTTTGTAATTTTTAATAAATTTTAATCAGATAATAGAATATGTAAGACGGAATATGTTGCTAGTATTTTATATTGTGTTTTTTTGTATTTTTATGTTCTGATGACTACAATATATTGATAGAGTAGGTTTCTAATATTTTACCTGCATGTTACCAATGAGATGCGCAAACAGGATTAGACCTGAGATGCATATGAAACTTGAAAACAATGTTTCACCACTGTAAGTGCTTGTCTGAAGATTTTGTCCATACGAACTACACATAAACCAAAAAAAAAAAGTTTAAAATGAATTAGAAAACCTTAAAAAGTTGAACAATAATACATATACATTCATGTATTTTAAACACTTCATAAACATTTTTTATTTCTCTCTACCTTTATTTTTATCAAATCATAAATTTTATAATATTCATATTTTTCTTTATCTCTAAATATCTTATAGCATAACGAGTATTTATAGAATATTATTCTAAATAATTAGGACTCGATCAATACTAAAAATACTATCTCTCTGGTTCTTTTTTATAATTAATAACAAGTATTGTGTATTTTTACACTGCACATACTAATAAAAAACACCAGAGGTAATACTAAATATATTTTGTATGCTGTATTGTGCTTTCAATTTCAATCCAAACTTTAAACATCCAATTATATTTGACATCAAATATGGAAAATATACCTTAAATTCTTCAAACCCCACCAAAGGCAGTAAAAGTATTTCTGGAAGAATCTTGCAGAGGAGACGTGATCAGTGAAAGCATCAGCGAACATGCCAAACTGAAACTCGTTTTTATCATTGAGGGCATCGCATGCGGTGAGAACTCTGGTGCGTTTGAACCAAGCTTGCCTTTCATGGTCGGCGAGGGTGCCACAGTCGAGAAAGGAAAGGTTACATGATGGAGAGTGCGTTCTGTTCATCTCCTTCTTGCATGTTATTCTCCAACACTCGTACTGCCGCTGAATCGATGACACGTACCACGAAGCTCCTAAAACCTGCAGTGACAACACGTTGTACAATGTTTTAAACTGAGATTACATTGGAACAACACATTTAACATTTTAGACAATGTTTTCTTTTATGTTTTGAAATTAATATCTACGTACTTTGTAAAAAAATTAAATTGTGAACTAATTAGAAAATATCTTAAATGTTTAAGATAATTATTGTAAAATTATATATATATATATATATATATATATATATATATATATATACATCTTTTTTGCTAACTTAAAATGGTAGAACACACTCCTAATACTATCGCGTATGACACTAATGACATGTTGGAAGTAACACCAGCATTACTACACTAGCCCGTAACGCAGGCAATTTCACCCGATTGTAATTATTCAACTAATTCTTAGGTGTCAGGCCAAGAATCTTCCTAAAAAGAATTGTCCACCAAATTGAAAAAGTGATCTCTATCTTTTGTTTGTAAAATATATTTTTCTACAATATTTTTTTCTGTTTCTCTCTGTTGAAATACCTATCTTATAACATGTTTTCCTCATTTTTGCAAATTTTTTTGATATAAAACTTTTCATTTTTAATAACAAGAAATGAATTATTATTTTTACTAATTTCTAATTTGTAAATTGGAAGTGCTATGTATGAATACTTACATGGCTGGCTAGCATGTAGGATCCAAGATTGTATAAGGCCCCTGCCAAGGCAGTTTTGGCAATAAGCCCACTAGTCTTCAAGATTCTCCGTTGCAGAGGAAAAATCTGGAACAACCGAGGAATAAACTGAATGAGAACAATCAAGGACAGGGTGTGATTTACATGAGCCACCGTTGAATCTTTCACTGCCGGAATCACGAACCAGATCACTGTCTGCAATTGCATACATGAAGAAAAAAAATTATCAACGGAGAAGCTTCCATTAATACCCTGTTTCTAAAAAATCAAATGATCAAATCACACCTATTGGTTTTTTCTAATTCTCTTCCTTTTTCTTCCATATCTTATATTAACACCCTGTTTCTAAAATTTCAAATCACTCGTCCTATTTGGCTAATGTGGATAGAAATCACTTGTCTATGGTGTACGTGTCTCATACTTGGTCTCACTTTCTGTCACTGGATAAAAAAATTGACACATTTATGGTATTTTTTAACTGCATTAAGTCATATAAATATATGCAAAATTTTCAATTGACATGTCCCTTTCTTAGTGGTTAGAGAGAAAGCGAGACAGCAATCATGAACAAGTGATTTCTATCTGTTTAAGTTTATTTTTCGTCTCATTTCCATTTTTTTTTTCTTTATTTCCTATCACATTATTTGTTATGCTTACACGTTATTTCACTTTAATTTCTTTATTTATTCTCTCCTTTCTCGAAGTACATCTAAAAAATGGGGCTTAATTTCATCTCTTTTTTTTCCTTTAAAAATGCACGTGTTTCATATTAATTTTGACCAATGTAGCTCCATCATGCTTCAAGTACAATAAATACAAAGTTGTATCTTCCTATAGTTATTATTGCACACAAAGTTTTAAGAGAAATGATAAGAAACATACTCTTTTAAAATAACTCTTTTTTATTAATTAAAATTTATTAAAAATAATATTTTTTTTGTGAATTTTACATAATATGACATATGTAACTATAACTATACACATTAAAAGGGAAAAGCTTTGATACACACATCATATATAATCATAGTTTTAAAATTGACTCGGTCATTGGTCCGGTCATGATATGGGATCACTGGGTAGTGATTGAATAAGTGGATCACTAATTGACCTGCATAATCCAGTTTATAGTAAAAATTATAAAATTTTTATACCGTTTTGTATATGGATTCTGCAGTTCGATTGGAATCTTCTTGTATGCTCTTTGTTGGGGGTATAAATTAAGATTTTTGAAGCAGGATAATGGCACATGATTTGTGATAGTAGTTTCGTTTGTGGTATTTTTTACTACTAACTAACAGCAGGAATTAACTTTATTATTAATGTGTATACATGTGTATCAGTCTTAATATATAGCTATCTATAGATATACATGTGTTTTAAAAGTCTTAATAGTTGCAAATAAGGAAGTTCAATTAAGCCAACAACACATTAGCCTGATTCATCAACTCGAGTGTCAAGAAAATCACAATAACACTTCTATTCAAGATTATATGATACTTACTCTCAAAACAATGTATCAACAAACAAAATGTTGAAGATGAGTGTTATAAAACAAGTTAGATTACATTCACTTTCCTCATGAACAAACTCTTACCTTTGTATGACACTGTTGCATTGATAACAATAATCAAAGCCAAATGTGGCAGTTGGAACATATCAATTTCATTAAATTGGCAAATTTGTAAAGGACAATGTCATTTACTACTAAGTGGATTTGAATGCTCCAATTGGAATCATACCTTTGGGACTCCAAACGAAGGAGCATGGACGATGGCGTCGCGAGAGGAAGGAACCTAGCCGCGAGAGAAGCTGGGACGAAGCGAGAACACGGAGACGAAGGACGACGATGCCACGAGGCTGCAAAGGAACCTAGAAGTTGCAACGGCATCGCGAGGGTATGAAGGAAGGAACCTAGAAGCTGCAACGATGCTGCGAGACTGCGAAGGAAGGAACCACGAGACGACGAGGGAAGGAACTACTAGATTGCGAAGCGCGAACTTGAAGGTTGAAGCAACTGCGAGAGGAGAGAAGCGCTGCGAGCCCGCGACTGCTAGAGGAGAGAAGCGAGAACTTGAAGGTTGGAGCGACGAAGACAATGGATATGCTGTATGGATCTGAAGGTTTCTTAAAAACCTAGAACTAAAATGACGTCGTTTTTGCACTCTTGAAAAGAAAAAAATAAAATAAAATAAAACTACCCGGCTCGGGTTGACGGATCGTGAGTTCACCTGTTGACCTAGTCGGGTCGCATCAAGCTGAAAGCACATTATTCATGGTCGGTCCAATTTTTAAAACAATGTAAATAACCATAACTATACATATTCCGAAAGAAAATCAAATATTCGAATAGAATTTATGATGAGATAGAAGAAGATAAAAATAAATAAATAAGAGGTATTGATAAGATATTTAAAATAAAAGGTAATTAATGTACCATTACTGTTCATAAACCCTAAACACTTTAACGTTGGAAATTAACGGAATTAAAATTTGACATACACCTGAGGCAGAGGAAGGGTGGCGAAGAAATCAATGGCGAAATCCGAGCGGAGGTAGCGGGAGGCGATCTGGCGAGGATCGGTGACGAGCTCCTTGCGGCCGTAGACGCGGGAGAGGGGAGAGACAAAAGCTGTCCGGAATTTGAGGACCATGTGGAAGAGGAAGAATAGGTCGGCGATGGTGCGGGAGAAGGTGACGAAGACGCCGAGGACAATGTCGGTGTGCATGCAAGCCTTGTCCCCGGTGATGGGGAAGTAGAAGTAGAGAGGGTCCAGGAACAGCGCCACGATGCACACGTAGAGGAACGTGCGGTTCCATCGCGCCACGAACCTCGACCGCGGGTCCAGGATCTGGTACCACCATGGAACTTTCTTACGGAGGGAGAACGATTTTGGAAAACTGCTGAAGTGGGATGATAATGCGAATCGGTACAAATCCCTGCTCATCGTTGCTTCTTTCTATGCTTCTTAGCTTGTTTTCTTCTCTCATCACCAATACAAATGAGTTTCTTGAAAAATCGCCAAGGAATAGAGAGAGAGAGAAAAAAAAAAAAGGATTCAGAAAATTAAATGTGGATGGACGTTAAATGAGGAGGGGAATGCCCATATATATAGAAACGTTCATCTTATGTGCATGCATATATATATATGATTTCGTGACATACAGTTATATGTTAGTCATCATTGTGATCATTCCTTCTTATTGTTATTTTTGCCTTTCAACTTTCCACCCCCAATTATTTTCAACAATACAAAACACCAACATCAAGAAAACACAACAATTTTTTTTAATTTATCTCTCTCTCTCTCTCTCTCTCTCTCTCTCTCTCTCTCTCTCTTTCCTTTTTTCATTTTATTTTTTCATGTTTTCATTTTTTAGCTTATAGTGAGCTGATTCAAAGAAAGGGTTAAAACTCAAGATGTTGGGTGCTTTTAGGGTGGCTTGTAAGTAAAATTGAGAGGCTTGTGAAAGAATATTTGAGTTGAATTGATATGTAAAGATTAAAATTCTGTAAAAATCTTTTACAATTGATTTAATTGTGCTTATAATACACTTTAGAATCATCAATCTACTACATGCACTTCTAGTTAAGTGTTTGTAGTTAATTTTTTATAACAAAAAAATAGATGGGAAGACCCATGAAAAAATAATTCAAGGACCCAATTCAAAAGAAATTCAAGGACCTAATTGAAAATTTTAGTATGAGGACATGCAGAATAATTAATCCTTTCGGATTTTAAAACATAAGATTTAATGTTTCTACTATATCTTGATTCCAAGTTTCATATAATTATCTTTTATAATTCTAAAAAATTGTTAGAATTAAGCCTTTTATAATTGTTATAAAATAAGGAAAAATATTCCTTTTATAGTAAAGTTATTGTTTTATGAATAATAGTCAATAGTTTATGTGACAAATTGTAATTATTTTATTTGAAAAGAAATTACTTCATGTAAAAGAAGCTATTAGAATTAAGTGCAGATTTTTATTTTAATACCATATACTATCACCTTGTTATGATGAAAAAGGGTTTTACTTAATTAATAGTAGTAATATGCATATTTACCTCAGTTAATATATTACAATTAACATTATGTCTTATAGATAAGGAAATTAATTAACTACACACTACTATACATATAACTCTTTTAGCAACATTTTTTTCCTAACAATTTGTAAGAATATTGTCATAAGTTAGTATAGCAAAATTTTTACTAAATGTTAGGCAAAAAAATATTACAAAAAATCACATGTGTGACAGTGATATTATACATGTATGTGAGTGTCACGTGTATATTTATATGTGTGATCATGTTAATTTAATTTTTATACTCAATTGTAAGAAATAATGATTTCTATCTTGGTAAATCTCTAGGTTGTCAATGTTACTGTAAAAAATATATATATACACTACTACACGATGAAGTCATTTATCATGGGTTCTATATCACATAATACTTAGGTTTCAAAATCAATGTTATTCAACATGATGTTAAATGTAGACAATATGACATCAATTCCAAACTGATGTAGAATCCAGCATAGGTTCCTCTTAAACATGATGTAGGAAGTGGGATATTCTACATGAGATAAGCCACATCTTACATCGATTATTAACATAACCTATATTGAAAGTTTTTTCTACTACATCGATTTTAGTAATAATTGATGTAGAATGTAGTTTTTTTTATAATAAAAAATAGCATTTTAATTTGTATTTATCGGCACATATTTTATACTTGTAATCATGTATCTTATTTTTTTTAATACACTGCAACCTGCCTATATGTTGTCAAATTTAAATAAAAAACATATAATCAATAAAATTATATCTTAAAAGCTCAAAAGAAACAACTCTACTATACTATTAATAAATAATACAAGAGTCTCCAAGTGCACAATCAATTCATACAAATGTTAAAAATTAAGCCAAGTTGTAGCACAAAGCTTAATTATAAAATGACAAACATACAAAAAAAAAAAAAAAAAACCAAAACATAACTTGTACTTCAAACGAGTGTTCGATCTCCCTCTCCAAACCTCTTATCCAAATGACGATCCAAACAATTGATTTCACACATGATCTTGTCATCTATCCTACCTAACATAATAGAATTAACCTAAAAATTAGGCTTAAATACATTTTGGGTGCCTACATTATTATTTTTTGTTTTAGTCCTTGTAAAATGTGTTTATTTTTTTCGTCCTTAAAGTATTTTAGATAATATTTTAAATTGACAAAAATATATTCTACCAACCCTAAATATAATACTTATCAGTAGCTTCTGAAGCAGTATACGAGAGTATTTTTGTATGGTTGTTATAGAAAAAATATTTTATACAAAATACTATCAATGGGTAATGTTTGCTCTCAATGGCTTAAAGTTGGTACTATGATGTATCCTAGAACTTTAAAAACTTAGTGTTCTTTTGCAGAAAAAAGCCATAGTCATTTAAGTGTCATTATTCAATCCCTCTTCTAGTGATCTTCTGATCCAAGTCACATACAAGATAAAAAAAAAAAAGTAAAGCAATTAGATATTAAATTATAGACACATTTAAGCACCATTTCAAATCTTAATAGTACCAATAGTTGCATGTCATTTCCCAATTAAATCATGCATTTAGAACATGAAAAACATACCCAAATCACATTATACTTTATCGACATAAGTTTATGGAGCAATCATATAAACCATGCTTGGATGCAATACTATAACATTTCCTAAATTGGAAGCAACCCAAACTACCTTCAGCCATTAAACTATCGAGCTTTTTAATTAAAAAAATCATTATTTCACTAATAAATCGTTATTTGATTGTATTTGAATCCCAATTTTTTGTCTCATTTTGTCTTGTGTTCTATTTCATTTTGTTAATTAGCAGTACTTATAGGTATGTGTTAAGTGTGAATAGTTTGGCAAGGAAGCAGAAAAAATGGGAAAAGAGCGCAAAAATGGTGAAATTGGCTCTAGGCACTAAGCATTACCTTGTGCTTAATTAAGCACTACCCTATGCTTAATTAAGCACATGATTGTTGTGCTTACCCAAGCACAATCCCATGCACGAGACATGCAGAATGAAAAGCGTTACGAACTTGAAGCACTACCTTGTGCTTAATTAAGCGCAGGGTCATGCTTACCCAAGCATAACCTAATGCACAACGCATGTAGAATGGAGAGTGTTACGAACATGAAGCACTACTATGTGCTTAATTAAGAACATGGTCATGCTTACCCAAGCACAACCCCATGCATGAGGCATGCAAATTGAGGAGTGCTACGAACTTGAAGCACGACCCATGCTTAGCTAAGCGTGGGCCATGCTTACCCCTACGAGACTGAAAAGATCCATTAACCTATAAATAGTTGAGATTTTATTTGTAGAGGAATTTTTTCTTAATTTTTGAAATTAGACTCTATGAGTGACCTAGGCATAGTGTGAGAGTTCTTTTGGATTGGGAAGAACATGAGGAAGACTTTGGGTCTTCTAATTGTAACTTTTCTTATTCCCTGATATTTCTCACGTATCCAAGGTTATTGTTTTGTTTGTTTGTCCCTATGGCTAGCTATATAAACCCCTATTTTTAGGATTGTGATGTAATCTGTCGATGAATCCCAATTTTACTTAATTGAAAAAGTTGTCTTTATTTAGACAATTATATTGTTTTATTGTGCCTAATTTTTCATTAGACTTAATCAATCTATATTTTAGATATTTGTGTATTTGTGATCAACTTCGTATGAATAGCGGAATTATTAAACAACTGAATCCTTTAGAATAACGATTGACCAAATGCATTTTTGGGATTTCTGATTATCATTCTCTATGTTATGCTTTCTCGAAATTTATTTCTTAATTGACCAAATTAGAACTAAATTGAGAGAAGAACTATTGGAAGTGTTTGACCAAAACCTTTTAAAAACCTTAAGAGAAGTTAGTAATTGATAAACATTGAAAATTTAATTAACGTAGAATTGGAGAAATTCAATTGCAAGATTCAATCATAGTCCTAGGCCTTCTTATCTGATAATTTCTTTGCACTATCTCTGGTCATTCTAGAGTTTTGTTTTTTACAAAGTAGTTGAACTCAAATCTTTCAAACACAAGATAAAAACCCCCCAAATTATTTAGTTTATGCAATTTGGATTGTTTAGGAATACAACTGGTCTCCGGGCTAAGATGACTAAACTATCGAGTCTACAATACTACTGCGTAGGATTCATTTGTCCTTTTGTGAGTACACAAGGTTGTGGAAACCATAAGACCAATGAGGTCTTTGCCTTAGACCCCCAAGAGTTTCATTTTTTTTTATATTTTTAATATTTTTTTGGTCAATTTAAACTATTAAGTGGTAAATTTTGTTAAGATATGATCTATTATTTGTAATTATTTTTTTGTTAATAAGACTACATAATCTTAAGTTATGAATGTAATGGTTATCATAGACCATTAAAGTAAAATTTTAATTTTATTTCAAAATGTTAAAGAAAATTATTTTATATTTATGTTAGATTCAACCTCTCCTTTACCTAAAAAAATCTATTGAAATTAGTACAAAATTTAAATTTAATGAGTGAGTCTATGGTTGATATATAAAAAAGATATTTTGGTGAAAAAAGTTTATTACAAGATCACACATTTAGCTCAAATTTTATTTCATGTTTATATTTTGTGTGTGTGTGTGTGTGTGTGTGTGTGTATATATATAGATTAATTTCAATCTTTAATTGAGAGGCAATTTGGAATTTGAATAATATTTAAAATATGAGATCATAATTTATTTATAAAGAAAATAACAAAGTGTATTAAATTAAAACTTTAAATAAATTTAGTCTTAAGTCTTATAATCTCTAGACAAGGTCTTGTGAATACATATTTTACGCATCACTCATAAAGTGCAACAAGCCACCAAGAATGAATTGAAAGTGCACCAAACCAATATATATCCAAACTCACAAAGAGAACCAAAATTAAAAGTCCTTTGAATCACAACAAACTTAAACCATCATGTTTTAAATTAAAAAATTATTATCTCATAAAGTGCACCATGCCATGGGTGAATTGAAAATGCACCAAACCAGGATGTGTGTGCGTATATATATATATATATATTCAGACTCACAATAAGTACCCAAATTAAAAGTCCTCTAAATTACAACAAACTTATATTAACAACACCAATTGGGTACTTAAACATAACTAACACCAAAATATAGATACAATAACACAAAATTCCAATAATAGACATTACAATTAGACAAAATAGATGAAGTTAGGCCCAAGTAGTAAGTTAAACAAATTACTTACTACAAGAACGAAGCACGATGACCAACACTAAACATCAACTCCAATGTGGTGGCACAAACTCATTGACAAAGAGAGACATGGTGAGATAAAGAAAAGGGGGAACGGAAGAGGGGGAGGATGAGAAGACACTTACCATTGCATTGGCGGTGAAATCGTGGTGGCATGACACTAGAGGTTTGACTATGGTGGCAGCGGCATCAATCTGGTTGCTTGGTTGTGCTTGTGATCGCAGTTGCAAGATATAGGGGGTATTTTAAGGTAAAGCGAGGGAGCAAGAATTATCGAGATGGGGGTTTAGGTTCATGGTGGAGGCGAGGTGGTGGTCGGGTTTGGGTTCATGGTGGCGACATGATCGAGAGAGAGAAACTAAGGCTTGTGAATAACAGGTATAGGAGGCAAGAGCAAGAGGGAGTTCAAATTAGTATAAGGAAGAAAATCATTCAACACCGATTCTAATTTAAACCAATATTAGAATTCAATTTCAACATCAATTCAGATTTGAATCCACGTTAGGGTATTAGTTCAATAACGTTTCAAAAAATAACCGATGTAGAATTATGTTTTTTACATCTATTTTTAAACAACCAATGTTGTATTTAATTTTAAAAATGTCACTCGAGCATTTACTACATCAATTTTTTAAAAATCAATATAATAACAATAACTTAAAATTATGTTTCATATAGTAATGATAGTGTAAGACCTTTTTTAATGATATGACAAATCATTGGATTGTCAATGTCACTATTATGTAATCAATTAAAGTTACTACTTGACAATATAAACTAAAAATGATAACAAAAAAAAATTGAAAACTTTGAACGGTCAAAATTTAGTTTAAGGACTAACAGTGAAAGTCTAAAAATGTTTTGGAATAAAAAAGAGTATTTCCTTAAATATTCTTGGTGAAGTCTAAAAAAGTTTTGGAAAAAAAAGGTAAATCCTTAAATATTTTTCATGGTGCAAGACATAGTAGATGTTTGAGTGTAAGCTTATCTTGAAGTAGTTCTAGAAAAAATAAAGTAAGAAAAAAAATGAAATGAACTTCTGCATAAGTTAAAATGAGTTTTTCATTAGCTAATTTATAGATATTATTTCATTTTTTTAGAGAAATTATACTGGTAAACTTCTAAAAATTAACTAATAGAGATCTTATTTTTGTTTATAAAAAAATTCATATAATTTTTTCTTTTTATTTTTTTTCTTTTAGATGTGTTGTTAGAAAAACTTACCCAAACATATCCATAGAAAAAGACTATGTTATCAAAACTTCTAACAACCAAGCAACGCCATGTGGTCTTTATCAACATGTTTAATTTTTTTTCGTCATTAAAGCTGTTAGCCAATTATTAGTTTTCTCCTTCTTTGATACGTTAAATCCTAATTTCCTATCAAATCTTGATCCTTGCTTGCCTTGTTGTATTATTTCGAAAGCATGTATATATGCGACCATAATCAAAATGCTTTAACTTTTAGTAAAAAGTATCCACACTTGGATCTCCATATATATCTCCCCGGCTTTCTAATAGTTTTCTCACGTTTTTGGTTGTCTCATAGTGATTTAGAATTCAGAAATTGAAAAATATTGAAGTGATCGTATTAAAGGACAAGCCAACCATTTATAGTCCTAGTATAATCATCCTAGAAGATGGAGAATCATCCTTCAGGCCGTGTGATCAGCAATGGTAAAATTGGTTTCTCTACTCCAAATTTCACACATGAACGAGATGATGAGGAACCTGAAATTCGTGTACATTCACAAATTCCAGGGTGGTTTTCAGAGTATTCTCCATTATGGCCAGGTAGATTTAGATGAATGAAGTTGATGTATATATTTTTTAAATCACTTTTAAGATGCTCGATGATCAAGGACATATATTGCGTTATATCCACTATCCCCTTGAGATTCACTTCTACATACGAACATATATATATATATATATATATATATATATATATATATATGTATCCTTCATTTATTAAAAGAAATGCAGGGGAATTATTGAATTAAATTACCTGAATTTTGTCAGGCTTGTTTTATTTTTTTAAGAATTTAAATTTAATGCATTTGTTGATATCCTTGAGTTAATTATTACTGTTAAAAAAAATTGCCTGCTCCATCAAGTGAACATTATAAAATATTTTGCATGCCCGGCCCCCTTAATACATTTTCTGGGCATCTGATCGACCATGCTTCAAGTGCAAGGGTAATAATATTTTTGTCATTATGTTGTGTATAATACTATAATACATGCATGTCAGGTTAATGAACTGTTCATATTAATTTTAATCCTTCCCCTCCCCCACACACACCTTCCTTAAAGAACAATCTAAAGATGTTGTCGCATGGAATAAGAAATGTAGCAATAAGTTTAGATTATTGCCGACGTAATCAACCTCACAAATTTATTTTCATGCAATAATTAACCAAAAAGATCATACGTGTCACGCTTCCAGCTGAGACACTTTCTAACAAGCTTATTAAAAGTAAATAAAATTCTAAAACAAAAATATTCTAAGTAGAGAGTTTGATCATGTTTCTATATATAATATTCACCGATGCATATTTCAATATAGCAAAATAACGTTTATATATTGCAGGCCAAGCACACTTCTTGAAGGTAGAAAAGATTTGTTTCCAAGGGAAATCTGAATACCAGAATATGCTAGTTTTTCAGGTGATAATAATTGTAAAACATAATTTCTGGACTACTTGGTTCTTGATCCATATTAATTTATAACTATATAACTTGTTTTTGGTTATTGGTGCTTTATTGAACGTGAAATGTTAATTAATTCCATTGCAGTCATCAACATATGGTAAGGTTTTTGTCCTTGATGGAGCACTCCAACTCACAGAGAAGGACGAATGTGCTTACCAAGAAATGATGACTCACCTTCCTCTTTGC
>PYAF01000948.1:1940033-1966313 GCA_007407185.1 Glycine tomentella
ATAATGAGAGGTTAAAGAATGAGAAAAAATATCATGAGCTGACAATATAAAATAATTTTATTTAAGCATTCAATCACAAAATATTATGTATAATAAATTTATTAACTTTTACAATAATTATTTTAAAAATTAAATAAATTTTATAATTAAATGATAGTATAAAACTATTTTATAATATTAGTGCATAGTCATTAAACTCTTAAAAAATTAAAAATAATAAAAATTAAAAAGAATAAAAGTATCCTCATTAATATTAGTGATAATCTTAGAAAAATATATATTTTAGTACAAATTTAATATAAGATAAACTATTTGATTTCTTTCATTGTGATGAATTAGTTATTTGACTCTTATAAAAGTACCATCTGGAGTAAAAGATAATACTTAGATACATTTCAAGCTTTTTTATTAAATTAAGAAATGAATTACACAAAACATGGTGAACTGGTGGACTTTAATTAAACAAAGGGTGTTAACTAATGACTTCAGGTCTATAAAGAATTTTTCCCAGACGTGGCTGTTGGATACAAGGACCCTCGAGTCAAGCTTCATATTATAGATGGTACATTATTTCCAAAATATATAGCTTAGTATTATCTTGTTATTCTTAATTATTACAGTTGCATGTGTGTGATGTGTTTTTTTCTTAGCAGGAACTCTTTTTTTGAATTCTGTCCCAAAAGGGACGTATGATGCAATAATAGTCGATGCCTTCGACCCAATAAGTATGTCACATCTCTTCTAGGTGTTGATTTTGAATCTTGACAACTCTTGTTCAGTGATAGTTAATTATTATGTAATACTAATGTTCTATATGGTTCCAGGGCCTGATCATGAGCTTTATGAATCTGAGTTCTTTGAACTGGTTTCAAATGCTCTTCGTCCAGGAGGAGTATTGTGCATCCAAGCAGAGAGTATTTGGTTTCATTCCTTGGATATTGAAGAACTCCTCACCAAATGCCGCCAAACTTTCAAAGGCTCCTCTGATTATGCATGGACAACTGTCCCTGCATATCCAAGGCAAGCTTCATTCAGTCCTTCTAGTGTCAAATTAATATTTGGATAAATTTTTCAATAAATACTTGTAAGAAAATGAAATAAGAAAGTACAACAACTAAATTGTTTTTAAGTTAAAATTGATTTATGTATAAATTAAACTCAATTTTTGGATAAGGTAAACTGAGAGTTTTAATAAATTAGTTTATGTATAGGTTAATTTTAAAAAATATATATTTTATTTTATCTTTTAATTTTCTTTTTTTACAAGTACTTAATGAAAAGTGTATTCAAACAATAAGACTTAAATGAACATGACATACTACCACAATGACATGAATTGACATAGGTTCACCAAACCCTTTTTCTTTAGTACTTAATGTGACAGAAAAATGATAGAAAATGCTTGTAAAAGGGTTTTATCATTCATTATTTTTCTTTGGTAGTATTTGATGTGCAGGCACAAACGAGACCGAACATCCTGTTCTATATTCCATTGTTTTTGTTCACCCTTTTTAGTAAAACTCAAGTGTATCATTATAACTCATATCCTACTCTATTATATTTCTAAAACTAATTATATGTTATGTTTCTTCCTGTTTTATCACGTCTACCAAATGTAATATCTTTGGTTTCTTTCTTCTAGTGGGGTCATTGGTTTCTTGCTATGTTCCACCGAAGGTCCATTTGTCGACTTCAGAAATCCAATTAACCCGATCGATCCCGAAAACTATGGCATATCAAAGCAACCGTTGAAGTTTTACAACTCAGAAGTAAGCATATACAAACATATATACTCCATCTATTTGTTTCTTATTAATTAGTATACTATGATACGAAGTATCTATTAATTTTGTGAATGACTAATCTTTGTCAGAAAATTTGATTCATCATATTTAGTGGGGTCTTCCAACGTTTTTTCATTCATGTGACTCGAATTCAAGACCTTACTTAAAATGGTCAAGTCCAATAATACTTAAAAATTGACACAGCTTCTTTTTTTTTTCTGTTTCTTTAAATCTCTTACATGTTGTGTATCCGTTTCAGGTTCATTCAGCTGCGTTTTGCTTGCCATCTTTTGCCAAAAGGCCGGTTCTCTAATTCCAAAGCTAAGAGCACCGCTAAATGGCCGCAATGTTAACAGGACAGAGACATGTTCACATTGTTGCAAGCATGTGTGCTGATACCGACAACACTGCATGCCTCATTCATACCCATGCCGACAATAATCTTTGAAAACTCATATACATGCCATTATTGTGCCAAGATTTTTGAAAATTTTGTACTTTGTTATGCTTAAAAACGTTCAAGTGTGTTATGCATTCAAAAATAATTACTTCATATATGCGTTGGAATATATATCAAGACACTTCAACACTTAGGTCAATCATAATTTTGGTAAGATGATGATTAATATAATAAATAAGTATTTTTTATTGGTAAATGTTAATTATTAATTTGTTAATTTTTATTAAGGAAGTTGAGATTCGAACTTATGACCTATCCTCTTTTTCTTCATCCGTTATCGATCACCAAATCAACTTTATATATTCTCAATAATAAATAAGTATCTCACACCGACAATAATCTATTTATATTATAAGGATATCCAAAAGTCGTTGAAATCAATGGTTTAGGGTCCAAAGCCTCTATTGAGAAATTTTTATCTATTTAGGATTAATATGTTATTAGTTTACTCCTAAGCACTGAGATGCACTTCCCTGTTCCAAGCTGTATTGAATTTACCTTGCAATTTGATCCTTCTGTGGACTTTAGTACTTCATTTGTTCTCAGGAGCCTTTGGGTAATTGTCTGTATTCTAGGCCGAGGTAGACTAGATCTTATTGATAGGGCTCGTGTTTGTCAAGTTTGGTACAATTATTACTAGTAGTTAATTTAATCTTTATTTTTTTTAGGGATCAAACTAATTAATAGTAATCAAATTCTGGCTTTAAATTGTTTGATTTTGTATAATTAAAAATCAAATTAATTGGATAGATCAATTTAGGTTCATGTCTTCTGAATAAAAAATATAATTAAAAAAAAGACTCCAATAAGAATAACTAGAAAATACTTCATACCTATAACAGTAATTCAAATATATCAATAAAAATTACTTGAAATTTTTTAGAGCTGGTGATAAAATCTATTTATTCATATTATCAAATTGTAAATTATTTAATTAATAATAATAATTTTAAGAATTAAATTGATGTTTTAGTCTAGTCTTTTTTTTTAAAAAGAAATTGGTCTATTTATACTAACTAGATATTTTCGGTACAAACATTAATTATATCTTTGGTGTAATAGTATGCAATGAAGAATCGGCCAGTTAAATAAATGGGCTTTAGAAATACAATAAAGCAACGGCTTATGCTAAATACAGCTCCCATTTATACTTTCAAATAATAAGAAATAGGAGGTGTAGAAGTAAAAACGGAGGTGTGTTTAGAAAAAGTCTAAAGCAACATAGGATAGATATTGTAGGTGAACCTAACATAGTTGTGCTTAACTAACAAGATATTTCAGCTGATTCTCTATTAGATTTCTTGAGTTGTGCCTCTCATGCATGGCGTTAGGATATGACCAACTTATGAAATATTGCAACCTATGTGCATGTCCCCAATTAATCCTAAACCCATGGGAGGTTGGTGTGTGTCTATATCCAAAAATTAGCTCAAATTAGTATAAACACATCGATCATGGCTAGTTTGTCTCCATGAAAGTCAGCAATTTGGAAACAGAATTCAACCCAAACGGAAATGCATGTTCCTGGAAGATTTTCCTTCCTTATCACGATAAAATGTTGAACTTTTTAAAGGTTGGTTATGTGCATGACATGTTCTCAGTGGTTGAAAGTTGAAACTATGGAACACTCAATGATTACACAACGTGGAATCAAATCCCCAATTTTGTGTTCGAGATTGACCACCACATCTAAATGACCATCGTTGACTATATCATCATATAATGCATCGGGAAGCTCTCTCGATATGTTTAGTTATTTTTCTACTCTTTTTTTTGTTACACGAGTTAATTATTTATACAGCCTAGCGACAGGGTACATCTACATTCAAAAATAATAAAATAGTTGCATGAAAAAATTAGCAATTAATTACACTAGATCTCTTCTCCTTAAATATAATAGGTTTAAATATATTTTTTTTCTTACAATTTAGGCTTAAACTTTGCTGATTTGTATAAAAATCTTGAGAGAAAGAATGGTGAAAAAGATATATACAAACTTACAAAAATGAGGGATAAGAAGAGTAAAGACCTCATTCAAGTTAGATGCATCAACGATGAAAATAAAAAACTTTTGGTAAGAGATGAGGATGTAAATGAAAGATGAATGAACTACTTTAACAAACTTTTTAATGGGGATGACAATAAAAGTGAGATGAACTTGGAAGACGCTTATGATGATCTGAATAGAAGATTTGTGTGCATAATTTATATATATAAAGTTAAGGAGACTTTAAAGAATGTGAAGAATATAAAGTTTTGGGACCCGATGACGTCCCTATTGAAGTGTGGAGAAGTTAGGGGAATGTGACAATAATGTCTGACCAATCTTTTCAATAAGATTCTTCAAACAAATAAGATGTCAGAGCTTTGAGGAAAAGTATGTTTGTACCTATTTACAAAAATAAGGAAGATATTCATAATTGTTCTAACTATAGAGGCATTAAGCTTATGCATCATACTATGAAGTTGCGGAAAAGAATTATTGAACATCGCTTGAGGAGAGAGACCAAGGTTTTTGCAAATTAATTTGGATTTATATCAGAAAGATGTACCATGGAAACCATTTTCTTGATACGACAATTATTCGGAAGGTATCGAGAAAAGAAGAAAAACTTACATATGGTGTTCATAGATCTTGAGAAAGCATACAATAAGGTCCAAGAAAAGTTTTATGGTGGACTCTTGAGTAGAAAAAATATCATTAAGGTATGTAAATGCAATCAAGGATATGTATGATGGGCTATCACATGTGTGAAAGCTTGTAATGGAACATCAAGTTATTTTCCAATCATGGTAGGTGTACACAAGGTTCGACTCTTAGTCCTTATCTCTTTGCCTTGGTGATGGATAAACTAACAAAAGATATTCAAGAGGAAGTGTCATGATGTATGTTTTTTGCAGATGATATTATGCTTACTGATGATACCAAAGACGGTGTTAATAGGAAACTTGAATTGTGAAAAAACACTTTGGAGTCTAAAAGGTTCACGTTAAGCTAGAGCAAGACTGAGAATATGAAGTGTAAGTTTTCGTTGGTAAGAGATAGTGATCAAGACCTTATGCATCTACTTGGTCAAGAGGTACCCAAGAAAAGTGTTTTTATATACCTGGGATCAATTTTGCAAAAATGTGGAGAGATTAATGAGGATTTAAATCATAGAATCAGAATAGGGTGGATGAAATGGCGGAGTGCATCTGAGTTTTTGTGTGACCATAAAATTTTCATTAAGCTAAAAGGAAAATTCTATAGAACAATTGTAAGATCTGCAATGTTATATGGAGTTGTATGTTAGCCAGCACATAGACAACGTGAGCATAAAATAGGGGTATCATAAATGAGGATGTTAAGGTGAATGTATCGTTATATGAAGATGGATAAGATAAGAAATGAAGATATTCGATGAAAGGTAGTAGTAGTACCAGTGAGTGAAAAGATGAAGGAAGATAGATTGAGGTGGTTTAGGCACGTAATGAGACAGTCCCTGGATGCTCCCGTTAGAACAAAAGTTTGTTACTAAGAGCTCGGCACAGAGAGAGGTACGGGTAGACCGAAACTTACCACTGGAAACACCACTTCCCGTCCGACTTGCATATGTAAGGCATGCCGCCAACCTTCATCATGAGCCAGGATCGAACTCTCCATGAGATTCCTAGTTATCTTCTCTCGGATATCCAAAAAGGCAACATTACATTAAAGCGGTTTAACGAGAGGTTGCTTTCCCCCTGGTCAACTATTCGAGTATAAAGAACCAAAACAATAAATCAGGGTGGTGGAGCCTACGTCCCACCGTTTTTGTGCAATAAACCCCTCCAACTGAAGATTAGTAGTAGGTGGTCCCACGAAGCTTTCGGAGATTCTTTCTTTTAAGCGGACAATTCTCTATATCAACTATCTCGAGGATGGAATTCCTTCATACTACCATAGCCTCAGCCACTGCAGCACTATCCTATATAGATTGGCGGACAGTGTGTCTTAAGACAGAATGGAGAAAAGCTATAAGCTTGGTGGATGGTTAGACCCGTTATTATTTCTGTTCCAAATGGTGCATTTTTAGTCTTTTTCCTCTTTATCTCCCCTCCTTCTTTCCCCCTTCTTTTCTTTTATATTTTTTTTTCTTTTCCCTTATTTCCCATTTCCCTTCCCCTTCCCCTTCCACTTTTTTTTTCAACATCCTCGTATCTATCACTCGATTCATCTACCACCGACTCCAATTAGCTTGGGTTAAAGGTGTTGTTGACATTGATGTTGTATTTGGCATTTTTTACTCCTAACAAGATGTGTTGGTTTTGTATTTTATCTTTAAGGAACTTTAGATAGCATTTTGGACAAAAAAAGTGTTTTGAACAATGAAAAAATATTATCTAAAGTGCTTTAAGGACGAAAAATGAAACAAACATTTTCTACAAGGACTAAAACGAAAAAAAATGAATTTGCAAAGACAAAAATGAAAAAACACTAATTTATAGCGACAAAAACAATATTTAAGCCAATATAATATATGATTATTACATTGCCTTTTTCTCTCATGATGGATTCAAATCATGTCTTTTAATCCTATCCCATCACTAATATAATGATACATCATTTAAAATAACTTATTCTTTTTTTACATTGCCATTATTGTCCTTATCCTTGTTCCTTTGTTAATTCCTTTCTTTGGTGCCCATCTAAATGCCCCAAACTAATTCTCCTAAGACTTGGCCTATGCTCACACCATTCACTCATTACCATTGCACCTCCTCCCAATCCTTTCATCTTAGGTTTACCCGACTTAATTGGGTGAACTTCTCGTGTATGCCTCCAGCAAGCAAACATCATTGTGTTGCTCTGTTCTTCCTTATCCTTTTGGTACCCACCGTCGACACCCGACGATGCCTTCAAACTCTTGTCAAATCTTTATTAACATTGCTTCACCGTCGATCTCCTTGCGCTCCTTGCACATATCGCTTCCATTGGTGACAATGACTAATTTTAGCAAAACCATGGAGACAGTGTCGTCGATAGCAGAGAAATGAAGTCGTTATCATTTTCATGGAAAAGAGAGAAGTTGTTGTCATTGTCTCAAGAGGACATAAGGTGAGGATGTTACAATGTCAGTAGGAAAAAAGAATGGAGTGTTAAGCGAAGGGGTGAGGTTTTCTTGACATATTGTTATTTTCTTGAGTTTGTATGGTGTTGTCGTCATGCGTGTCAGATTGTCGATGTCGAAAGCATGCCAGACACCTCGAGACGACCTTAAGTCATCGTCTATGTGCTTCCTATAGGTGATGCCAGAGAAAGGGGTGAATGGGGTAACAATGATAAGGATATTAAGGGTAATGTAAAACAAGAAAAACACATAGTATTATTTTAATGACAAGTCAATATATTATTGGTGGAAGAGGAATTGGGACACAATAAGGAGACATGTGATTTGACCCTTTCTCGTGACAAAGTTGAGTATATCATAATCAAAGACAGAGTTGAGTATATGACATTTTATTCTATTTTTAATTTTTTTTATGTTAGAGTTTCATTAGTTTCCAATAAAAAAAGTTATTAACAAAATATCTTTAAGGGTTAACTATGTTTTTGGTCCCTAAACATTTTTAAGTTTTCACTTTTAGTCCTTGAACAAAATTTTGACTAGTCTTAATCCCTAAAGTTTTACTCCACTAGTGCTTTTAGCCTTTACCGTCAAATAAAACCATTAAATGGTGACGTGGTAGTAATTTTATAGTGGATTCATTTTCTAGAGGTTAAAAATCGCCAAAAATTGTGTTATTGATTTTGATTTTGGATCTAGGGTTTATTTTGAATTGAAGGTTTGGGGATCGAAGGTTATGTTCGTCATATTACTTTGCAGGACCCTCTCATGCACCGCTGAAAATTGATGTAGATTAATGAACATTAACATCGATTTTCACAAAAAATAACATCAATTTTTGCTAAAAATCGATGTTGATGTTCATTAACCAACATCGGTTTTTAGTAAAAACTGGTGTTATTTTTCATTAAACAACATCGGTTTTCAGCAAATAACTGATGTTGATTCACAAAAAATAACATCGGTTTTTGCTAAAAATCGATTTCAATGTTCATTAATCAACATCCATTTTTAGAATTTTTGCTTCTGTGAAAAAATTAATTTCTCACGTTCCAGACATTATTTTTGATAATCCCAACGGTAAAAAGTTACATATATGGGTTAGGAATCTATCTTTAAAATTTAAAGGCGATCCAACGGTTAACCAATCCAGAATAATGATTTTACTAAAATAGATTTTCGGGTCAAACTCAGAATCACATGATTCAACCCAGCTCAAAACAAACTCCACATCGCTTGACCTCTACACCAAGCAATTGCACATGAATAATTCACATAACATTTCAAATAATCCTAATTAATCAAATTATACAAGGAATACATCACATGTATATCCTAAGTTATCAAAATTTCAGGGTGTTACAACCACCACTGTCACCACAATCACTTTCGCTAATGTCACTGCCACCACTACCAATATCACCTCCATCATTGTCACCACCATACCACCGCCACCATCACCATCACCATTGTTTTCATTGTCATATCTAGATGCCACCACCACTACTGTAGCATCCTAAAATTTTCATCTAAATTTATTTTGCTACACTGCGCATAGTGACACTGTGATGAGCTAGACAGCGAAATTTTGTACTGTGCATAATTTTTTTGCTATATATGTCTATATTTAGTGTAAATAATTTGTTTAGTCTAACTTGACAGAGATATGGAAACTGCCTAAACGAAAACTCATTCTCTAACAAAATTGCGATGTACACTTAGTGACAGTGTAATTTAGCTCTATGTGAGAGTGATCTCTATGTGAGGTTCACTCTTCTTACACATAATTATAGGAAGATTAGCACAATAATAAAAGCGTTTAAGATAAAATTACTAGTTTTGGAAAAAAGCAAGAACATCCATTTTTGACAAAACTCTACTTTAGCCTTTTTAAGTAATCAAAAGTGAAGCACACCACATTTAGTAATTGATGTACACGGTTTCCATAGCAAAGCAAGGGTCGTTCATGATTCAAAGTTGAGTGATTAAGATAGGTCAACACCTTAATCCAATTGACCATGATCTTAGCTTCTTCTACAAGTTCATTTAAACTCATAAAACTCACAAAAACTTGGTCATTCTTCCTCTCTTTCATGAGCTGGTCATGAGGGAAGGAGACATCATTTCCATTTTTCTTCGAAGCTTTTCCAAGTGTTCTTGAGCCCTTCTTCCATCAAGCTTAGGTAGATGACCTCCATTTTCAATTCTAAGCTTGATTTTCACTTCATTTTCTTGCTCTATTATCACTTGTAGTTTCAAAATCTTATTTTTGCACTCTTGAAGGTTGAAAACTAGAATCTAAACTCCCTCATTCTTCCTTCTAAATTTCATGGAACATCATCAAGGTACGGGGGGCCTCTCCAATTTGTGAATCTTAACCACGTGGTGCATAGGAACTTAGTTTAAAAAATGTAGTTGTAGTGTTCTTGAAATTTTCATGCTTGCTTCCCTATCCTGGAACTATATGATGGGCTATTTTTATTGAAATTTTGATGCCAAAAAAGAGTTCTTTGGGTATTAATACCTAGGGTTAGACTTAAAGTGTGTCTAAAATGGAACCTTCTAGAGAAAGTGATGAGCAAAACAAGTTAAAGAGATTTTTAGGAAGCTACAATTTGAACACGAATTTGACTTGGTTAGTATTGTTGTGTGGGTTTTTTTCTGGAATTTTTAACCTCAAAAATGATTTTGTTAGGTATGAAAATGTAGGGTAACACATAAGGTTTAGGAAAAACCAATTTTCAGAGCACCTAGAAAATCCTATTAAAGTTTAAGAATGAAATTTGGTGAATCTGAATAGGAAGGGAATTTTGAGTATCAGATGACTTAATTGGTAATTTTAAGCTTAAAAATGGAGTTAGAACATAGGAAAAACCTTGGGGAAGAAGTAATGAGTGTTAAGAATTGATTTTGGCAAAATTACAAGACAATAGACCTAAGCCGATAAAATCGTTAGAATTGAGCACTTTGTGTTTTGTATTTTTGAATAACATGATTGAGCATGTTGAAAATTTATTTCTAAATTACTATTGTTTTGAATGAATAAGATCGTGAGAATGTGAACTCCAACACTATTTATTTCTAATTACTTATGTTGTTACATGAGCCACAGATACCACCAATCACTGTAGAACTCACTACATATCATGTTCCTTTCGAGCGTACTCTTTGATGTGACATTAACCACATCATCATATACCACGATTACTTAGGATTTGAGCGGTCAGACAACCCACTGCGGTTCGTGCGGCGCTTCTTTGAGCATGATGCTAATGGGAGGGCCACTAGGTCTACCTTCTGTCAGGATACGATCGTTGAAGTCTACGAGGATGTGACAGATTTTATCAACGATGAGGATCTCATGCCATCCGAGATCACTTTCTATCAGGGTGTCTGTGGTGAAGAGATACTTGGGGAATATATGGTTTCATTCGATGAGGAATGAAATTCCTTGGAGACAAGAATGACCCTTCTGAGGATATGACTTTGCCCTCGGTAGTTTCAGGGTCTTGCGTAGTGACTGCTTTGAGTGTAGGATTGTTTTCCCCTTTTGAGGTATATGTGGGTTGGAAATATTTCTATACTCAGTATCATGATATTTTGTTTTATTATTCCTCTTGGCAGTATTGTGTAATAATGCGAGGGCAGTGAATATTTTATCTTTCTTGCAAAAAGTTGAAATTATTTTAGTACATCTATGTATATATCTTAAGGGTTAATGAGGCTCAGTATGTATGATTACATATTTCTTTCAGTTTATCATCATTTAATTTTGTGCAAGTTAATTCTTTATAATTTGTACTTTATTATAGTGTTGTGTAAGGATGAAAGAAAAATGACAACAACTTTCGAAATGCCTTTTAAATAGAGAACACATTTTTTTATGACAATACCCCTTTATTCATGAGCGTTTTAATTATACATACATGTCTTAATCAAGTGTAATAATACACACACACACACACATGAATACGTGATCATTCTTTTCCCATAAAAAAAATATTGAGTTATTTTATCAACTTAGAAATAAAAATTAAATTTAATGACATGTATTTCGTAAAATACGTTATTTAAACGATTTTAAAGTTATATTTCAGAAAAGGAATTTGAGGTGTTACAACCATCATCATCATTGCCTCTACCATTGTCACCAAAATTGCTTCCACCACCACCATTCTTAATGTCATCGCCATTATCACCACCACCACCTCCATCACTGCCATCACTAATGTTGTCACCACCACTACCACTATCAATGTCATTGTCACCACCACTACCCCTACTAACAATATCACCTCCATCATATTTACCACTAACAACAATACCATCTCCATTACCACCACCACTATTAACAATATCACCCCCGTCACCACTACCACCGCCACCACAACCACCACCAACGTAGCTGCAACTACCACTTGTTGCCACCACCAACATTGCTACCACTACCACCCCACCATCGTCATTGCCACCACTATCGCCACCAACACCGCCGACATTGCTTCCACCACCACCGATGTCACCACCACTGGTTGTTACCACCAACACCGCTACCACCACCACATCATCACTGTCACCACCATTTGCATCGTCACCACCACCAATGCCACCTCTACAGCCACCATCGTCACTGTCACTGACCATAATTGATATCTCTTTCGTTGTCGCCGCTATTGATATCACCACCATCACCATATATTGTCATCACCACCATACAAAAAAACTCTTAAAAACTAATTTTAATACGATATGAAACTTTCAAAATGAATTTATTTGAAACTAATCACATATTTTAAAAGTGGTTGAAAAAAAATTTGAAAATAATCATATATTTTAAAAGTGGTTTAAAAAAATTTGAAACTAAAAATGAAAACTGCGTGTTATTTTTAAAAATTTTGAAATTCAAAACTAAAAATCACTCCATATAGGTTCTAAGAGAACCAAAATTATAATTTAGCCTAAAAAATTAACATAATAGAAATCACAATTGATTGTAAAAACAAGACAATTGATTTCTATTCATTACAACGTCAAACATTGTCATGAATATAAATTGTTATATTGATATTGTGTAGAGAAGTGCTACTAACATATTTACTAACAAATTCTTTTTAATACACACATATTATTAATTAAATTTATTAAAATTACAAATTTATGATAGTCATTAAATAAGATGTAAGATCCATAATTTATTTTAATTTTAAAGAAATTTTAACAAATGAAAGGAATATATTCAAAAGAATGTATTAAAAATATTTTAATAACATTTCTCAATTATGCATAAAAGAAAAGCCTACAACCCATGAAAGATTAACCTTGTATCTTGAATTACTTTTAAAAAAATTAGACCTACATATACAAAATGCATGGTTGATTTACCATTGTGAACGAATGTTAGTAGTTTTTTTGGGGTAAATAGTCATTTTCGTCTATGAATGTGTAGAGCATAGACAAATATGTCCTTGAAAGATGAAAATTCAAATTTTTGTCCTCGAAAGTGAAAAAAGTGCGACAAATTTATTCATTCGTTAATTTCCTTCTGTTACAATTAATTGAAAGATCACACATGACACATATAAGGACAAATTTGTCAGCGCTTTACACATTCAAGGATGAATTTTTAAGCGCTCTACCCAAAAATATAATTTAATCTTCATCTTTTTCCCTTTTTAATCATTACAAGCATAAAATTACAATAAACACTTAAAAAATTAGGAAAACAAGTACACGTTAGAACAAACATAATAATAAACATCATTTATATGTTGCTCTGAAATTTCTATTATAACAATATTAGGTAGTGACAAAATCAAGTTGAGTCTCATTTTTTTTGTAAGGATTAACTTAATGACTGCGCATTTTTGTTTGAGTCTCATATTTTGGATAAGATACTATTACATTATAAACTTCAAAACAAAAATATGAGATAGTATTTTATCCAAAATATGAAACTCAAACAAATTAAAATGTACAATCATTAAGTTAATCCTTACAAAAAGATGAGACTCAACTTGATTTTGCCACTACTTAATGTTGTCATAATAGAAATTTCAAAGCAACTTATTAATTAATATTATGTTCATTATTATGTTTGTTATAACTTATACTTGCTTTCTTAATTTTTTAAGTATTTATTGTAATTTTATATTTGTAATGATTAAAAAAGAGAGAAGATGAATATTAAATTATATTTTGGGTAAAGCGCTGACAAATTCATCCCTGAATGTTAAAGCGTTGACAAATTCGTCCTTAAATGTGTTAGGTAAGATCTTTCAATTAACGGTAACTGACATAAGTTAATGGATGGATGAATTTATCACATTTTTTTTCATTTTTGAGGACAAAAATTTGAATTTCTAATTTTCATAACAAATTTATCAATACTTTACAAATTTAAAGATAAAAATAACTATTTAACTTTTTTTTATCAGCACGAACGTTAGTAGTGAAAGGACTTCTACAAAAACATTTACACTTTTCATTTTGTATTCAGATTCCTGAGCCATTGGATTTTGTCTTGAAATTCGTGTTCGCCAAGTTAGATGATAAACCCAACATGCTCAAGTCTTATTCGCCTCAACATTTTTTTTTTTGTCTTTTCTTCATTAAATATTTTTCATTGGCATAGGCCCAAGCACACAAGCTATTGGTGGATCAGACTTAAGCTATCGTGAAGCATCATCCAACCCAAAATGAGACGCAAGCTATCATTTGGACCATTATCATTCAAATACATGAAGAATTAAGAAGAATTAAAAAAAAAAAAGACAGTTCGCAGTTCGGCCTGTTTAGTTTTATTTTTATTTATTGATATTGATTAAGAAAACAAACATTCAAATCCGTTCTCAAAAGTCAAAACCAAGAATAATGAGTTTGTTATAAAAAAGAAGAAGAAGAAAATTCGATCATTTCGGAAACTTTTAAGAGAATCTATATTTATTTATGTCTATTATTACTCTTGTGTGTTTACTTAACTCTTATATCTTAACTAAAATTTATCAATTTCTTAGAATCCATCCTTCTTAGTAAACACAATTATTTCAAATTAATTATTACTCACACTTTCTTTAATATTTCCTAGTTAGTTTAATTATTAGTTAATTAAGAAAAATATTTTATTTTGTTTCTCATCATTCCATTTTCTTTATATTTGAATTCCAAATATTTAATTAATTTATAATTCAATTATTTAGTACAATTTTTCAAACATAAAATATTAAATTAATTGTTCAATTTTTTTGACGATATACGTTCCTAAATAATATATCAGTAAAAAACTAAAAATTAAGATCTAACTTTCTTGGCCTCATAACATCTTCAATTAATTGAAAGTTGCTTAATGAGTTCTTTATGAAAAAATATATTATTTTAGTGTGCCACATATAATTTTAAGTTGCTTAAAAATAGAGATTTGTTTATATAAATAATTATTGCTAATGAGAGTTGCTTAAAAATAAAAGTTGTTTAAATTAGATTGTTTATATAAAGATCATTAAAGATTTCCTCTAATATAGAAAAAAGAACTAAGATGACAAACCTTGTTATGAAATTTGCGTATATAAGAAATTGACAGTCTATTATTTTTTATTATGAGGGCCGTCTATTGTTTTTTAAGAATGTATTTAATAAATCAATGACATTACTCACATTGATTTTTTATATCCCTTTTACATTAGCAATACATGCATTTCCTTGACATCATTTTTTAAAACACTTATAATGAAGTAGTCCCAATCATATCCAATGTAACCTGCTGCGTTCTAAGAAGCAGTAACCAAAATTAGTGAATTGGGGAAGAGATAGTGACGGAGAGAAGAAGCATCAGGAATTTAAAATTAAATCATAAAAAAGGAAAAGAACAAAATGATGAACGCTCTTAAGCGTGTCTTATGAGTTATGGTTCTTGGTTGAGGTCAAAACGAAAGAGGATAAGAGTGGAAGTTTCGAATCTTAAGCTGTATTCTAATTTCTATGGCTACATTTTAATGGATAAGGACTACACGGAGACTGTGCTTTGCAAGACTCTCTCACCTTCCACGTCATTTCCAACAAAATATACATACGAAAGGATATCCATAAATAAATACCATAATAAAATATTCACATATTAACCTAGAAAGCTATAGTTGACACATAATTATCATTTATAAGATTCAAATAAAAAGTGGTGTTTATTTTTTTATAATAAATGATTTATATTACTTTTTATATTAATCACTTTTAGATTAAAATATCTCTAATTAATTATATTAATAAATAATTAATTAGAAGAGATAGGAGTTCATACTCAATTTTTTTAATCAAAAAACATTATTCTTTAAATAGGTCAAAATTGTCTGACTTTTAAATAATTATGTTCACAAAAAAAAAATTAAATATTTTCATTTTCTCTCTTTTTGTTTTCTCCTAAACAAGTCTCATGCATTGTTTTGTTGGTCCATTGCAACTAAGGGTGTATATGGGTTGGATTGAGTCAGGTTTGACTAAATATATCACTCAATCCAATTAAAATTTTTGGGGTTGAATTTGAGAAATTTTATGCCAAATCCAACTCAAACATGCTCATGAATATATTGGGTTGGATTAAGTCACAATATTTTTAAAATAATTTTATTTTATAAAATTTAAATTTGAATAATTATGTAAAAATTAAAAGAAAGTTCATCTATAATTTAAAATTTGAATAAACTTCCTAAACACTTTATTTTCAACAAACTTAAGAGGAAATCCATCTATAATTATTATCTTTTTGCAAGTGTTATAAGATGAAGCTTCTGACCCTTGTTGTGTAGGAATCTTTGATACTTGTTCTGATAGTGGTGGAGGCTTAGCAGGTACAGGTTTAGTAGGACATTGAGAACGAATAAGCGGTGGTAAAGGACTCAAGGCATTCACTCTTCACCAATACAATTTCTATTTGCCATTTGTGCAATATAAATGAAAAATATCAACAACATAATATATTCAATTAAAATAATTGAGATATAATCCAAAATCTTAATTAATCTCTAACATTTAGAAAACCTTCAAAATTCAAAATTTTAATCAAACATAGATATAATCCAAAATCTTAAAGGATTATTACTTTTATACAACTAAAACAAATGTGAGTACAACCAAAACACTAGAATATATTGTTTATGAAGTATATTTAGTAAAAAATTTTATTAGTACAACACATCGAAGGCTCATAATTGTACTATAACGAAAATCATTTAGTACTATATGTTCTTAAACAATTGTCTTTAAATATCATTTATTATTATTATTATTATTAAAATAATATATATATTCAGGTTGAGTTAGATCACATATCTTAAATACAAAATGCATTACCCAACCCATTTAATATAAAATTTAATTATGTTAGATTAAATTTGACCAAACACTTAAAAAAATTTAATGCAATCTATTTGAATGTGGCTGAGTTTGCGGATCATCCAAACCCATAAACACTCCTAATTGTCACAATTCACAATCCAAGGGTTTCGGTCTTCCAATCAAATCCCGTGCCCACTGTTCGCCAAGTTTCTTGTTCTTCAAACTTACGTCCAAATTCTATAAATGCGTGCACACTTGAGTTTTAAGTAATTCCTTCTTCCTTTTTATTTTTTAAAAACATCAATTCCTTCTTAACAAATCAAAATAACGTTAAAAAAAACAATCAAAATATATTAATCAAGCATATATTCAAATAGGAAATGTTAAAATCAAGCTTATGTAAATATAAAAATACATAGTTTGCAGCTCTATGTTTTTTTAGTTATTTATTGTATATCCCCTTTTTTTGCAAATGTTTGTTTTTCAAATTTTGTTAATAAATATTCGTGAGCACAAAATAAAAAATTTAAAGTTATAAGTATTTAATATTCTAAATTATTTATTAGTCTTTAAAAATAAAGAAAAAAATATAAAAAAGAATATTACTAAAATATGGATCACACACTATCAGCTGACGAGGCGTTGATGGGTAATTTTTACAAAAGTTGGTGAAAAAGAGTCTAGTGCGTGGTTTGACTTGACGCGGTTTACAATTATTTTTGTTATTTGGGTCTCTAATTCTCTTTGAATAATCCGAGTGACGTTGGTGTGGTTCAGTTATTCTTGCACAAATGAATATTCAGGTACGAACACAATGTTTTTAGGGTGAAGATGAAGATATCTCTCACTCAAGTCATAAACTAAGAACTGACATGTACTAATAAATCATAAATGTTGTTTCATATATCCGAATTTAGAGATCAAATTTTAGAAAATATGATTCTTTATTAATAATGTCACACTTTGTTTTCACAAAACATATTTTATGGGATTTAATTAAAATAAAACCTTTTTCTTAAAAAAATTAAAATGGAACCTGTGGAAATGTGTATCTAATTTTGTTAGATAATGGACGATAGTTCTTTCACGAAAACATATAAAATATGAATATTGAGTTTTGTTTTTTTGGGATCACAAAAATTATTAAAGTATCAAGTATTTAGTAAAAAAAAATATCAATGTAAAATTATTATTTTATCCTTGGATTTAATAAATTATTAACGGGTAAAAAAATTATTAGTTTCCTTGTATTTCTACTATTTAGAGTCTCAACTAATTGATCTTTTTCAGCTTAAGGTTTACTTAAAGTATTCAATTAAATTTTAATATTGTATATCATATTTTAAATTAAATTTTTTTAAGTTACAAAATTGCTCCTACCATTTTAATTTTTCACTTTTAACCATTATTTTTTATAAGCAAAAGTTTTATTAATGGACAAAGTACCAGTGGTACTGTAATCCATTTAAAAAGTCTTATAAGATCGATCATATCAAATAGATAAATTCAGACATGTTAAGATCAGCACACCAATCAGGAAAAAAAAACCTTGAATGTTGTACGTCTAAGTCTTAAACCATTCCCACATGATTCAACCTTTATCAAGTCTCAAACACCTATGAAGTCGAAAAGCACGTCTAGGAACAATTTATATATATATATATATATATATATATATATATATATATATATATATATAATCTAAGTAGATCATACCACAATGTGCCAGAAAAAACTATCAAACTAGCCCCAACTTTTTCCTCCTAAAAAAAAACTAATTGGATGTAGAGAGTAGAAATATCATTAGGCAAAACCCTAGAAAATCAAGTCATGCATAAACTACATTCGAATCCTATTATTTACCGATAGGAAAAGATGATGACAATCCTTCTCAAAGAAGAAGCAATAAAACACAAGATATGTCTTGCACCTTAGACAAAACCCTTCTTTTGCATAAATTAATTAACTCTAATTGAAAACTTATCCAAAATAAGTTGCCATGATAATGCAAGCATTTTGAGAGGTGCAAAATTCTTCCAAAAACGTTCAAAATACCAAAATGTGGAGAGAGTGAAGTTCCTAAAAGAGCTGAAACTGTAAAAAAATTATAAGTCAATTTAACTGCAAAAGGTCAAAAAAATCCTCTTAATTTTCCATACTCGTTGGTCTAGCTAGCGATCTTTTACACATATGAAAAGAATCCAAAACGTTCAACAGATCGGCCAACTATCCCTCTTCCCATACAAAGAGATCCCTCCTTTACCTTCATTACCCACACCATTTATTATTGAACCATTCACCATTTCAATCACACAAGCATCCTCGTCAAGAGAGATTTGGAACAAATGAGAACAGAAATTTCTAGGCTATCATATCCATTCCAAGCATCGTGTAAAAAATGGACTTGGTCTCCATTTCTAACCTTTCTTGAGACACATTGATCAGAAAACCACAGCGATGACACATGATTGGCATATTCTATAAAACACAAATCCCTCCACCATAATAATGTAAAGGAAACTGACCAAGTAACCTCTGCATATATACAAGCAACCATATTGAGACACATTGACCAATGACTAACAAATCCTTCTACCATATTGAGACACAATGATCCTTGCTAACAACTAAAGAGAAAAATAAGGTGTACTTAAATTTTAAACCTTATTAAATTCACTAGGATTAACTTAGTGGCAAAGGGTTTATTTTAAACTTTAGTACATGTATAAGGTTCTAGCTTTTATTTAATCTTCTTGTTGTTATTGTAAAAATAAACACTCCTTTCGTTTTATCATTTTATTATAATTGTCATGTAAAAAAATTGTTTTAAAATAATTATCATTTTAATTTTTCAATTTAATATTATTTTTTTCCGTTTATATTCTTAATAATATTAGTGATGGTCAACAAAATTTATAAATAAATTAATAATAAAATTCATTTTATAAAATAACTAATCTCTTTCATTTATTTATTACTTTTCTTGATATGTGTAAAAACAACCTAGGTTGTCTACTTAAAATCTAATTAATGAAATAACTACAGGTTATTAAAGTGGTGTCCTTTATTAGTAATTCCCAAGGATCCTTAGTTTTGTTTTTGTAATGATATCACCTCTTTGCTAACGGTTCCAAAGAAAATTACTAATAAGCTAAGGGTCTCATTTTTTTTAAAATAATATTACTCTTTTAATTGCTAGCTAAGGAAAGGATCCCAATTTTAAAAATCTATTTTAATTTGATCTTTCATTTATTATAATACTACAATGTTATGCATGTGAGGATGCTTGAGATAGGATGTTAACTAACTATCCTAAATTAAAAAAATAAATGAAAACGAATAACAAATACTCAACAATGCCTCAAACTCTTTAGTTAAAAAATATTATAAAACTAATTAACAAAAGAGAAATAGAAGATTTTTTTTTAAATATGTGAAAATAAACTTAATTAAGGTCATTTATATATTTGTTAAGGTATTAAGCAAGAATTTAAATTTAGTTATGTAATTTTTGTATATAAGTTTTTGTTCTTTTATTAAATTATTTGGTTGAATAATATTAAACGTGGTTAGATGCTATATATTCCGTAATAACACGTTAATACATAAACGATTAAATTTAAAGGTTTGTAGCTAGTGTAGTACACCCCTAAATTTCAAAAACTTAAAAGAGGATACGTGTATGTTTTTTTAGGTTATCGTCTTTTCTCTCTTCCAATTTTACACGTGTATGTAAGATTAAAATAGGTGAAGCAGATAAACTAAAGGAACATTCCAACAACCTACATGGCTTGTTGAACCCGAGTCCAGTATTTTGCATTTTATTATTGCCATGACTTTGTGGGACAAGTCTATGTTTATCCGCATGGCAGGAAACACATCACTTCAAAATTTTAAATTTAGACGTGTTTTCAACAATTTAACGTTGAGGTGTTCTGACATGGTCAATTGTTTTCATTATTATTTGATATAAAAACAAATGTATCAACTCAAATTCTAAGTCAATTGTAAAGAAACGCGAAGAATCGCTTTTCCAAAATTTTTTGTTTATCCTAATAATGAAGACTATTATTACTTTTACATGATAAGTTTTAGGAAATTGTCCATGGAGGTTATCTACTCCAACAGCGTCATTAACCCGTTTCTAAGAATTTCTATTTATCCTTCAATATTCGTAATTAAGGTTGAAATGTCTGTTTTACCCACTTTTTGTAAACTAACAAAAAAGATAATGTTTTTTATAAAAAAAAAATCTTTTAATAGTCCCGTTTCTTTAAGATTACATGCATATAATAAAATTCTATATTTTATTAGTGCAGATTATATAAATTAAGAGTAAACAAAATTATTTTAAAAATAAGAATTATATTATTTATACAATAATTGTTATAATACTATTTTTTTCTTTATCTCTGTCTCCATTAGATCATCTATTGTTATAAGTTACTATAACATACTTTAATTTTATCTCTTTTCTTCCCATCCTTTTCATTGCTGTAGAAAAATATAAATTATTGTATAAAAAGAATTTCACAAAGATATACTTAATATTACTTTTTTTTACTGTGGTACTTAATAATTTTCTTAAATAATATTACTAATATATTCTTATCATGATTTTTAATAATTTTATTAATTTTTAACCAGTACCATTGAAATATTGTTAATAGTATCTTCGTAAAAATAAGGCATTAATATTTCTCATATACGAGGCAAAAAATTGTCATATTAAATTGAGTTGTTGTACTTTTATCAATATATAATTAATTGGAATCCTTACAAAATGTCCTCACTACAGTATTACGCAAGTTAAATATAAGATTTATGTTCAACGTGCTTAAACTCAAGATTACTGGTTCACTTGGAAACAACTCCCACAAGTGAGAGAGAGAGGGTGGTATCTGCTCTAGACAAAATTTTGCAAGTCTTGGAGTGGTTGTGTGGATGTGATAAGGGGTTAAAGTGTAAATGTTTAATTTTTAATATAATTAATTGAGAATTATGATGTAATTTTTAATATATAAATATTAATATATCATTTCAATGAAACTTTTTAATTATTTATAAATTATTTTTTAAAAATGATTATTGTATTAAATGATTATGTTAAATAAAAATGTTTAATTGTTGTTTTTAGTATTAACTCTTTTGAATGTTTAATACGTATAAACAGTAGTTTTTTTTTTTTCTTAACAAGCATGATATTTTAGAGGTCTTTTTAAGGTCTTTTTGTTTAACCAACTAAATTATATTTCTCGATCATAAAATAACTTTTACTCATAAGAATCTTTTTAAAATCTATTACATTTTTAAAATTATATTTTTAAGTTAAAAAAATCCCATGATTATCCTTTAAAATAATATTTCTTTTAAAGATTAAAGTGAGAAATCATAATTATAAATTAAAACTAATAATCTAACGTTAAGCAACTTCGTAATTAATCACATAATCCCAATCCCAATCCTTGAATTATCGTCGAGCAATGACTTTAATGTCTGATTTACTCTTTAATGTAAATCTCTAGCTTTAACAGACCCTCATAAATAAGATTAGTATTTGTGTTTCAACTAGTATATATAACAATTGATAACCATAAGTATATTTTAAAATAAAATGTCCGTGCGTACAAAACATTTATGTAATAATATAATGTGCCTAATGCGTAGAGCAGCCACACATCATATTGTATATTTATTCAAGAATTTCTCCCAACGAACAATTACAACTAATAGATTCCCCATGAAAATGTTATGAAAAAATGGATGGAGTACAAGGGCAGTTTCGGCACCAAAAGTCTCGAGGATCATAGTGACAGCCTAAGACCACCTAGATTTTGCAATATCCAACTGTGATGGTCTCTCTCTCTCTCTCTCCATAATAATAATAATAATAATAATAAATTACAAAAATGTGTGCAACTATTTTTTGCTTCTCTTTTCTGACTTTCTTTCTAATCCGTTGTCTCCGACAGCATCCTTTGTTGAACGAGAACACCTTTCCATTCTCCAGTTTGACAAAATACAGAGGCACCCAAACCAAACGGAACCTCGTCGGATACAAAATTCCCAACATATTTGTTTTTCTTCATTTTCCACCTTAATAATAATAATAATAATAACAATACCTCCTATATTGTTATTATTATTAATATTATTTTTCTTTTTTGGGTCGGTTTAGATTTTAGAATCCATATTGTGATAAAAACTCCTACAAAATCTCACCAGTTTCGAACCTAACACACTTATGACTTATCCCATATTTCGTATATATCTCGAAACAATCTTTCTTATTTTCTTTTTGCTAACAATTCTTTTCATTCATTGCAACTTCTTTTCAACAATTCGAGTTCACACCTGTATATTCTTGCTTTTGTTGTTTCAGTAGTACATACATATCGAAGAAAGGGTCTTGTTGGTTGTTGAGATAGCGAAGAAGGTAAAATGACTAGTGGAGATTGTTTCATTGACTTGCTCTGTTTTTGGTTTGAATTATCTTCTCCAAGATAAGAACTTTTGTTTTCCATTTTAATTGCTTCCTCTGGGATTATAGGGACCTTAATTAGTTTTTCTTTTGAATCTTTCTTCTTCTTCTCTCTTTCTGCCTCTCTCTCCCTGGGTGTTAATCCTGTGTTGTTTGGATAAGGTAAATGCATGTTCTTCTCTGTGTTTCTTGATTCTGTTGTTATTTGCATTTGAAGCTGTTTGCTTGGGGAGAAAGTATTTTGCTCAGAGACAAATGGAAAGAATGTAAAACAAGATTGTTACATGCATGTGGATGTAAAAAATGCTGCTACATATTGCTTAGAATTTTTTAATAAGGAAACAGAAAAATTTGAAATGCAATATGTAAAAATCATGTCTTTTGTACAGTGAGTGATAATTGACGAATAAAGCCTGCTAAAGAATTTAATTTTTGTGTGGATGTCCTTTAGCGTTCTGATTAACTTGCCACATTTTTATTCCCATTCATAGGAATTGGGTGAATTTATTTGGTTTCCTAATTGAGAAAAGCTAATAACGGGTTTTGAGTGTTATGTATTTGAATTGAAGTGAAGGAGTTGTTGGCTGCTTAAAAGTATTATGTCCTTTCGTGTTCTGATTAACTTGCCACATTTTTATTCCCATTCGTAGGAATTGGGTGAATTAATTTGTTTCCTAATTGAGAAAAGCTAATATAGGGTTTTGCTGAATTCGAGTGTTATATATTTGAATTGAAGTGAAGGAGTTGTTGGCTGTCTAGAAGTATTATACCTAGCCGTCCATAAGGTTCTTGTTTTCACAAGCTTCATATGAGAGGCAAAGTTCAATCGCTTGAAAGGCTAGTGATTGAAAAGTGATGTTCATGTTTGAAAGTCTAATCTAGATATACTTGTGGAGGTTTCTTATACGCTTTTTGATTGAGTATCTTCTTATTTTTAAGTTAGTGATTCTGTGTTTCTGATTAAATCTGAATGTGCTTCTGTAGAATTGGACGAAGATCTTATATGAACAGGCATTCTTGAGATTAATTGCATGAGTCTGAGATAAATCCAGGTAAACATGTGGCTTTTCTTATATACAATTTAATCTTTCATACCTTTTTGTTTTGGTGTGATGAATATGAATATTTTGTTGAATCTGCTGAGAATTAGTGTTGGACCCACTAAACCCATTTTTTTTGTTATGCATTTTCTTCTTTTTTTTCTCAAAGAGAGGATCTAATTTATTTCTATTTTGAGGATTGGGAGGTTTAACAGAAGAATTTGTAATTGAAAGGTCATAATAATAATTTTTCATCCCACAATCAGAGGAAGGGGCATTCCTGATTATAGGCAGAATGTTTACAGGTGCTAATGCCTGATGCTCTTGGGGCAGTGGCATAGTGTGGCCAGCGAAGAGCCCTAAAATGAGGTTAATCCTCTGGTTTAGGGATGGAGAGGGATTTTGTTATAATACCTGATTTGGAGAGATATGATCTGCTTTTTACCCACCTCTAGAAAATATAGTGGTCTTTTGGCGAGGCTGAGATAACCAGTTGTTTTATTTTGACCTCCTAACCAGTATGTCCTGAAGCCAAAATCTTAGTATAGGACATAAAAAGCGTGTATATGGTTTTGCATTGAAACCAGAGAATGTGCATGAGAAACATGTTATAGTTAACATTTTTTGGTGGGGCTGAGATGAAAAACGTGTATTTGGATCTCCTCTAGAAGATATAGTGGCCTTTTGGTGGGGTTGAGATAACCAGTTGTTTCATTTGGACCTCCTAACCGTCCTAGAGCCGAAATCTTAGTATAGGACACCAAGCGTTTTGCATTGAAACCAGAGAATGCGCATGAAAAATGTGTAAAAAGTTAACGTTCCAGTAAGTTGCCTCATTATCAATGCATAAAAGTGAATTGATTTTTGTGAAAGTAACGCTGGACCAAACATACGGAAAATCTGGCGGTGATAGTTATATGAGCCTTGTTTTCTTATTCTTTTTAATTGTTGATGGTGACATACAACTACATCTTCTTCGAATTAGTAATTGATAAGTAAGTTGATGTTTTCTATTTCTTGTGTAATGCACATATGATTACTGATTTCTTACGCACAAAAATGCTTGAAGAATTTGCAACTGTATTGCCATGTGTCTGATATGCTGCTTATTCAATGGTTCTGTCACTTGTTGGACTTTTAATTTCAACAATAGTAAATACTAAATATTAATTTTCAGGTGCTTATCTCTTATCTAAATAACATTTATTTGTTCTGCACTTTCAAAATCAATCCATGGTGTAAACACATCTACTGAAAGCAGTGACTATCTGCCAATATTAAAATCACCTAACATATGAACTTGTGGAGTATGGCTGAGTTATGTATTTGTGAACTATACTGCTGCATTGTATAGGGATAATAACTATTTCTCTTCTATCTTTGCAGGTACTGCATTTCTTTGGGTTAATTATACAAGATATTTTTAGTTCTGGGTACCTGTTCCTACAAAATACTATACTTATAAATATCTTCAAAAACTGGGAATTGAAGTAAAGATGGTGGCCAGGTCATGCTTGAATTTGTTGGATTTGGTATCAGGGGATATGCTAAATTTCCCTCAGACTCCCAGATCTCTTCCGCGAGTTATGACTGATCCAGTAATCATGTCTGGTGGAGATTGTAAACAAAATAATGATGATGATTCAAGTGTTTTCTCATCAGAACACCGTCGCAAGATAATTATAGTATCAAATTCTCTTCCTCTCAATGCAAAAAGGGATAAAGTATCTGGCAAATGGTGCTTCAGTTACGACGAGGATTCAATTTTTTGGCAGTTAAAGGATGGTCTCTCTCCTGATGCTGATGTTGTTTATGTGGGATCTCTCAAGGCTGATGTTGATGCAAATGAGCAAGAGAAAGTTTCCCTTCAGTTGCTGGAGGAATTCAATTGCGTGCCTACTTTTGTTCCTTCAGACCTCTACAAACAATTCCATGATGGTTTCTGCAAGCAACAATTGTGGCCCCTATTCCATTACATGTTGCCCATGTATCCAGGCAATCGCCGCTTTGATAGGTCACAGTGGCAGGCTTATGTTTCTGCTAACAAGATATTTGCAGATAAAGTCATGGAGGTCCTTAATCCAGAAGATGATTATGTATGGGT
>PYAF01000948.1:1966413-1990352 GCA_007407185.1 Glycine tomentella
TTCCTTCAGACCTCTACAAACAATTCCATGATGGTTTCTGCAAGCAACAATTGTGGCCCCTATTCCATTACATGTTGCCCATGTATCCAGGCAATCGCCGCTTTGATAGGTCACAGTGGCAGGCTTATGTTTCTGCTAACAAGATATTTGCAGATAAAGTCATGGAGGTCCTTAATCCAGAAGATGATTATGTATGGGTTCATGATTATCATCTTATGGTCCTTCCAACATTTCTGCGAAAGCGGTGTAGTCGAGTCAGGCTTGGTTTTTTCCTCCACAGTCCATTTCCTTCATCAGAAGTTTATAAAACTCTGCCTGTCAGAGGTGAAATTTTGAAAGCATTACTTAATGCAGATTTAGTTGGTTTCCACACCTTTGATTACGCTCGCCATTTTCTCTCCTGCTGCAGGCGAATGCTTGGCTTGGAACATGAGTCTAAGAGGGGTTACATAGGGCTTGAATACTTTGGCCGTACAATATTCATTAAAATATTGCCTCCGGGGATTCACATGGGTCGACTTCAATCTACCTTAAATCACCCTTCCTCTTCCAACAAAGTCAGAGAAATCCACCAACAGTTTAAGGGGAAAAAGCTTATAGTTGGTGTTGATGATATGGACTTATTCAAAGGTATCGGTTTAAAATTCCTGGCCATGGAGCAACTCCTGCAGCAATATCCAGAACAGCAAGGTGAAATAATATTGATCCAAATTTTAAATCCCCCAAGTAGTTCTGACAAAGATGTTGAGGATGCAAAGGAGGAGGCCTACATTACAGCCAAAAGGATAAATGAAAGGTTTGGTTTGGAAGGTTATGAACCTATCATCATCATTGATCGCCATGTTCCTTTCTATGAGAAGGCTGCCTATTATGCTCTGGCAGAATGTTGCATTGTGAATGCAGTGCGTGATGGTTTGAATTTGGTTCCATACAAGTACACTGTGTGTAGGCAGGGAAGTTCTAAACTGGACGAAGCTTTAGAAATTGCTTCTGACTCCCCACGTGTAAGTGCACTTGTCGTTTCTGAGTTTATAGGTTGCTCACCATCTCTTAGTGGGGCAATAAGGGTAAACCCATGGGATATTGATGCAGTAGCTGAAGCACTAAATTTGGCAATCACAATGCCTGATGGAGAGAAGCAGCTTCGACATGAAAAGCACTATCGATATGTTAGTTCTCATGATGTGGCATACTGGGCTCGAAGCTTTGAGCAAGATCTAGTGTTCTCGTGCAAGGATCATTATAATAACCGATGCTGGGGCTTTGGCTTTGGCCTGAACTTCAGAATTTTGTCCCTCTCTCCTAGTTTCAGGAGGCTATCCATAGACCACATTGTCCCTGCATATGAAAGGAGCAGTTGCAGGGCAATCTTTTTGGATTATGATGGTACAGTTGTGCCTCAGGCTTCCATTGTTAAACCCCCCAGTCCTGAAGTCATATCCGTGCTAAATAATATATGCTGTGATGTTAGAAACACTGTGTTTATTGTTAGTGGCAGGGGAAAAACCTCACTGAGTGAATGGTTTGATCAGTGTGAGAATCTTGGTATAGCAGCTGAGCATGGTTATTTCATAAGGTTAGTGTTTTATAGTTGTTCATTGTTAATTATAGTGACATCCCTTAAATAATATCAATCATACCTGAATATACCCCTTAAAATCAAAGCAAAGATGAAAATGAATAGATACTGGATTTTATTCAGCGCTTACAGCATTGGCTTATTATGTTCTGTATTGTGAAATTTTGAATTTTCCTTTTAATACATGTTTATGTTGGAGTTTTCACTTCTGTTTGATCTTTGATTCTTTTCTGTACTGTGAAAATTTGATTTTACCTTATAGTACATGTTTATATGGGTGTTTCTGCTTCTTATGGTATAGCGGATGTCATGTCACTGTCAAGTTCTTTAAGCTGATGGTTTTTTGTTTGATCTTTACAATAGGTGGGGTAAACATACTAGTTGGCAAATGAGTCATGCAGATACAGATTTTGCATGGAAAAAGATTGCCGAACCTGTCATGAGATCTTATATGGAGGCCACAGACGGCTCCTCTGTAGAGACCAAAGACAGTGCCTTGGTATGGCATTACCGTGATGCCGATCCTGATTTCGGATCTTGGCAAGCCATGGAGCTGCTGGATCACCTTGAAAATGTACTTGCAAATGAGCCAGTAGTTGTCAAAAAGGGACAACACATTATTGAAGTCAAACCTCAGGTATATACTTTATCTCTTCAAATCACAACTAGGGTGCTCATGATTTGAGTATTTACATAACCATAATTATAATCATACCTAATAAATAACTAGACTATAAGTGCGTATTATAACTATAACTAGTTTTTAAAATATGGGTGTTTGACATAACTAGTTATTGTTTTTAAAATATGGGTATATAACTAGTTATGAATAAACTAGTTATGTAACCAATTATATAACAAGTTATATTTAAAATCAATTACATAATTAGTTATGAATGAATAAAAATATATTTGAAATAACCATTTCTGTAATACTAGCTATAGTTTTATACCTATTTTTTAAATAAAAATAAGTTATTTGAAATACCCATAAGCCATAACTATATAATTGGTTATATTTTTATACCTACTTTTATATAACTAGTTTTTTTAAAACAAGTTTTTTTGAGCATCCCTAATCACAACCTATTATTGTTCTCAGAAGCTAATATCGACTAATTAACCTTACAGGGCATTACTAAAGGGTCAGTTGCACAGGAAGTTCTTTCTTCCCTAACCAAGAAGGGTAAATCGCCAGATTTTGTACTGTGCATTGGTGATGATAGATCTGATGAGGACATGTTTGAGAGCATATTAGCCAAACCTTATAGCACTACCTCATCCTCAGCACCACAAATCTTTGCATGCACTGTTGGACAAAAACCGAGCAAAGCTAGGTACTACCTGGATGACACAGTCGATGTGATGGCATTACTTGAGGGTCTTGGTGCTACTTCAGGGCCTAAATCAAGATATTCTACAGAAGCCCCTTTTGAGAAAAGAGAAGTATGTTTTGAGAATGATGTTTAAAAAGTACACTTTAGGCACCAGCATAGGATAAAGGCACAATTTTGATGGTTGTTTTTGAAAAGATGTACAAAAGCAGGATTTAAGGAAAATAGCTTTAAATCTGACTTTTGATTGTAAAGAATGTTGGTAGCAGCTTTAGGTCTCAGAAACTGAGCACAGGGGATTAGAGTGATTGGTTTTTATTGGTTGCTGGGGGCAATTGGATGCATCTGTTGGCTTTAGCTGTAGCTTTTAAAGGATACTCAATATATTAATAGATACAGAATCTAGGCATTCTTCCCGGGTGAGAATTCATTGGTTGATTGTATATTTGAACTCGTTGGGTTTATATTATACTGGATGTCATTCAGAATCTCATATCATCATTTGTAAACCATTTTTCCGTTGGGGAGATGGGGTCCCTGAGTACCATACAGCCTCAGCTCTTTTTTTTTTTACCTATGAAAGTGCGGATACTCCAAAAATAGAAAAAGTATCGTTGTGGTATCCGTTTGGATACTTACATTCCTCCCTCAAATACATTTTTTAATCGGTGGAAATTGAAGACCGTGTGAAGAGATAGATTTATAACAATTTACACATTCTGCTTAATCAGCTGATCTACTTGTGTCTGAAAAGTATACAATCATTTTTTTTTATTTCAATTTTCAATTTTTTTCCTAAGATACTTCCCATATATTTTTCAGATTTTTCTGGATATGTATAGATAAGTATCTAATATTTTTTTATTTGATTTTTTCTTTTTTAAGAATGGTTTGGATGCTTTCGTATATGTATCTGAAAGTTTGCCTTAAGGATTCTTGTATAGTCAAGTTCTTCCTCATGTGAGAATAATGGAGTACATACTCCTTTATTCTTTGAAGAGAAACAAAATAAATCCATAAATCCAAAAAGGAATGAATATTTGGTTTTTGTGCATTCTAACCTTCGAGTTTTGTCTAGAAAAGATGAAAGGCATAATTGTATAAAAAGACCATGATCCACTTGATGACGGTGTTCGAATTCTTGAATTGGCAAAGTTGTCTGAATGATGGTAAAAGAGGTCAGGAGAATGAGAATTAGCATCAGACAATAGTTTAGTAATGATGCTTCTAAATTGTAGGATATTGTATAAAGTCAATACTTGTTTTGAATTTTATCAAAGATGCTTTCGTTGATATAGTCAGCCAAGATTGATTATGATATTTAAGCAGAAATTATATTTGTTTTTGTTATGATTACAAATATCTTTTTTTTTTTTTTTTGTAAATTGTGATTATCATAGTTATAATTTAATGGGAAATGATTAATGTCTTTCTCTTTACCAATATTCTACATCTATATAAAATATTTTATAAATTTGTCAACATTTCTAAAATGTATACTATCTTAAACGTCAAAAAATTATCATATCATCGTATCTGGGTCGCATCTTGTGTGTGTGTCTCTCTCTTTTTCCTCTTCCTCTTTCTTTTCTTTTTTTCTTCTCCCCTCCTCCTGTGTTTAGAGTGAAAATGTTGAGACTGAGAAAGGTATGGGTGGGTTTATGAGCTTGGCCCTTAGTTGATCTTATTGGCTCTTTCTCATCTGTTCTAGTCTTGGCCCAATAAATATACAATATCTATATAAATATTAAAAAAATAAAATATTTTTATAAAATAATATTATACGACGGTTTGTGCACATAAGAGAAAATGAAAAAAATGTTAAAAACATTATAAAAACATGCTATCTTATTTTTATATCTTTAGATATTTATAACTAATGTACATAAATTTAAAATATTTAATAAAATAAAAATATCATATTTAAAATAATGTCTTTATTTAATTGAGATCATTTATCACTAATAATAGTGAGATTTTAATTTAAGATGTAGTAACTTAAAAATAATATAGAATCGAATCGATTATACTTAATTCAGTTTTAATAATTCTTTTTTAAAATATTTTAATATCATAATGTAGTAATATTGAAAAAAATAACAATATATATATAAACTGATAATAATAAAAATTAAATTTTATTTAAAAATATCATAAGTTATAATATATATTTTTTAAAATTAAAATGATATCGTTTTGAATGTTTTTTATTTTAAAAAAAAGCTTTAAAGGTTAAACTGGTTAATTTACTGGATTTATCACTTTTTTTTTTTTTATCGATTTTCGATGGATTCGGTAGTTTTGCGCTGATTTAAAGAAGATGTGTCGGTTTTTAAGAAATGTAAGACAGGATATGTGACTAGTCCCCAATTGAATCGATGGATGAGTCCAGATTTCAAAACAGTAAAAAATACTGTATCAATTAAACTTTAAAATTTTGATATAAAAAGGAAATAACAATAAAAATATGTTACAGTGTGGAATACAAATAATGTACTAATAATTCTGACAAAAAGGCATCTCAAAGATCCAGCAATGCAGTGGATATGTATGACTATGAGATTGACAGTGACAGTCTGACACCGAATCAACGATCCAGCCCAGCAAATGTTGTCAACATGCATAAAAAGTCTTGAACTTCAACGGCTCATCGACTCTTTGCTTACCCAATCACCAAAATGCCCTCACCAAACGATAACATAAACAATCAGATCAGCATTTATAAAACCAACGTCACGAAAAACAGTAGAACCGCATTTGTATAGTATTGTATTATAGGCGCTGACTGAGTCTTAGTCACGGGTTAGCAACTAGGGTTCCAAATTCATTACCATATATATATATATATATATATATATATATATATATATATATATTATATAACGCACTGTGACTGAAACTCTGAAACAGAAAACAAAAAGGTAGGGTTCTGATTTCTGAATGTCGAATTCTCAACAAAATGAGATTGATTCAACCGGCCACGGGGAAGAGAGGTCAAACTCTCTCTTAGCGAACACGCGCTGCAGCTTCTGCTTTCCCTGCTGCTTTGGTTCTCGGCGCCAATCGGCCAGCGTCGGGTTCGCGTGGTGGGAGCGCATGCGAGCCACGTCGTCATGGTCGGAGCCAAACCCTCACACTAGGGCGCAACTGGCGACCGGTAGTCCCGGTGCGAGGTGGTGGTCTGGCGGCGTGAGGGCCTTTATGAAGGTGCGGGAGTGGTCGGAGCTCGCGGCGGGGCCTCGGTGGAAGACCTTCATCCGACGGTTCAGCCGGAGCCGGAGCGGCGGGTCCCGGCACGCGGCGGGGAAGTACCAGTACGACCCCTTGAGTTACGCCTTGAACTTCGACGAGGGGCATGACGGGGATTTCGATGGCGACGGTTACGACGGGTTACGGAATTTCTCCACGCGTTACGCCGCGCCTCCTCCGTTTAAGCCCGTTTCCTCGGATTCCAATCAAGACGTCGCCGTTTTGGGATAAGAAATAGGGATTGCCATGTGGTGTCGATTTTGGGAATTTTGCTTCGACTAGCTTACAAAGTACGGTTATTGTGTATTAATTTTATTCTATCATATCAATATCAATCAATAGTTATAGGATTTTAATTTTAATTTTTCTTATTGTATATTCCTTACCATGGCGGTATTTATTTATTTATTTAATATATTGTTTAGATACTTTCTTAAAGCATAATTCTTGGTATATTCTCATTTGATTTTTCTTTTTAATTTAGTGGATATATATTTTGATGTGTATATTAAAAAGTGATTGTTATCCTTTATTATCGATCAATAATGTTCATATATAAGTATACGTGGTTTTAATGGTTGGTGACGTGTGTGGGACGGCCTGTTGGTAATCAGAAGTGCGTTGTGTGCATGGATTACCAAAGGATGAATCCTGATAATTTCTTATACTATTTACTTAGGATTAGGTTGTCAAATAATATGTATAACCATAAGTGGATGCAAAGTTTTCATTTTAAATGGTGTTCATTACAGAGGCGAAGCTGGAGGAAAAACTATTTGAGTAAATAATAATTTTAGTTTAATCATTCTAGTTCATAAGAATTTTCAAAACTCACAAGATAAAAGGAATACTAAAAATTGAATTTACCTTTCGGGGACAAATTTGTCAGATTTTTACATATTTAGGGACGAAAATAGTTATTTATTCTATTGTGTTAATTGTATTGGATATTTGGATGAATCATGATATAAAATAGTAGTTCTAAGAAAAAAAATATAAATTTAAGTGGATAACCCGTTGGTCCGAACCGAAGTCAAACCGTTCATGAATGAATTGAGTTTGATTTTTAAAAAACAATTCTGAAAATCGAATCAATCAAATTTGATTGGGTTGGATATTAAATTTAATCAAAATCGATTTGAACCGACCCACGAATACCCCTCCTAGTAATATTAATATAAGGACAAAAACAATAATAAATAATTAGTTTAGATGGTTAAATAGACAACTAAAAATTCCAAACACTTGTTTGAAATTTTATTAGTTTTGGGCACTAATGTAATAGTGTTATAGATTGTAAAGATTCAAATGATAGTTTATTCGAAAACAATTGAATGGGTTAAAACTTAAAAAGGTTAATATTATGTATATCTACTTATTTTTTCAGGAGTATATTAGTAAATTATATCTATAATAATCATATTAAAATACGCTTAATTAGCTTATGTAGGAACAATTTGGAGGGAACTTTATCTCTATGCAACAACTTTATAAGAAAAATTGAAGAAGAAAATATCAATATTAGCAAATAGCTAAAACACAAGTTGTGTTGGGATAATAAAGGCACTACAAAGGACAGTGAAGAAGAAAAGTAACGAAAACATAAAACAACCCCCTTATATAGAAATGATATTATTAAATTATTGGTTAATAAATTAAAAACAGATAATATTTACTATATAAGTCATATGAAGGCATAAAAAAAGTTATGAATAATATAATTTTCTGTATTTTAATAAAAAAATTTCTTGTAATTTTTTAAATTAATGCCTTAAGGATACTGATTAACATTTGATTTGTTATGCATATATATATATATATATATATATATATATATATATATATTACTCCTATAATTTGTGTTCATGATTTTGATATTTTATTTTCATTCATTATTTTTTTAAGCTTTTCCCAATTTCAACCCATTAAAAATATACTAGAATATAAAATTAGGTCCAAAGAAACATTACAGCTATTAATTATCCACAACAATTAGTCTAAATGTCTAATCAGTATACCAACATGGATTGAACCTAATAGAAGAGACTAGTCTCTCACGTGGTAAACCAAGGTTTGAATTCTCTTTGAGAAAGGTGTCTATATTTAGTGTCCAACCATGAGATACCTTTATATTCACCTCTTTTTTGCTAAGTACACTTTCCTTATCCTTTTTTAAAATCAAATTACTTAAATAGTTTTTTTCTTCTATACAAACATTCTTCTCTTTCTCTCACACTCCGTCTTTCATAGAAACAAAACATCGCCCATTTCCTTCATCACACTCCTTCCTCTCTTTCACTCCCTTCGATCTCTTGTAATGGTCTCTCTTTATCCTTTGTTGCTCTAGCGTTAGAAGTTTTTCATCCTCCAAACTCCAATTTAGTAAGTTTAATTTATACTCTCAAATATTTTTCTTCCTCATTTTATTTTTGTCTACTCATACAATACCATTAATATCTTGCATTTTATATATGTAACAAAGTATGATTAGATCTTAAATTTGTTCAAGTTGATGCAACATGCAGCGGAGTGCCTCTTAGAGTCATCCAAGTTGAAGGAACAATATCTATTATATGTTTTCTTCACTTCAATTGCTTTACTATTGTGCCATTTTTCCTTTTATATGGGTTTTTTTAATGGTTCTTGTGTTCTAATCAATTTTTTTCAATTTTTTTAACATTTTGAAAAGTATTTGTCAGAACATAAAATAATATTTTAGAAAGTACTTATAGAATAAAATTTTCTTTTTTAAAACTTAAGTACTTTTTAAAACACAAAAATAGTATTTTAGAAAGTGTTTTTCTGAACACAAAATTGTGTTCAAGAAAGTATTTTTCAGAATATTAAAAACAAAACATTATTTTGAAAATTATATTTTGTAATAATGGTTATGTATCAACATTATGAGTGTAAAGAGTATACATGATAATAAAAATTAAAAGAAAAAGAAACAGATGGGAGTGTACTTAGCTAGAAAGGGAAGTTGATATAGGCGTATAGCAAAAGTTCTTTTTTATTTTAATCTATTTCAACGTAGGCTGTTATTTCCTGCATTTCCATTGTTTTCCGGTTTGCATTAAGGAATCAACTTTTCAGAAATAAATAATATTGGAAGTGCAAGGAGTGCCAGAAGTGTTGGTTTCTTTTACGTTGTTGGTTTCTTTTATCTTGTTTTATTAAGTTAAAATCATATAAAGTAATTCACTTACGTTATCTTTTTAGAAATAAATTGTTGCTAATTTTATCCCTTATCTTCTTAGGAATAAGTTGTTGATAATTTTATCCACGTTTTATGCATATAAAAAAACAACTTCTTTGATGAAAAGAGGTTATAAAATAAGATCTACACCATGACTAAGGTTCCTATGCTTGCTATTTGCAAAAATATAAATATACCATTAATAAGTGATAGTGAGAGTATAAAAGATCCTTAAACCAAAAGTCAGATTAGTTTGAGACTCATAAACTGTTTATATATTACTTCACTCATGGATAACTGTAATTTCATCTTCGAAGCAAACAAGAATAACAATGATGAAAAGTATTTATGATCTTAATTTTTTCTGCATTTAATCTAATAAATTTTTATGTATACAAGCGTGGATCATTTAATTTTTCAAGCGTGGATCATTTAATTTTTCTTACATTAGCCTTCAATGTATCAAGGAAGAAAAAGGCCCAAAGCCCAAAACAAGAAACCAAATCAAAAGGATGAGATCACAATTTGGTAGTGTCGACAAGCAAATATGCATGCTTTTGACAACTAGGAAATATAAAGTAGCAGATACTAAAAGGCAATCAGACTAGAAAAGTCACTAAAAACACAAGGAAGGCTAATTAGGAACTATCTTGAGAAATTCAAATGAAGGAAATAATAGAAAGATAAAGGAAAAAGGAAAAATCATGAAAAATAAACTTGCACACAATCGTTATAAGCAGTTTCAGATTAATCTAGTTGAACCTGCCAAACTACTGAACGTAAGCTATTTTGGATTTGTGGTTAGGTGCTTGTGTAGTTGTATCTGAAGAGTACCATGCATGGAGAAATAAAACCCAGAAACACGGTTTCCAATTGTGCCAGCTTCCCCGCTTATACCCTTGTTGCTCAAGGTGAGTCGCCGAATAAAATTTTAATATTCAGTTTCACCTAAATAGAACACTTGCTTGTCACAACAACTCTAATATTAATCTCCATATTGTTCCTTATTACTTGAGCTTATGGGTTGTAGTTGACAAACAAACACAAGAAGTTTCGTTGCCACTGTAACACTGTTGCCTCTTTTCATTGATTAAATATAATATAATAATTTTTTTAAACCAATTTTATTGTATTTCTATGATTGAATTTTCCATTTTGATTTATATGCCGTTTTGGCTAATCGTTTGAATCAAATCTTCTTACTGCGGCAAAGTTGTAAAATATACGACATAATCTTACAAAAAAATAATTTAATAACAAAAAAACTCACTTTATTATACAAAATCAATTTTTACACAATTTGATAGTGGTATTCTTCTTTGCGCCGTTATGTTACGATAACTTTTGGAGGCTAATGGTGTTTTTTTCTTCTTATTTATTAATTTATTTTTAAATCATGACAAGCCTGACCTACCACCCGAGGGTGGCTTGTCCGATGCAACAGATGGTTAGCGCTATGGACTTATATGTTACTGTTCATATTTGCTATGCCTTATACAGTTATATGTAATTTCTGTCACTAAACTTGTTGATATTATTTTGAGTAAATAAAAATTGCGAAAACAAAGAAAGAATAACTAAGGGGGAGGAGAGACTCCAAAATGGTCTAAGTTAGAAATGTTTTTAAGGATTTCTCTACTGAAAATTATAGAACTTTTTTCATTAAGAAAACTTTTAAAAGCTCTCAAAACTACTTAAAACTTTGTATTTATAGAAGTTCAAAGTGTTGTAGGAATGAATGGAAGGTTGATGCCTTGAGGAGAGGTAATTAAGAGTTTGAGGGTTGAGGCCAAAGAGGTTAGGAAATGGTCTTACAAGGATTTTGTAATTCCTTGTTTTTCTCTATGGCTTAATTTCTTGCGTGGTTAGGAATTGGGATGTTGGAGGGTGGTGACGGTTTGATACAAATGTGTACTTCATTATTATTTTCTTTAACATTCTCTTTTTCGAATAGGAATCCACATAAGAGTTACGTGATTTTTTGAGTGTGGTGCAAGTGCAATCATTCACTACTACAAAAAAGGCTTTCTACATTGGTTATTTACCTCTTTCTACGTCGGTTGTACAACCGTCATAGTTTTAGGTGTCGTCAATAAATCAAATTTTGAAAGGCGGGTGACGACCGTCTTAGAAAATGACTTTCTAAGACGGTTGTTAACTAGTAACCGTCTTAGAAAGTCATTTTCTAAGACGGTTGTTATGGACAATCATCTTAGAAGATAGCTTTCTAAGACGGTCTTTAAAGGACAACCGTCTTAGAAAGAGTTATTCTAAGACGGTTGTTATGTAACAACCATTTTAGAATATCGATTTTTAAGACGGTTCTCAGCCTAAGAACCGTCTTAGAAATCAGTTTTCTAAGACAGTTGTGACATAACAATCGTCTTAGAATAACTATTTCTAAGACGGTTGTCCCTTAAAGACCGTCTTAGAAAGCTATATTCTAAGACGGTTGGTCACTAATGACCGTCTTAGATATAGTCATTCTAAGACGGTCGTTGTGTCACAACCGTCTTAGAAAATGTATTTCTAAGACGGTTTTTATCCTAAGGACCGTCTTAAAAAGGGATATTCTAGGATGGTTACTACATGTTAACCGACTTAAAATTGCAGTTTCTAAGACGGTCCTAGTCTTAATAACTATCTTAGAAGGACGTTTTCTAAGACGGTTCTTACTTAACAACCGACGTAGATTCATTTTTTTTTAATTTAATTTTGTCCAAATTTTTTTACATTCACATAATAGTAGCTGCAGTCATATAATGAACTATTTATTAATGGACCATACGAATTATATAAAAATAAATATAATTTCATTAGCAAGATTAATCTCAAGGTTTTTATGACAAACAGTAGAATAACATAAAATTATAACATCTATAACATTTTGTGATGCTAATTACAATGGGTAAAAAAAATCTACAAAACAACATATATGATTCTAATGTCAAATGATCTTTAAGACAATGATAATTGTTTAACTATTTTTTACAGCTAAATGGAAAGAACTCATGATGCCTTTCTCCAAATCAGTAGTCTACCTTCTCTGTGAGATGTAGTGCTCCGTTGATAATTGTTGCCTCATCATGAGTGAGTTCACCTCCTGTACCAACATTAAATATGGTCAAGAAAATGGCATTAAGTGATAAAACTAACGATTTCAAAATGAAAGGTAGCACAGTCTTAACACGTGTTCCAAAAAGCATGAGTTTCAAAATGAATAAATAATCTCAATTTAATGATTCTAAAAGAATCAATGAGTCACTTGTAAAGGAAAAATGACAATATGACAGGGTTCAAGGCGGGAATACAGCCAAACTTCAGTCAGGCCTGGGCTTCATAACTTCTATTTGTCCCTTTAGCAGATAAGTACAATGAGTCGTGTAAAACAGGCATGTACGACAACTTGGATAAAAGTGTACCAAATACCAATTACCAAGTAAGGAGACAATTATAATTTGCAACTGCTTGTAGGTTTCGTTACTAGCAAGCAATAGACTCTTCAATTCTTTTGCTTTTGTGCCAATTATTTTCAAAGGTTTGAAAGCCTTCTATCACCAGCTTGTAGATTAACAGAATATAAATGCTAGTTTCTCTGAAAACTCAAAAACTGACAGGAAAATAGTACATATATCTGAAAATGAACAATGGCTTATAAGTACCCATTAAACATTATAAACGTCATATGTAGGTACTTAGCTTAAGCCTTTAAAAGAAACTGGCCAAGAATAATTATATTACTGAACTGCACAATTCAATGAAACGTTTGCAAAAGGCAACAATAATTGGCTGAATACTGATATTAACAAAAAGGGCTATTAATTTCATGCCAAAATCTATTCTTGTGGGCTATTTAATTAACCGACCCTTCATAATTCAACAGCATCAGAAAAAATCCATAACCAATGTCTCGGTCCAAAATGTTTTACAGTAATGCTCAATAGAAGATACTGTCCCAAAGGCAGAGTAATAGTTGGTCCTTACTAGGCGCTGTACATTAATTAACTTGCTGATTTCCACAGGAATGTCAACTGCAATTAAGAAAATGAATTCTTAACAATAAAACAAGAGCAACAAGTAACAACAATAGCCATAATAACCCTTTAGGGGAAAGGAACTTCTGTTCAAGGTCAAAATTAGTATATCTCACTTCAGAGCAATGACATCTTAACCAAAATGTAAGGAAAAGAAAACAAAAGAATGAAAAACCTCTTACCTATTCGATTATGCGTCAAGTCAAGAGTGCGAACAGATCTGTCTAACTCGAGAATTTCATCCGGAAACGTCTGTTAGCAAAAGGCTCCAAGGTAAGCAAGTGTGTTTCAAAAAAACACAAGGGCAAGCAACACAAATACAAATACACAAAACTAACACTCTAACAACTAACAACATAAATTTCAAATTTTCCATAAAATCCACAAACGTTATCAATTTTTTTGGACACAGATTCTTGCAAGTATCACATAACAGTATAACACCACCTTTCCAAAAATTCGAATCAGACTCAGAAATCACCCTCAAATAGTTTGACTTTACAAGTAACATAATTCAAACAAGAAAGACAGCATAAGCTTTTTTTATTTGATGTCACCAGAATAATATCAACACACTTTCAAGGTTTAGCACGTGACACAGTTAATACGGTAACACCCCACGCCACATGCATCAATCATCTCAACCAACGAAAAATGAAAAAGAAAAACCATTGCAATTTAGTAAATACCACAAAACACAAACTAAGAGTGTAAAAAGACGATAAATTTATCGAAAGGAAAAGAAAATAAAATCGTAGATGTGTGAGAGAGAGAGAGAAAAAAAAAATATTTGTCTATGAATATTACTCTCTAGATTATTATTTTCTCAGTCCATTAAGTACACTTAATCATTTTTACATAGCATGATGCATGGATGCTAGCCTGAGAGGGTTTCATCATTTTATGCCATGCAAACCTAAAATTCCATTTTAAAAAGTGAAAAGCCATGGATTATCAAAGAAGGCGAGACTAAATATGCAATTCTATTTCTAAACAAAGTACAAAAAAATTGTAAGCACTCTGATCAATGAGAATTAACAATGATCAAGATAGAGCTCAATCAATACTTCTATTATAAGAGAGTTTCTTCTTCAACAAAAGAGGGGAAGGGGTTTATTAATTATTTGGTTGACAGCTGCCACAAAGGAAGGATTGACAATCAGCAATAAGAACCCCAATTACATGTTAACTCTATCTAATCTAGGGAATAAACCAAAAGTAAAGAAAGCAATCAGATCTCACAACTCACGAGGATTAACAAGGATAGAGCTCAATCAAAACCCCTACTATATTATAAGAGTTTCTTTTTCAACAGAATTGGAGGGGGGGGGGGGCAAATTATATATTTTAACACAGATTCCACAAAGGATATCAGCAATAAGAAACCAAATTACATGTTTACTTCATCTATTGTACACAATGAGTCATAATATGTGCACAAGAAAACATAAGATATCATTCGTACCTCTAATACATCACCCACGTTGACATAGAAGACTAAGGGGTCAGGGGTGACTGGGATCCAGACCCCATCTTGAAGGGAAATTTGGAGGCCACCCACTTCGTTGGACCTGAGAATGGTTATGATCTGAGGGTCAGAATGCTCTCCAAAGCCAACTTTGTTGTTGTCCTTGTTAATGCTAGCATGGCTAGTCTCCTCTGAATTTTCTTTTTTAGTTAACTTCGTACCAGACCTTGGAGAAGAAACCATTTCCAAAATAATTAACAACAATTCCTTTAATGCTTTATTTGTAAAAATAACAAAGCAGCATAAAATCATGCAACAACAATGTTGATTACTAGCAGTAAAGAAGCAAGCACTGTATATAGCCCACAAAGATACCTTGTCCACATCCATAGCGGATGTGTTTACTACATCTGCTTCAGAGTTTGCTTTCCCACAGCTACCCTTTTTCTTATCCTCCATCTGTCTTGAAGAGGATCAACCACGACCCTTTTTGTTTTCATTTAGGAAAATTTAACAGTTTCCATAGACAGAGGCACACAAAAAATAATACTGAATTGTAGTAAATCAACTAAAATTGTCACAAAGTTGGCCAATTAACATTTTTTTTTTATCAGCAAAGGTATGTATATATATATATATAAATATGAAAAGAGGAAAGATACAAGGAAAGAAAAGAAAACATAACAGTCCAACCAAAACAAAACACTCCTATGCCAACCTAATACATGAGAATGACATGAATTAGAAAGCCATAGGCGGGTTGGACTTCAAATCCCCAACCAAGACAGAGGGGGTACAAGTTAAACCCTTGAAAACAAAAAATATCGCTGCATTGTTCAAGATAACCTGCCTACAATGATTTTTTTAAATTCTAATAAACATTCTGCCTATTTTTTCCTTATTCTTGTTATGTCCTCCATGTCTAACGCTGTAGCATCACCAAACCACTGCAACAATGAGTATGTATATAAACCAGTCAACAAGGAAACACACAAACTAAACAAGTTTCAATGAACACTACTACCGCAACAGGTTCAATTTAACATACCTTGTTCCATTCAATCCTCAAACCTCCACGAACTATGTTCCACATCCATTGCATAACGTAATACCCACATTCAGAGCCTCCTTTTTGAACGTTGCTCTATATTTTCCATAGTAAGAATGACTTTAGTAGGAACAACACATTGGTACATAATGTCATGACATACGCACATCATTAAAGGAATTAAATGACTTACCTTCACTTCATTCCAGTGTGGTCCAGGTAAATTACATTTACCATCGACCCCAACATTCAATGTCTTAAGTGCACTATTGTACCAAAAGCATCATACGTTTGGGTTAATGCCTAGCCTTTAGCTTCGAAGGATTAATTTGGTTGACATATCTACATAATGTGATAACTTGAAAACAACTTACTTATTAATGACAGCTTTGATGTGAATGTACGGCTTCTTACGCAACGAACAAAACCAGACAACTGTATGGGTTGTAGGACAGAGAACAAATAGTTGCCAATGGGCCCTGCATTGTTTGCGTCATTAGCAAATATATACACACACAAATCATGATATAATTGGACCCTATATCCAGCAAACTTACTGATTCGAATACGCGCCTAGGTACAACTGCCTCTGTGATTCCTTGACCAATGTCTGGATGTATTGTTGGCAGTTAGCACGTCTGTCCTTTGCATCGTGTATCATCTGGGGCTCAAAAAACCCATACACAGAACCATAATCCAATGATGTACTCGACTGATCCAGAAACCTACATTTAACATTTGACATAACAATGAAAAACAAGTTATAGTTCTATATATATATATATATATATATATATCACTCCTATGTATATATATTTATATAAGTATAAGACACACTTAACACCCCTATACTTACATAATCCATAGTTGTAGTATAGAGATGTTCAAATATTTGTCACCTCTAACTATTTCATTAATATTTGAATACGTTATATAGAAAGATGTTTCTACATCCGCAATCCCAAACTTTATTCCATTCCACGTCAACTGTATCGAACTGTGGTAAACCTCGTACAACAGCTTAATCAATTCACCCAAAGGATCCACTTCACACACCTTAGTGGACCTTTGTACAGCTTCATCTAACTTGTTGGACGAAGGTAGTGCATCCTAGTAAAGCAAATCAGATTAGGATTACATTAAATTTGAGGTCAATTAAATATGCGTATATACAATGTAATTATCATAAAACACAATTGTGTACCTTTGGAGGTATTGGTTTGATGAAATTTGTAGGCCAAGCGGCAAATGTTTTCAAGGTATCTTTGACATACTTTATATCTGACGTGGGAAATGGAACTTCTGCGTCACCGTCAACAATGGTTTGAACAATGACTCTTGGAACGTCATCACCATAATATGTGGTGTGAATTTTTGACGGCATGTCAATAACTTCACCCATCGCAACTAGGCTCAACGACCCACACCGATGAATGTACAACCCCATATATTTTCCCACAGCATCAACATCTTGTTCACCAGATGGACCGGCTGCTGCTTCTGCACAACTTCCTTTTGTGCTAACACGAGCAAATAATTCTTGGAAATTAGGTTCAACTGGTGGTGAATGTTGGGTTCCCAGTTGGGATAACTCAACCTTTACTGCTGCCTTCACTTTCTCATTGACCTTGTCTTCCCATTGTTCATTCAACTTCTCAAGAATTTTTTTATATTTGCCCTCTAGTTGTCTCGTGCATTCTTCCTCGATATTTTTTATGATTCCAGCCAACTGGTCTGGGTTTATGGATCCAGAGGTAATACTTGATGAATGCGATGCGCGTCCGAAGTATTGGCCAATGGTCATGCCTGTCCCGGCTGCACGAACCCTGCCAAGGTGCTCTGGTCGACCAATGGCAAAATTTAATATGTCCAGTTGACCTTGCGGAACAAAGGTGCCTTGTGTCATCTGTTCCTCTAAAGAATCCTGTCACCATGAAGTTATAAAAACATCATTTAATTGTGAACAATTGTATGAATGAAAAAAAAAACTAGTTTGATTGAGCTCACAATTTTATCCGCTATTTCCTGTGCGGTGTCAGATGTCATGCGGCCAAATTTCTTTGTGCGTGCCATCCTCCACATGACATGTCTTGGGATTGGAGACGGTGGGTCATCGAGAACCACTGATTGCTCAGTATTCATTGCATCAATTTGTCTCTTCTTGGTTTTTTCATCCAGCAACTTCTTCTGAAGAAGGTCGTAACCACCACGAGATTGTACGTGGGGTGAGTCGTTCAACTTTTGGATTTCTTGTGCCTTTTTCCTAATTCCCTGTCGACAACATAGTGGGACTTCATGTGAGTGAATAAGAAAGGCTTTATCGATTACAAAATTTAACCCAACAACCATAATAACTAACAATTTACCTGCCAACTAGGTGTCTTCCGAGTAACAACAAATGCCTCCCAAGTTTGTGCATCTATACCGTATTTCAATGGACCTTCCTGTTGACTTTCGCAATCTGCATCGGCATATATATACTTGGTGGTTAGGTAAGACTTGAATTGTCTCCACCTAGTGCTAACCGATGACATGACCTTCTTCTTTGCTTCATCTGCTTCTGGGATTTCAAACTTTGCCTACATTGTGAACACAACATGTAACAATAGTATATGACTTAATTATTATTGTAACAAACATATGAAGACTAGAAAGTACCATAATGTCCTCCCATATTAGGGTCTTCAATGATTCAGGTACGTCGTTCCAAGTATCATGGACAATTGGTATTTTTTCTCTTGCCACAACCCCAAGATAGCTTTGGAATCTTTCTTTGTGCGGGCCAGATGCCTTGCCAGTTGCAGGGTTAACATTAACAGTCGGCTTGTGTTGAGCAAAGTTTCTAACAACCAAACTTCTTAGACGGGTTGCTTGTCTACCTTTTCTGGACGACGACTCAGAAGGTTTATCTTCTAAAAGTGGCGGTGAATGTGGAGGAGTCGCCATCACTGTTACAAAGAAGAAAATACAAAAACATCACATCCGTTATTTGAACGAGTTATAATATGTAACATGAGTTATATTTATGATAAACCAAAGCAATTTGCAATAATATATACAAAAAATAAACTGTACCATAGTATGAAACAGTTAGGTGTTCCTGTTTTCCCATAAACCTTCATCATGATCATTTCGGTTGGCATGTTCAATATCAATATCATTGTCTTCCAATATAGAAGGCATTGAAGTCGAGAAAGCAGCCATTTCACAAATATCAAGTGTAGCATCGTCACCTACATGATGAATTCTAGTTGATGCTTTTCCCTGTAGAACCACTGAATATCTTGAGTCACAAGGATCTTGGATGTAAAAAACCTGTTTTGCTTGCTCCGCCATGATGAATGGTTCGTTTTTGTAGCCAACCTTATCTAGTTCTACCAATGTAAATCCAAGACGGTCTCGATGCAGACCAGTATTTCCATTAACCCACTTACACTTAAAAATAGGGACTCGGAATGCACTATAATCAAGCTCCCAAATGTCTTCAATTATGCCAAAGTATGACATTGACCCTCTAATAGGATTGTTATCAGATGCACCACAGAAGTGTTCGGAATCAGCATTAACGGTAACCCCACTATTTTGGACAGTACTTTTGTCATCTTGCGCCTTAGTGTAGAAGGAGTAGTTGTTGATATCAAATCCCTTCCAAGTGGGTACATTCAAATTCGGTCCAACAGCAAACAGTCTTAATATGCTCGAAGAGTTGTCATCACTGAATACTTTTTCCTTAAACCAGGTAATGAAAGTTTTGTTATGTAGTTGCAAAACCTTCATCATGTTCATTTTAGGGTGAGCTTGGGCCACAAATTGTTTGTGAGCTTCAATGTAAGGCAAAACCTCAGGCGTGTTAAACATACAAATGAGCTTGTGAAACCTCGTCTCTAGTCTTGGTTACTACATTGAACCCACGTGTACCCTTTCCTCCACGTGATTGCTCATGATAACTTGTTGGAATCCCAACAGGTTTACCTGCAACAATGTAATTTGAACAAAACTCAATGCATTCTTCCGCAACGTACCTTTCAACAATGGATGCTTCAGGTCGGTATTGATTCTTAGTATAACCTTTTAACACCTTCATGTACCGCTCAATTGGATACATCCAACGTAAAAACACTGGACCACACAACCTGATCTCCCTCACAAGATGAACAATTAGGTGGACCATTATGTCAAAAAAGGAAGGAGGAAAAAACATTTCTAATTGACAAAGTATAACAGTTGCCTCATTCTCTAACTCATCCAACTGTGTTGGGTCAACCACTTTCTTACACACGACATTAAACAAAAAACACAACCGAGTTATGGCAACCCTAACTTTGTCAGGCAATATTCCCCGAATAGCTACAGGCAATATTTGCTGCATTAGGACGTGACGATCATGAGACTTCAACCCAACCAATTTCAGATCATTCGCCGAAACAAGGCTCTTGATATTTGAAGAGTATCCTTGTGGGACCTTTATTGTTCGCAAACATTGACAAAAGGCTTTTTTCTCCTTTGTTGATAATGTGTGACATGCTGGGGGCAAATATGTTTTTTTTTTTCAGTACTAATTGGATGTAATTGCTTGTGTATACCCAACTCAACCAGATCTTGCCGACTTTTCAAATTATCCTTGGTTTTGCCTGTAATGTTGAGGAGGGTGCCTATTAAACTGTCGCAAACATTTTTCTCAATATGCATAACATCAATACAATGCCTTACTTCAAGATCGGCCCAATATGGAAGATAAAAAAAAAATTGACATTTTCTTCCATATGTTTTTATCATTAGTATCTTTCTTCTGCGTCTTCCCAAAAATTGTTAGGATGTCCTTAACACGATCGTGGACTTGGTGCCCAGTTAAAGGCTTAGACGCAAACATTTTTTCTTGGCTTCCAAAAAAAGCTTTTTTCAGTCGACGATACAGGTGATAAAGATCCAGAAATCTGCGATGCCTTGGATATACAGTCTTCTTTCCATGTTTTAGTTGGATGAAGGATGTGTCTTTTTCACAAATAGGACATGCATGATGGCCCTTGACACTATATCCACTCAAATTGCCATATGCTGGAAAGTCGTTAATGGTACAAAAAACCATGGCACGCAAGACAAATATGTCGTGCATGTGGCCATCAAAAACCTCAACCCCGTCTACCCACAATTTTCTCAAGTCTTTGATCAATGGCGCAAGATACACATCAATATCATTTTCTGGCTGTCTTGGACCCGAGATCATCATACACAACATCATGTATTTACGCTTCACACACAACCAAGGAGGGAGATTGTATATCATCAACAACACAGGCCACGAACTGTGGTTAGTACAAAGGTTACTGAATGGATTCATTCTATCAGAAGCTAGGGCAAGCCTTAGGTTCCTTGGCTCATCCCCAAAGGTTGGATACAAACGATCAACTGTAGCCCATTGTGGAGAATCGGCTGGATGACGGAGAAGGCCGTCAATTTTGCGCCCATGTGCATGCCAAGTTAGATTTCTTGTGTCTTCTGCGTTAGCAAACAACCGCTTAAATCTTGGAATTATGGGGAGATACCAACACACTTTTGATGGGCGACTGTTAGATCGGAAGCAATCATCAGTACATTCACCGTCATTGACTTTGTATCGTGAAACCCCACATTTAGGGCAATTCTTCAAATCAGCAAATTCATTTCTGTACAACACACAATCGTTAAGGCATGCATGGATTTTTTGGTACTCCATTCCAACAGGACATAATATTTTCTTTGCCTCGTAATGATTTTTGGGCAATGTGTTATCTTTTGGTAGCATTTTTCTTAACAAAGATAACAATTCCGTAAAGCTTTTGTCACTCCACCCAAACCTTGCCTTCAAGTTAACCAAAGCTAACACCGCTGACAATCTTGTGAACGTTGAGCAATCTTCATACAAAGGGATCTTCGAATCACTTTGTAATTCGTCATACACAGGTGCATGAGCTCCATGAAAATTCTCTTCTCCAAGATCACATATCATGTCTTCTATACGATCGTGTGGATCTTCATGATGTTAGACGGTGGCGTGTAGTGTTCGCCTCGATGGCAATTCACCATGCCATATCCAATTTGTATAACTCGAAAGGATGCCGTGACTGATTAGATGTGATCTAATCTCATCGATTGATTGCCGTCTCCCATTCACACATTTAAGAGATGGACAAAAATAATTTCCACGCAAACTAGGTGCATTGCTTGTGACAAATTATAGGAATTGTTCAACACCATTGCAGTATTGGTCACTAATTCGCGGTGCTTTCATCCAACTACAATCCATGATTTCACTTAGCTGGCATTTTCATGTTGTAAATGTTTAGTGGCATGTAAATGAATGACTAATACACAAAAAGGTGTGGCCCTACCCCATTCAGGAAGTTATATTTTATACATGGTTTGTACATACATGTTAAGTATGAGTTGGTTAATTTAATGAAATTTCGGCAGCATTTCCCATTGATCTCCAAGTACACAACATGACAGAGGTGACTTGTTGTCACGACTTTCATGTATGCACTCAGAGAACAAAGGAAAATGCAGCACACCGAAATGTCATTAAATTAAACCACTCATACTTCACATGTATGTACAAATCATGTATAAAAAAATAACATTCCAAACTGTCCAAACGGACAATTCAAGATTCAATTCAACGATTAATCCAAACTATCCGTAGTAATCATCGAATTGAACCTTGAACGAGGAACTAAGGTTGACCAACTATGCACTGTAGGTTATGTATAAAGGTAATTCACATAACTACAACGTGTAAAAGACACAAAATAGTTCCAAAGTCCAGACATGGTACATACCTAAAACAATGGTCTAGAGAAAAGTCAAAAGAGAATGCAGTGATGTCGACACTTGGAAGGAGTTAGCAAATGTTGGACTGGAAGAAAACGCAGATTCCTGAGTGTGCTAATTGTGTGAATACCAAATACCTATAACAACAAACAAAAGTAGGAAATTGTTAATCATATATGTGTACAGTATATTATTATTATCTGCACAAAATACACCAATGCATAATTTGACAAGAATACCCAAAAACACATACATGCCTCACATGGAAACCAGAAATTGAAGATTTGAAGTTTCCAATTTAGAAATCAGAACACTACAAAATACTAGCACATAACTAATGTGAGATTTTTTCCTTTATTTACATGAGTTTTGTTTCATTTAGGGAAAAAAATACAAGTTCTGCATATTTCGTGCAGAAATTTTTCAACTTGTCCTGTATTCTAGATTCTGCAAGTTTAGACAATCAGAAATCCTAAGCCAATTCATGGCTTTTCATTGGTTATGTTGATTTGTTGTGTCCTCAGGTTCTTAAAATTTCAGCATTATTTATAGAACCAAATGAGGAATTCCCTGGTTATAGCCTTTTTCATAACCATCTGCTTCATCGCTTTTGTGATATCGAAGATTGTTATCTCAGTCCTCCTCTACAAAAGATGGAGAAGAAAACATTTGATTCATGAAGAAGGTTATCCAGGTATGGAGGAAAAAGTTTATCAAGGTTATCTTAGTCTTCTACTTTTGTTCTTGCAGAGAAAAAAATTAAGACAAACTAATATGCACTGATTGGATAATGCAGGAGGGAAGATAGTAATATTTAGGTCCGCAGTGCTTAAATCTCTGACAACTAATGTGATCTTAAAGAAGACACAGAAACTGAACAGCAAGGACATCATTGGATCAGGTGGTTATGGTGGGGTTTATGAACTAAAACTAGATGACTCCACAACCTTGGCAATATAAAGACTTAATCGCGGAATTGCAGAGGGAGATAAAGGTTTTGAGAGAGAGTTGGAAGCAATGGCAGACATAAAGCACCGCAACATTGTGACGCTTCATGGATATAACACTGCACCACACTACAATCTTCTCATATATGAGCTAATGCCCCATGGAAGTTTGGATTCCTTTTTGCATGGTATGTATTTGTTTCTTTCTAAGTTCTAACATTACATTCTGAGACTTCCATTTATTGGCTTCCCCCCTTATCCCTCACCCTACTCT
>PYAF01000948.1:2024973-2145211 GCA_007407185.1 Glycine tomentella
TACGAAAACATCGCGAAAACCCTAGAACACTGTTTCAGCCTGCCACGTGGCGCCATCTGGTGAAACACGCCCCATCTGGGCGTGTTTAAACACGCCCCAGCGGGGCTTGTTTCACCACCCCATTTTCCTAATTTTTGTTGAAACTACCCCCTTTTTCCAATTATTTATTTAATTTGTATTATTTTAAAAAATCAGCCCAGAATCACATTCTCATCTCTAACCACTTTGCTTCAACTATGGAGTTTCGTTCCCTTTCATTGCTTTTCACTCTCAATGTGAGCTTTCAATTTTACAATCAATCTCTTTTTTATTTTGTCTACTGTAAATTAAGCATCATTTCTTGGTTATCCATTTTTAATTAACAAGTATTCATTCACGTTCCCGAAACTGAAGTGATGGATTTTTGTATGAATATGTAGCTGATTGTGATACTTATGATCACTGCTCATGCTGACATACCACCAGAAGTTTACTGGGAAAGGATGCTTCCAAATACCCCAATGCCCAAAGCAATCATAGACATTCCCAAGCTTGGTTAGTAACAAATTTAAGGGCACTTGTTTTGTAATTTTAATACCGAATACATGCATATTATCAAATTGTAGTACAAAACATTTTAACCAGCACGATCCAGCTGGTAAGGAATTTCATTCTGTGTGCCCAATTAAGGATTATGCTGAAAGTATTATAATTATAGAGGGTATTATAAGAATAAAAGTTGAGTAATAAGGAAAATCAACAATTAAAGTTGAAACCAATGATCTGAATGTTCTGGATTTTATAAGCAAAAGACACTTACATGGATTAATTGTCATGATGTTGTTATAGTTTAACCAAAGGTTTTGAGTTTGAGTTTGAATCTTACATTTACAATTTGTTAAATAATTATAGGAAGAATTTTATTCGCTTATATTGATCTACTCAGCTCAAATATTTTTCGTTTATATTATCCTATTTAGCTCAAATATGATTGTCTTCTTCTTTAGTAAAGAATACATGTGATTTAGAAAAAAATTATGAATACATGTGATTTAGAAAAAAAATATGTTATACTTAATTTCTATACACTAATTTTTACACACGAGAGAAAAAAGGAAATAGAAAGAACTCTATGATAAGATAGATGAAATTAGGCCTCTCCATGGATCGGGTATTTAAAATAACTAATCTGAATCAAATCAGTTAAATCGGTTTAGATTTTAGTCAAATAGACGATTCAATATACAGAACCAGTTTTAAACTGAACCGGTTACATAATCTGGTTCTGAATTGATTTTTTGAATTGAATCGGTTTTAACACAGTTTAACAGTTTGGTTTTGAGCCAGTTTAAAAATTTAAACCGGTTTCATAAACCAGTTCTGCTTCTTTTTTTTCTTATTTTGGTTTCATATATTTAAATTTTAATACCCATCCCTCCCATCTCTGTTTTCGTTTTTGTCAGAATTTATCGGGTTTCGGTAATCCGCTATTCCGCTATACTCTTTTTATATTTTTAATTTACTTTTAAATTTTTAAATAAATTATTTATTAAGTTTTTAATTGTAATTTAATTGAAACGATATATGGATATAATGATTAACAGATAAATTAAGATCTCAATTATATTTTTTTAGTTAAATGTATAGATTTAGTTTATTATTTAATTAATAAGCTAATTGATTTATATTTTAAAAAATTATAACAGTAAATCTTATATATATATATATATGTATATTGACAAAAATCTTCTATAAAAATATAATGGTGGCGGATACACATACGAGATACGTGTATAATTTGATAATTATTCTCCTGTTTATTAAAAAGTTCGGATAATATTCGTACTAGTATCGATACTTATTCTAAGAATTTGAACTCTAGTAATCATGATTTTCATAATCAATCTGATCGGTTAACCATAGGGCGGATTCACGTTGAATTTTTAAATAGAATATTTTTATTTAGAGGTATAATTATGTAAATATATAATATCATTTAAGTACAATATAAAAAAGTTATTTAAGCTTCTTTTTACTTTTTAACAAAATATTCTATTTTTGTAGGATATAACTGTATTTTAAAAGTTATAAATAATTTGTTTGTAATCAAATACTTTTGTTAGCATTCTCTTTATATTAATTTGAGAATTAAAGGTTGTTTATTAACCTTTGACAATGAGACAAATTTACAATCATCACTTTTTTGTATTCCGATTATTTTTATCATCTCATCTTTGATCTTCTTAATAATGTGTAGGAAGTTCCAAAGTGCTTTTAAGTCTCAAATACAACAGTTCATATATGTATGCTATGTAAACTTAGGAAAAATACTATATATCAAGTTGTGTCAAAGGTTTATTATAAAGTTGTCGTCATATTTTCTTCTATTTTTTAAATATTTGAAAAAGAAAATTATTTTTCAATGTTGATTATTATTATTGTAAAAGATAATTTAATGAGCAACATAATTTATTCTAATTTAATTTAGAATTTAGTTTTTTTTAAATAATATTTTCATAAAAAATAACATTTAAAATAGATACCAACTTTTACAATAATTTCATTAGGATCCTTGGTGGCATGTGAAATTAGTAATTATTATTTGTAATTTGGTCTTTAAAAAATATTTAATTTATCTTTTATAATAATATATTTTATCCACTATATGTTCTTAGATGAATTTGAAAAACATAATTATAAATACATAGTATGAATTTTAATTTTAGTTAATATATTTATCAAATGAATTTTAATTTTCATTTGACCCGTCGTTAAATCATTTGTTGCCCCTGGTTAACCATAAATTTCCCAAAAATATTTATGACTTAAATATATTTAGTTCTTATATAATACTTTATGGTTTTAATTAGTCCTGTAAAATTATAAAGTTTTTATGTTTTTTTAGTCTTAGTGTTTGTTATTTTTTTTAATCTTTCTATTATAATCATTTTTCAATTTGTCCTTGTAACATATAGATCATTTTATTTTAGTCCCTATCAAATATTTTTCAAATGGACTAATTTAAAATAAACAAAATTTTATAGGACTAAATAAAAAAATAGAAATAATACAAAGGTTACAACATAATAACAAGGACTAAAATTAAAAAAAAATTACAAGGACTATTGTAAAAAAATAAGGACCAAAACAAAAAAAAAAATTATATTACGAGGACAACAAATACATTTTATATAATTTTTATGGGAATAAAAAAGTAATTGGTATTTTTTATCAAGAACTTTAATTATTTATTTATCACATAAAATTATTTAAGAAAAGAGTAACAACGTATATTTATTACAGTATTTTGTTTTTACCTCCGGTGTTGGAACAAATTTTTGGAAAACAAAGCTAAAAAGCCTTACTAATAGACATTATTCCTGGTAATGTTATCTTTTAGGCTCAGTTTCACTTTTGTTTTCTCAATTATCACAATTGTGCAGCTTTAATTCCCTATATTTTAATTATATCAATTGGATAGTTTTTAGATATCATATTAATTATGCAATTTTAATTTTTCGTATTTTAATTGTATCAATTGAGTTCTTCAAATTAATATTATAATTGTACAATTTTAGTTCCTTAAATTATATAATTGTATAATTGAAATTATTTTTTCGGACCAAAAACCACACAATTGTGATATAGATCCAATTGGCATAATTAAAATTTGGAGGACTAAATTCATACACTCACAATATTTTGAAAGATCAAATTAGTACAATTAAAATCTAATTAAGAGACAAAAACTGTACAGTTATAATACCTAAATAACCAAAAGTGGAATTAAGCCTATTTTTTAAAAAAGTAAATCAATCATGAAAATTTTGTTTTCCAACTTTAGATTTTTGGGAAACTAAAAATCCCCTTGTATTAAACTTCCCATAGATCCAATATACCTTTATTTTTATGGTAACTTTTCAACATTACTTGGAGAAAGGAGAAAGTGTAGTTAGTATATCACATCAAACAAATTTACTCTAACATCATGCAATTTTATACAATTTTTAAAATTTATATTTTTTAAACATAGACTTATTTACTTATTTCGTTTCGCTACTAATTTAATGTGTTCAATTTCGTTCCAATTTTAATAACGGATTCAATTTAATCTCTTAATTTTCAAAATAGACGCAATTTAGTTCTTTCTGTCCAAATTGAGTTGGTGGCGTTTTGGTTAGGCATAATCAATGTTTTGATTTGTAATAGCAGCCATTTTGAACCACACTATTTAAAGTTTATATTATTAAATTTAATTTTTTAAAAATGAGTTATGTGATATAAGTTATTGATATAATGAGTTACTTATGTAACATGACAAAGAGAAAAATAGCGAGAGAAAAAATGAATAGTATTTATAGAGTGCGTGTATCTTAAGACCCCAATACTTAATAATATATAAGTTGCACAAGTTCTTCAAGAGACAATCTCCAAAAGTAACTATATTAACACAATACAATACAACGATATATATATATATATATATATATATATATATATATATATATAACTAAACTTTATTTTAAGGCTTGTCAAATGAATTGTGTAATTGCTAATATGCTTTCATCCACCAGTTAAGTAATTTTAAGTGACTAATAAATTTTTAGAAGAATATTAGTTTTTCTTCCATAATAAGTATTCTAATAATATGCCTTCAACTACAGTAAAATACATTCTATTAATATTTTTTTAAATATCAATACCATGCTTTTTATGGTGTTAAAGGTCCTAAAGAGATTGTCGATGGTGTTAAAAAAATTCAATCACAAGATCATCCTCCTTTTTGGTATGCATATGGAGTTAAGAAAATTCAATCAAAAGATCATCCTCCTTTTTGGTATGCATATGGTGTTAAGAAAATTCAATCTGATGAATATCCCCCTTTTTGGGATGGTGTTAAGAAAACCTATGTTGCAAAAGGAACTCTTTCACAAGAAGATGAAATGACGACCCTTGGCTCTAACAATCATCAACATGACAACCCAAAAGCAGACTTAGTTTTCTTTAAAGAAGGATTAAGTCCTGGCACAAAATTGGGTGCATACTTCAATAAAAGAGGAACTGTAACCCCATTGTTGCCTCGCCAAATTGCTCAAAGTATACCATTCTCATCAGCAAAGATAAAAGAAATAGTGGAGATGCTATTTTTGAAACCAGAGCCAGAGAATGTTGATATTCTAGTGGAAACCATTAATATGTGTGAAGTGCATGCAATAACTGGAGAAGAAAGATATTGTGCGACTTCATTAGAGTCCATGGTAGATTTTGTCACTTCTAAGCTTGGGAAGAATGTCCGTGTTATTTCTACTGAAGCGGAAAAGGAATGTAAGTCCGAAAAATTCCTAGTGAAAAATGGAGTGAAGTTGTTAGCAGAAGGAAAGGTCACAGTTTGTCATCCTATGGATTACCCATATGTTGTATTTATGTGTCATGAGATATCAAATACTACTGCGCATTTTATGCCTTTGGAGGGAGAAGATGGGACTAGAGTTAAAGCTGCAGTTGTATGCCACGAAGACACATCAGAATGGGATCCAAATCATGGAATTTTACAAATGCTTAAAATCAAGCCTGGAACTATTCCAGTGTGTCATATCTTAGAAGAAGGCAATCTTCTTTGGTTTGCCAAATAGATTACCTAAGTTGTTCTGGCTAGTGTGTCCTTAAATAAGTAGGCATTTCCAGATCGCATCTGATTTACTATATAAGCCTACAATGATTTCTCTTTGTGTGAAATTATGGTATGCCTTAATGGCCCATCATCAATGTAGAAATGATGTTGTTATGATGTATTGCATGTGTTTTAGTAAAATGATGTTATGTTTCCTTTCTTTTCAATACTATCTTTTTTTAAACTAGATATGGCCAATGATGTGTTAGTTGTGAATAGATACCTCTTATAAAATGAAGATAGTATAATCTAATCTTATCTTGTCATATATGACTGCCAATAATAAAATAAATAATTGTTATCTCTTTTTTGTGTATATTTTATTAATTTTTATATCATCTTTTTTCATTTGTAATGTTGAGATAAAGATGATCACTATAAGAAAATAGTTGTGTAGCGACTGCCAAATCAGTAACTACGATAGACAAATTAGCCGTTATCTGAATCACTGATTAATTCGGTTACTAACCTTGCTTAGTTGTTATAACCTTGGTCATTGTTCCATAGTTGTTGATTCAATGACTGGAAATTAGCGACTGATTCAGTGATTGAGAATCAGTGATTGAATCAGTGACCAATATATAGGAATTTTTCCTATGTGAAATATTTGTCGATCAGAGACTAGTCCAGAATGACTGATTTTGCGACTAAGCAACAACGATTGATTCAGTGACTAGTTTTCATTAATTTAATATCATGATTGAACGGTTGATTCCCTAGATGATTTAATATCTCAGTCGCAAATTCATGCTACTACAAATACCGAAATCTATGACGGTTAAAAAGGCTTGATAAAGATGATTAATTAACTGTCGTTGTAGAAGGTGTCATTGTAAATAGCCGCTTTATATGACGGTCAGCTGATCGTCTTTGTATACACTATATCTAAGACGATTTGCATCCTCAACCGTCTTGGAGTTAATAAATTTTTTTAAAAAAAATAAAATACAACCCTATATCTACGACGGTCGTACTGCTTGAACTGTCCTTGTCTATACGTATTTCTAAGACGATTTCGTGCCACAACCGTCTTAGAATTAATTAATGTAAAAAAAAATAATTATGTCAACAACGACGGTCCTAAAGCTGGAACCGTCTTTTTGCAGGCTATAATCTTTTTCATATTTGTCGTAATAGCAGCTTCATCCTTACAATTTCATTAATTAAACTAACAAAACAATTGAGGTACACAATAAATGTGGCTCTAAATTTCCATCATGGACAACACATACATTATAATAAATAAATCAAAAGTATAAACTAAAGGTGGACTTGCCAAAAGCCTGGGATGATCCACGCATTATGCCTCTGCTCGTTGTATACATCATTTGATTTGAAATAAAGCTGAAAGAGAAAGCAGAAAATATCTAAAATTGATTAATGTATTAAATTAATAAACAGCCACATATAACATCTATTATGTAACATCATTTCCTGCTCTAGTTCATAAAGTAATTGAACAGTGAGGATCTTTCTGGGCATGACTTATCCAGCAAGATCTTCAGATCAATTATGTAACATAATTATTCAAATTCAAAAACATGATCATTATCATCATCGTGGGAAGGTATAGTTTGCAACGACCCCGGAAGCATAACTAGAATCACAATCACATATCGGTCTACATATCTGAATATTACAACAGGGATTCAATTTGCAACACTAAACCTCTCTGCTTTAAAGAATTTAGAAAGGCTAGAGGTCTCAAAAAGGGGACTAAGAGGGACAATAATCAAAACTAATTTTCCTGAAGAGAACAGTTAAGAAATTATAAAGAGTTTAATTTTAATATATTGTTAATGTAACACTCTCAATCAATTAAAAGAAATCTTATAAAAATGACATTTAAATTAATTATTTTCTTCTATTTAAATGAGTTTCAACTTTCAATGAGGAGTAAATAGGATCAGTATTTTATATATTACAAGTAGCATGTACTCATATCATAAAACTACATATAGTGTGGGTTGCTTACCTTAGAGGGCCCGATTAACCAACCAAAGAACAAAGTGGTGAAGAAGGCGAACAATTTCCTTGCGAATTTAGATGTTGGTAGCAGTGTCCTTATTTGCCATTGCTCATGCATAATAACATATAATTAATCACTGCTCACAGTTAAACTCAGCTTAAATTCCAACAGATTGGAAATTGCACAAGTGGACAAGAAAGACCTTAAACTAGTGTTATTGTATATTGGAATCAACAAGGAAAAAGTACAGTTCGAAGAATCAACAAGAATACATTTTTCTCCACTTGTATAATGCCAAGCAAATGGAAGTGGGAAGTAGTCACCACGAAACATAGGAGAATGAAAAGACAAGATACGAGAAGATCAAAGCACAATTGGTAGTAACTTAATTTCTTAAGCAAGCTTTGTTAATTAAAAGAGATAAAATTCACTTTAATAATATCTATGACTCATAAGATTATTAGTCTCATAGCTTCCAACTTCAGAAATATCTTATTTTCAGAAGGGAAAAAAATCAAAGCAAAAAATTAATGCACAACTCACCAGTAAAAGCATTGGCTTGGGGAAGGCTCTATCAAGGGATTGAATGACAACTTGATGTTGTTCAATAGGACTAAATCTCTATTAAGTCACGGTTGTTGTCTCTACCAGGCTCTCATACCCACTCTGACTATTTTTGAGTCCTGCATATATAAGACTCAAAATGAAGACAAATGAAAAATATTACAACTTACTCATAACTCATAACTCAAAATATCACTTATCTCGATATGTCCTACAATTCTCTTTAATCAGTCCAAATATAATATGAAGACTGAAAATAAAGAGTCTATCGGATCATGTACAAAACTATGGTTTCATACTCATAACTCAAAAGTGTTTATAATTTGGAAATTATAAACATTTAGCATAAGGTTCAAGCAAGTATGTAACAACTTACTCTGCGATTATGAAAACAGCAATTATCAGCAACATGCAGTGCAGCCCAACTTGTAAAACTCATTTTAATTTGTTTATAGCATTTGAATCCCCTGATTGTGTAGGGAAAAAAGACTGCAACCAAAATCAAAGTAAAAAAAGAATTAAACACCAGTAAAAAACACTTGAAATATCCTAACAGTAGCAACTTTGCGTCAAAGTACTGACCTAAAGCCTTGTCAAGCAAAAACTAAGTCAAGCTGACAGAAAACTAATAAATGATATCCCAGGACAATGACAGGCAAAGTAATGTTCAAAGCCATACAAAATACATTGCCTTTTTATGTAAATTACCATTTAATAAAAAAAAATACTCCAATTCTCATACTATTAAAAAAGGAAACAATTGTCAACCATTACACAAATTTGTGAAATTTGTGACCACTGTCTTGAACTTAATATATTGTAATACATGCAATTGAACATTCTTGTCAAACATATGAAATGTTCAAAGCCACACAAAATACATTGCCTTTTTATGTAAATTACCATTTAATAAAAAAAATACTCCAATTCTCATACTATTAAAAAGGAAACAATTGTCAACCATTACACAAATTTGTGATCACTGTCTTGAACTTAAAATATTGTAATACATGCAATTGAACATTCTTGTCAAATATATGAAATGATCAACCAGTGTATAAATTTATAGGTCCCAAACTTGTAACATATACGCTGCCCATTTCTTCCGAATTGATCTGATGGTCTCAAAGTCTAACGCTGATCTATCACCAAAGAACTAGACAAATTTAATGGAAACAAGTTAGCGACGTTCATCATAGACAACAATAACTTAACCAATAAAGGAAAAATAGATTAGCAAAGAAGTAAACATATTGTGGTCCAATCATTTTTCACACCCCCACTTACTATGTTTCACATCCATTGCATTACATAGTAGCCATACTCATAGTCGCCGGTTTGGACATGACTCTAAAATTAACATCGGATTATTACGTTCACTTGAAAAAATAAGAAAAAAAATTGTCTCAACAAGAAATGGCTAGTTTATTATCCGGCATACCAACATACCTTTACTTCAATCTAGTTAGGTGGAGGTCCATCAGATTTACCACCTGAAGTATTTCAAATTCTTCATTGCACTGAATGTATGAAGACATTTTCAATGATTTATCAGTGTCACATTTGCGTACCATGATTTAATCAAATTTTGTATTGCCTTAAAGAAAGATACACGTAACTTATTAATTGCATCTTTGATGTATGTATCAGGCCTTTTACGCAACCGACAGAACCATACAACATCGTTGGTCCTAGGACACAGAACTACCGGCTGCCAATGGGCCCTGCATAATATGTAATACATGTATCATGGTAAACATGATGCACACAAAAATATGATTTATATTTATACAAATGAGGTCTTACTGGTTCAAGTAAGCTCCAAGTTAGACCTTTTTTATTTTATTCCATCATCCATACTTGAATATATTGTTGACATTGGTCTCATTCGTCCTTTGTGTTGCGTATAGATTCCGGTTCAAGAAATTCATAGACAACACCATAGCCATTTGATGTACTGTACTCATCCAGAAACCTATTTGGACGATAGAATAGCAATCAATTAAACTAAGATATTATCACGATGTTTATTAAGTGCGACTTAATGTAAATAAAACATTAAATGTTCCCCAAAGACTTACATCATCCACAATTGTAGTATCGATATGTTCAAACATTTCTGGCCATCTATTATTTCATTGATGTCAGAAAATGTTAGAAAGAAAGACGCTCTTACATCATCAACCCCAAATTTAGTCGTATTCCAAAATAACTCAATCGGCTTTTGGTAAACCTTATACATCCTCTTAATCAACTCACCCAAAGGGTCATCTCCAACAAGTTTCTTTGCATTGTCAACAACTTTGACTACCCTATTTGGGCACACCTGTTAAACATTTGTTAGTGTTTCTAAAAATTAATAAAATACCCCGGATAAGTGAAACCCTTAACTAACTTAGCCAATTGTACACATGTAAAACCAGTATTCCATACCTCTTTTGATATAGGTTTCACAAGATGTGTAGGCCATGCAACGAATATACCTAGGGACTGTCTTACATACTTGCACTCTGATGTCGCATATGGGACTTCAGCGTCACTGTCAAAAATCTTTATAACACTAACTCTGACCACATCGTCTGCATAGGACACATTGTGTATGGTTGATGCTCCTTGGCAAACTTTGCCCAATGCCACTAGCCTTGTACAATTACCCGAATTTTTTTACCTACATCAGTACCTAGCTCTTCGCCGGATGCATTGGCTACAGGTTTAGCACAACTTTCCTTTGTACTAACGCGTGCAGCTAATACGGCCACATCAGGCATTTCTGGGGGTGAGTTGGGTGAAGGCATTTGCGATCTCTCCATCTTTAAGGCCTCTTGTACCTCTTTTTTTATTAGCTCCAAACTATTTTTATTCCTCCTCTACTTCTCTCTTCCACTCTTCCCTAAGGTGAGTTATGATGTCGGCCATTTGCTGTTGAGTTATGGATGCAGAGGAACTAGTGAAGCGTCTAGAACATTGTCCGAAGTACTGACTAAAGGTAACCCTGGAGCCTGCTACACGCACACGACCTAGGTGCTCTGGTCATCCAATTGCAGCATTCAGAATGTCAAGACGACCATCGAGAACAAATTCACCTTGTGACACCTGCTCTTCTAATAAATCCTGCAGTTACCACACAACCAGCAAAATTCACCTTGTACCATGATACCATTTTTGCATCAAACACCAAAATAAAATAAAAATAAATTTGAGGATAACAATTTTATCTGAAATTTCTTTGGCCGTCGTTGATGTCATTTGCCTATATTGCTTTGTGCGGGTCATCTTCCACTGGACATGCCTTGCAATTGGTGACAGAGGATGAACGATCGGTGATGATGCCTCAGTGTCCATTGCATCATGTTGAATTTTCCTTCTTTTCTCATCCAACAGTTTCTTCTCAAGCAAATCATACCCTCCACGGGACAACAAGTGCGAGTAATTGTGTTTTTGTATTGCCTGAGCCTTAGATCTTATTCCCTGTGATATATTCAAAATTAGTTACACTGCTCTTACTAAACAAGTTGTGTGAATATATTGTTGTTATGTAACCAAGGCAAAGACATATAACCTCCCAACTTGGAATTTTGCGTGATGCAACAAACTCATTCCAGGTCTGTTGTATTAACACGTGACAATCGTGAGACTTCAACCCCACCAATTTGAGATCTTTCACAGATACAAGGCTCTTGATATTGGAAGAGTATCCTTGTGGGACTTTCATATTGCGCAATATATGACAAAAGGATTTTTTTTCTTTGTTGACATTGTGTGACATGCTGGGGACAAATATGTTCGTCGATCGTGAGCCACCGAATGCAGCTGTTGTCTTATACCCATTTCAACCAAATCCTGACGGCACGTCAACCCATCTTTTGTTTTGCCTTTGATGTTAAGTAGGGTGTCAATCAAACTATCACAAACATTCTTCTCCACATGCATTACGTCTAAACAGTGCTGAACATGTAGATCAGACAAGTAAGGTAAGTCAAAGAATATGGATCTTTTCTTCCATATGTTCTTATCAGAATAATCTTTTTTTTTTTGTGTCTTCCCAAACAAAGGTACAATGTCTTTCACCAGGTCATACACTTCAAATCCATCTAAAGGTTCAAGAGCTTTGTCATTCTCTTGCATTCCATTAATAGCTTTTTTCATTCGTCGGTACAGGTGATAAGGTTTTAGAAATCAACGATGCCTATTATATATTGTCTTCTTTCCATGTTTTAGTTGGATGTAGCTTGTGTGTTTCTGACAAATAGGACATGCGTGATGTCCTTTGACACTATATCCGCTCAAATTCCCATAGGCAGGAAAGTCATTAATGGTACAAAATATCATTGCTCGTAACCTGAAGGTCAGTTGGAGATTCCCATCAAACACATCAACCCCGTCAGTCCACAATATTTTCAAGTCTTCTATCAATGGAGTTAGATACACATCAATATCATTTCCTGGTTGTCTTGGACCCGCTATCATCATAGACAACATTATGTAATTGTGTTCCGTGCACAACCAAGGCGGGAGGTTGTAAAGCATTAGCAGAACTGGCCATGAACTGTGGTTAATGCTTAAATTACCGAAAGGATTCATTCCATCTGAAGCAAGACCTATCCTTAGGTTTCTTGGATCGTCCCCAAAACTAGGATACAAACAATCAATTGTCTTCCATTGTGGACAATCAATAGGATGTCGGAGCATGGCATCCTTGTTTCGGCCATATGAATGCTATGTAAGGTTTTTGGCATCAGTGGAATTAGCAAACAATCACTTAAACCTTGGGATAATTGGAAGATACCAACACACTTTTGCTACCCGAGTGTTGTTTGTGCTACCATTTTCACTATAATCGTCATTTTTTTCTTTGTACCTTGATACGCCACATGAAGGGCAGTTGCGCATTTCAGCAAATTCATTTCTGTACAAAATACAGCCATTGGGGCAACCATGTATCTTTTGGTACTCTATTCCCACTGGACATAAGATCTTTTTGGCTTCATAGTGATTTTTAGGAAACTTGTTGCCTTTGGGAAGCATCTCCTTCAATAAGACAAGCAACTCCATAAAGCTTTTGTCACTCCACCCATATCTTGCCTTTAAGTTGACCAAAGCTAACACTGCTGACAATCGTGTGAAGCTTGTGCAATCAGTATACAGTTGCTCCTTTGAATCAGTTTTGATTTTTTCATACATAGGTGCATGTGCAGTTGTGAAAGTTTCTTGCCCAAGGTCGCTATCATATCTTCTATGTGATCTCCACTATCAAAAGCAACAGGCGTAGTCGTTGACAATGTTGGGACCTATGTCGATTCACCATGCCATATCCATTTGATGTAGATTGGAATTATCCCGTAACATATAAGATGTGATTTTATGTCATTAGGTGTATGTCGTCTCCCATTCACACATTTTACACATGGACAGAAAAATTTTCCAGCCACACTTGTTGCATTAAGTTCGGTAAACTAAATGGATTCATCTAACCCAACTTCATATTCATCACTTATGCGTGATGTTTTCATCCAAGTTCGATCCATGTTTTTTGAAATAAGCTGGCATTTTGATATTGTAAATGTTATATGCATGAAAATGTATATGATCATGTTAATAAGGTAGGGCCCTATCCCATTCAGGAAGTTATATATTGTATACATGATTTGTAAATATATGTTATGTATGGTTTGTTTAATTTAATGAAATTTTGGCAGTATTTCACATTGGTCTCCAAGTACATGACATAAAAGGGGTGACTTGAATTCACCACCATGTCATATGCACTCGGAGATCAAAGCAATATGCAGTTATACCAGAATTTCATTAAATTAAACAAGCCATAAATAACAAATATCAAGTATATAATAACCCTGAGTCCTAGCGCGGGTGGCACGAGATTTCGCGCGGTTAGTGACAGGGTTCTTCTGCAGAAAACCAGTGTAGAGGTGTGGCGCTGGTAGCGCCGGTGTGGCGCAATCAGCGCCATGCTTACTGGATGTCGGCGCGAGTAGCGCCACAGTGGCGCGAGTGGCGCTGGACACACTAGGGCCTGACGCCAATGGCGCCAGGTTGGCGTGAGTGGCGCTAGAGACTCTGGAGGTTGATGCCAGTAGCGCCAGGTGGACGCGAGTGGCGCCCGACCATCTAGAGGACATGTTCTTCCCTGCAAGGGGCGCGAGTGATGCCATGTTGGCGCGGATGGCGCCATTGGTTCTGGAGGTTGGCGCGGTTGACGCCGTGGGTTCTGGCAGCTGGCGCGATCAGCACGGCAGCTCTGGCAGACCCACTATAAAAGGGTCATTTTACGAGTTTTTGGCCCAAAACTCCCTTTCTTCTTCCTCTAAACAACCTGCAGCCATTGTTGAGCTTCCAAGCTCCACAAGCCTTTGTTTAGTGACCCAAATCACTCCCTTGATACACCAAACTTGCTAGAAACAAGTGTGAGCTTGAATCCTTCATTAATCTTCCTTGAAAGCCCCAAATCAGAGAATTCCTTTCTCAAGGGAAGTTCGTAGAATTCGAGTTCGGCGAGGAACGATGGCGATTCGTGGACACCCGAGCTTGGGGAAGTCGTCCTTGGGCCTTCCTTGTCGTCATTGAGGTAAGAAACTCGAGATTCACCGCTTGATTTGTGTGTTGGGGTTTTGAGTGAATAGTGACCCACTTGTGATAGAGCTAGTATTAGCCTTTGGTCCTTTAGAAACATGTGTTTAGAATGTTGTGAGGATGAAGGATTAGCTCTCAAATGTTAATTTGGTGGACCTTGATTCTTGGCTCTATGCAATGCATGTATAATTGGTATGCTGAGTTGTTTGGCTATGTTGTGACATGCAAGAGCCTTGGTATATGGTTTTGATGTGCCTGAGAGGCCATATGAACGGTGTCTTGTGTATAATGGAAACCATTCAAGCTAGTTTGGGAATTCTTGAGTTAGGCCTATATAGAGCTTGGAGCTCTTTGTGTTGGCTTATACCGAGTCTTGTGAAGACTCTAATACTTTGGCTAGGCCAAGAGAGACCACTGAGGGTCTATATGTTGTAAATGATTTGATGAGCCTGATAAACCTTAAGTTAGATGACTTAGTGGTTTTGGAAAGGACTGAGGTTCCTTTCACTGAGACGGTTGAGAACCATGCTATATGCTTATGCTTGTGTGATTGCTTGATGATTGATATGAGCTTGTGTGCCTTGTATAGGGTGTGACACCGAGGGTGTCAGTGGCGTAGGCCACGGAGTAGGGAAAAAACTGTAGAGCTCAGCTTTGTCAGGTAAGTTCTTGGTCCCTTGGGGATGTTTTCCACTGCTTGTGCTCCACCATACTCCGAGAGAGTGATGGTTGCATTCATGATGCATGCATTGATGGTTGTTGCATTACTCATAATGATATGTATGCTTGTATCTATGCTTGTATGTGTATGATACCTGTTGATAGATCTTCTAGTCAGTGAGATAAGTATGGACCTCCCTAGGAGAAGAGCGCACCTCCTAGTTTGGTTTGCTCGTGGGTGATGATGATCCCTTACAACCAAGAGATAAGTGTGTCCCGTCGCAGTTGAAGCCTATTCTCGGAGGTACCATATACGTGCGTCCATGCGTATTGGGTATCTCCCGATGAGATGGTGTGAGTTCCGGTCTCACACTGAGGTTGGTGTTGATGCGATCCACCGTACATAGAGCAAGATGACTTGCTTGTATTGTTATGAGAGTCGGGAGGCTAGTTTGTTTGTGATGCTTGATGACGTGCGTCATGGAAGTGAGCCAGGGTGGAGGAGATGCCTCCAAGGACCCTGAGCTTACTAAGATGTATATCTCACCCCGTGTGGGGCTTATGTTGTTTCAGGTGACTCTTCTGGCAGAGAGGAGTGGTCTCAGGGCGGGAGGCCCCAGTAGAGATAGTGATTGCGCAGCCGTGTGGCAGCTGTGAGAGCTGGGTGGCTCCATTTTGTTTATTATGTATTGTACCCCTGTAGAGGGAAGATGTGTGTGTGCACACATGTATTTCTTTTGTATTGTACATGCTATGTATACCCTCGTGTGAGGAAGGATCTGTGAGATCAGAAGCACTCGGATGCTTATTCTTTTGTATAGACACTTCGAGTGTCAGATGATGTATATGTACATAACCAGTTTATGTTATTTATTGATGTTTCCTCTTGTTATATATGTTGAGATAGTTGTGTTATCTGCCTATGGTTATGTTTATGTGGTTCTGGATCAACAGGGGCTTGTGTTGTTTATGATGAGATGCTCTATGTTCCATACATAATGTAATCAAGAAATATGGTTTTCGATTATGCTTTCGAAAAAGTTTTAATTAAAGTGATTAAGCGCTAATCTGATAATAATAATGTTAATACGCCGGGTGCACACGAGGTGTTACAAAGTACAATGTATACAATATATAACTTCCCAAACTGTCCAAACGGACAATTCAAGGTTCAATTCAAAGAATAATTCAACTATATATACATAAAAAATATATACATATATATATGGCTTACATATGGTTTTTATTGACTTGAAAAAATCGTATGATAAAGAAGAGAAGTGTTGTAGAACTAGTGGAAAAGAAAGGTGCTCGTGTGACTTATATCACAGCAATACAAGCCAATGTATAATGTAGTAAGTACTAGTGTGACAACTCCTAGAAGCAAGACCATTAACTTTCCAATAAGGATAGGTTCACATTAAAGTTTAACCTTGAGTTTTTAGTTAGGATTACTCTTTCATGTGCTTACCAAGGACATACAAAAGTGTTTCCATTAATGTATGTTGTGACTGCAAAGTACCTACAAAGCTAAAAGGACAGTTTATTATACTGCAATATGATCAGCTATACTCTGCGGCTGCTCATTAATGAGCTTTAAAGGGATGAGAAAAAGTGGGAATGACAAAAATAGATGTTAAAAAAGATGTATGCTCCCACAATAAAGGACAAAATACAAAATGATGTTATAGAGGAGATATTACTGTGGCATGCACTTATTGAAGAAAAAACAATAGAAAATTGATCAAGATCATTAGGAGATATTAGTGTGGCTACTGATTAATCAGTGCTCATTTTCTTCCCATTTTCATGGTCAAATAAGCTTGAAAGAAACTGCATGACACTAAAACCAATCAAGAGATGGACTATCTAGGTGCCTCATTTAACTTTCACCAATAAAAACTTCCAAATAGAGTTGATTGCAGCCTAAACATAATATTATACATTTAGTCCTAACACATGATAATAAATCTTTACTAGTCCTATTATTAGACTTTTGCTTAACAATTTTGTGGTCCAAACTGTGATACTTACAAATTCACTAATTATAAATGTTTCCTATGTAAACCAGTATTTCATCATTAGAAGTAAATGCTAGTGCTTGTGAGTTCCTATATGTCATACCAGCATCTAAAGGGACTACTACTACAACAACAACAACTATAATAATTAGAACCTCCCAGCACCAACCTCATATTTCACATGCATTTTGCTCAAATTATTTCCCTTCAAGTTATTGCACAAACACAATAACAACCTCCATCTTGCCACATTAACTGGGCCACAATCATACTGCTCCCCACATTAATTCACCACCTCAATGTACAGATTTATTCACCATATCATTCATTTTCTGTTCAGTCCTCACTAACTCTCAACCGTATTTTCCCATTTTGATATAACCTCTTGTAACCTATGGCTAAATTAAAGCTAACCCCTAGAATTTCCCGTATTTATGCTCTATCTATCCTATGTCATAAACCTTATATATAATTCATATTTTATAATTTTATTCAACTTCAAATATAATTCCAAAACTGGTCTTAAGATTTCCATTAGCTCTCTTTTACTAGTGGTTTGAAACATTTCAGACTCGAGTAAGATAGAGAAGAAATTGGTAACATAGGACATCAGTGTTTCTGCAACAAGCAGAAGGTCATACGAGGGCTACGGTCATCTGAAGAATATGAAAAGCTTATCACTTATATCAAAACTTATGCACACTCATTGCTGGAGCTCAGTTCACATTACATCCAGCAAATGCTGCTATCACTACTCTTGCTAGAGCTAAGTCAACATTAGTATAAAAATGTTTGTTTCTTAACTTTTTCTTAACAACACAAGTGGGTTAAGATAGTGAAGCACCTACCTAGAAGAATAGATAATGAAATACACAACTTTTTGGAATTCAAACATAAATTCAAACTTGGTTGGTTAATTAACTCCCATCATCGCTTACACCTACTATTCCTTCCTATTATCCCATCCCTAATCCTACAACCCTTTGATCATCATCACTAGTTCAATGATACCAACATTATTGACATAAACATTTTCCCTATCCTTATACAAAAATTGTATATAGTGTTCACTAATCAACATTGTTTTTTCTATTGCTAGTTGGAAGCATATCAGTGAACATTACAGATATAACACATACCAGTGGCGAGTTCACTGAACATAATCACAAGACCCTATCTCGAGGTTGCTACTTTCGACAATTCTTGAGGCTGACCTGAAGAAAGAAAATTCATCAATGTCATTCAAACATCAACATGGACCCACACTATGAAAAAGTTCATATCTCACTTAAAACAATTTAACGCATGCATAACTGATCTTTAAGTCATTGATTTCGCGTACTAATTAGTGATTTATCATAAATACAAATATTAACTTAAACACCTAGATTAGGAATTTTTAAATACATAAATGGTGCTAGCTAGGTCGGAAGCAACGACCGTCCATTACTTCAACAAAACCATGCCAAATGTGTAAGCAATGAAAGAACAAGCACAAAGAATGGAGCTAGCTACACGAATACCTACAGATGTTGCAGAGCTCCTTGCGACACTGACAACAAAGTGGTAAACTCTTCAATGGTCACCACTCACAGCATACACGGCAATGGTGCAGTGAAATGGCTTCTTCGTGTATGAGGGAGTATCAAATGTAAAAAGGCTTTAATTTCATACGACGAGATGTTGTTGTGAGACAGGGGCTCAACCAGGTATTCATGTAGAAGGAGGAGTGTGAAACACAACTAGGTTACATTTTTTAATTGTAAAAAGCATCAAAGACGGTTATTATTGAAACCGTCTTTGAATAATCGAAGACAACGACAATTTACATATAACAATATTTGAATTATAGCCAACAACGACGGCCATTGTATAAACCGACATAGCTTTTGTTCAATTGTTCAAATAATTACAAAATTGCCACCGGTTACAATACCACGTCGATTTACTTAGGACCGTCGTTGAACGTCCGTTGTAGAAATTAGCTTTTGTAGTAGTTTCAGTTACTGGTTTTTGTTTCTTATTATTTTAAAAATTCATTTTAACAAAAATTAAAATTTACTTGATAAAATTATAAAGTATATATATCAATACATTGTATTTATAAATACAAATGGACGTGTCAATGAACAACAAGTTTGTTTTATAAAATTTGTCAAAACAAGTATCAAAATTCATCCAAACAATACATCAATATTATGATATGCATAACAAGTTGGGTTTTATAAAATTTGTCAAAACAAGTACCAAGAGTCATCCAAACTAAATATCAAAACATTTATAAAAGTAGTAACTATTTAGAAAACTACCCGGCCAAAATGGTAGTCTCAAGCTCCAAAAGCAAAGAAGACTTGGCAGACAGTCTTTCAAAGAGGATCAATTGAGATGGTTTCTAGTGAACCTGCAATTGCATAACAAGAAGACTAAGGATTAGGGCATATGCAAAATACAACAAAAGAAAGTAGCTACATTTGGACAACGGAGAGAAACCAAATATTCAAAAGACAATAAACTCTCTTCTCAATAGTTTTAAATAAAATTAAGAGCTTTTTTTTTAAAATTGAGCTCTTTGTGCCTTTTTCCATATCACAATAAAATAATCAAATAAATTAAAATAAAACAATGGGAATTCTGAACAACCAGAACATGCATTTAAAGCATAAACAAGAAAGGCTTAAATCATCAGTCAAATAAGGAGAAATAACTTAACTATGATAATATTAATTAGTAACAATGTCTTTTGATGATAAATAGTTGTCAGCTCTATCATGATACTATCTTGATCCTCAATTTGTATTTAGGTAATAAAAAAGGATACGTTATCAAGACTGTTTTTTTAAAAGTAATTGAATGTTAAGCACCAATTACTTGTTTTATTGTGTTTAATTTGACATATCTGAGTAACATAATTTGCCTAGCTAGGATTGCCAGCACTTATCCCACTAATAGAGAGTATTAAAGAATAAAGGTGAGGAAAATCAATAATTAGAGTTGGAACATAACTGGTGTTCGGCTGTGAATCATGACGTCGCTGACGTGGAACCAATAATCTGAATATTCCCGATTTTATAAAATAAAATATAGTAATTCAAGTTCAAGGCATTCTTAATTTTATTTTTTCTGAAAGGGGCATACTTAATTTTATACACCAATTTTTACACAAAAAAGAGAAAAAGGAAATAGGAAGAAATGTGTCATAAAAGTTATTAGGCATTAAATTATACTTGTGTTGTGGATCCTTAATTCATAAAATATTACTTTAAGGGAAAGTTTGTTATAAGAAAAGTTTTTCATCTTCCGGAATTATGAATCCTCGGAGTTACGGTTCCCAGAAATGACTAAAACCCCATAAATGATTAAAATTCGTTTAATTAATCATAAATATTTCTGAAAATAGTTTATGTATTATTATACATTTTTTTGGTTTCAAACCTTATAAATATAGTTTTAATTCTTGTAATGTATTCATTTTTTCATTATAAAATGATTCTTGTAATATTTCTTTTTTTTTCTTTTAGTCATTGTTATTTTGTTTTAGTTCTTGTAGTGTATTTATTTTTTCTTTCTTGCACATTATTGTAACAAGTAAACCATTTACTTTTATGGTGTCACAGGTGCTAAAAAAGCTAAAAAGACTGTCGTTGATGTTAAAAAACTTCAACAAGAAGATCAATTTTCTCTTTGGTGTAGTGTTAAGAAATCCAATCAGAATATCAACTTCCACTTTGGTATTGTGTTAAGAAAATCCAATTATAAGATGAACTTCCTCTTGGGTACGGTATTAAGAAAACTAAATAAGAATATCAACTTTCTATTTGGTAAGACGTTAAGAAAACTCAATCAGAATAAATCTCCTCTTTGGTACGGTGTTAAGAAAATCCAATTAGAAGACCAACTTCCTCTTTGTTACGGTGTTAAGAAAATCCAATCACAAGATCAACAAAAAATCAACCTCCTCTTTGGTATGGTGTTTAGAAAACCTATATTGCAAAAAAAGTCTTTCACAAGAAGATGAAATGATCCTTGTTGCTAATGGTCATCAACATGACAAAACCAAAAAGCAGGCCTAGTTTTCTTTGAAGAAGGATTAAGGCCCGACACAAAATTGGATGCTCACTTCAAGAAAAGAGAAAATGTAACCACATTGTTGCCTCGCCAAATTGCACAACGTATACCGTTGTCTTCAGTAAAGATGAAAGAAATAGTTGAGATGCTTTCTGTTAGCCCAGAGCCAAAGAATGTTAAGATTGTAGAGGAAATCATTAGTATGTGTGAAGTGCCTGCAATCACTGGAGAAGAAAGATATTGTGCAACTTCATTAAAATCCATGGTAGACTTTGTCACTTCTAAGCTTGGGAAGAATGCCCGTGTTATTTCTACAGAAGCAGAAAAGTAAAGTAAGTCCCAAAAATTCACAGTGAAAGATGGGGTGAAGTTGTTAGCAGAAGATAAGGTCATTGTTTGTCATCCTATGGATTACCCATATGTTGTCTTTATGTGTCATGAGATATCAAATACTACTGTGCATTTTATGCCTTTGGAGGGAGAAGATGGAACTAGAATTAAAGCTGCAGCTGTATGCCACAAAGACACAACAGAATGGGATCCAAACCATGTGTTTTTACAAGTGCTTAAATCAAGCCTGGAACTGCTCCAGTGTGTCACATCTTCCCTAAGGGCCACCTTCTCTAGTTTGCCAAATAGATTGCTTAAGTCTTGCTTCTTAGTGTGTCTTAAATAAGTAGGGATTAATTTTCATGTTTCATCTAATGTACTGTATCAGCCTACAATGTATTTCTCTATGTTTGAGATTATGATCTACGTTAATGGCATCACCAATGTAGAAATTATAATGTTGTTGTGATGTATTGCATATGTATTAATGTAACAATGTTATGTGGCTTTTCTTTTCAAAACTATCTTTACTGAAACTACATTTTACTAATAGAAGTGTGTCGGTTGCATATAGAGACCCCCGGTAAATAAATATGGACATTAATTTGGTGTAGGTTATATAAAAGATGAGAGATACACTTACTCTAGAAATAAGTGGATCCCTCCTCTATATAAAATAAGTATTGCAAGGTGTATCATAATATGTATTGTGATCTTAATTAAAGAAATCAAAGTATTAAAGTACATATTTAATAGAATTATTTAAATGTACCAAATCATGTTATCATCTTATAAAGACAAAACCCACCTATCTTTTAAATAAAAGCTTAGTTTAATTAGAATTCTCTATGTTTTTCACTTTTACGATTGATCTTGGATTGTTTGTTTATATTTTGTAAGAAATTTGTTGAAAGACTCATTGGGGAAGAGTTGAAGAGCATTGTTATCAATGTAGAAGAAAAGGAAGATATTTGAGATTTCCTAACAAGTCTTAAGCTCACCACTTAGTGTGGCTTAAGCCTACATCGGAAGAAGAAGAAAAATTATGTTGAAAAAGCTTAAGTCCACCACTTGTTGCAGCTTAATCTCAACCCTGAAAGACTCTTGGATTGATTTGAGTTTAAGCTCCCCAAGTGATTAGTCTTACCACTTGTTGTGTCTTAAACTCGGCCTTGAAAGACTCTTAAATTGATTCGGGCTTAAACCCCCAAATGGCAAGTCTTAAGCTCACTTTATTGAAAAAAAAGTCCACTTTGAGAAAAAGCTCAATTATTATAAAAGACTATTTTTAAACATGTAGATGGTCTAATATTGTGATTTTGAAGAGAGAAAGTTCCTAGTGGTTATTATGCTTAGGGATTATTCTTCATCAAATTTTCTTTCTCCCATGGTTATGATTAGCTAATTTCATTTCTGTTAGGGTTTAATGTAATTAGACTACTACTTTCATGTAATTACATTTTATTCTTATTCAATAAAGGTTGTTATTGTTCTTCTTATATGCTTAATATTGTTTTTTGCGTCATCAACTAATTGCATAATCATGTTATTTCAATTGTAATTGATAAATTCTTTTGAAATGCAAATTGAAAAGGGCAACTCATCATTTTTATGCCTATGGATAGGATAAAGAGGATTGGTCATCACTAAAATCATTGGTTACACTAATTTAAGGGATTGATAGTAGAATTAAGGATTTAAGTTCTTTTTCTTAAAGGATTAAGGTTTTAATAATTTTGTGAGTTAATGATAATGTATTTTGATTGAATATGAATAGTTAATAATTGTATGTTAGGAGTGTCTAACAAAGTTAAATCCTTATATTCTCTCTCATTGATTTCATTCCAACTTTATTGTGCTTGCCACGTGTTCCGATAAAATTCCAAAACTGGAAATTTTTTTTATGTAATTATATTTAATTTTGATTATTTAACTTTTCAATATTTGTAGTTTATTAAATTTACTATTGATTACTCATTTATCCCACATGTAACTCCCTGTAATGACGATACTTGTGTTAATTGAGTTATTGATATTCTTTCCAAAATTTCAACACTGCCTCATGCAATTAAGACATTTTACTTAATATGCATAAAAAAAAAGGATGTGCTTAAATAAATGAAAAGAGAATACAATCCACCAATCAAAAGAGTGTGCCTAATAAATTAATGCCAACTGCTGTGTCTGGACCCTGGAGAGCTCCAGGGAGCTTGTGCTCACAAAAGTTAGACAATTACTAAGGAAGTTTCTTCAATATATATAAGTAACTTCATTGAAAACATATGACTTACAAGTTTGAGAATTTCCACCAATATTATGCCTGTACATCTATGAAGTTAGACAATTACTAAGGAAGTTTCTTCAATATAAGTAACTTCATTCAAAACATTTGACTTACATGTTTGAGAATTTCCACCAATATTATGCCTGTACACCTATGAATGTAAGAAGGCACCGCTGGAACACGTATCAGATCTATTTTCTTCAGCTTCCCCTGATCTTCTTGTATTAAGCATAAGTTAATGTGTGTAACGTCCAAGAGGTCACTTTATGAAGCGCTATTGAATTCACGGGCCCTGATACCTGAAGTAGATCCTTTAGTCTAATTCTCACATTTCTAGCGTTAGTTAGCTAACTGCCAAATAAATTACTAGATATAAGAGTCAACAAGAACAAGTTGATATCCTATTATCTTGTTGTTTCTTTCTATACCAAAATAGCCCAAAAAACAGAAGGATTGGAGAAGCACAACTAAGACTGACTCCAACAGATATTACTAGCTTTTTGGAATTGTGTACGTTTTCCTGTAAACAAAAGTTTAAGGCTTACATATAATTTTTTATTTACTTAGTTTAATGTTTTTTCATTTTTGTTTCTTTAAAAAAATTGGTTGTTTTAGTCCTTATAAAATATATTTATTTTTATTTCCGTCCTTAAAGTATTTTAGATAGTATTTTTTCATTATTCAAAATATTTTTGTCGGTATTTAAAGGATTATATAAAGTACTTTAAGAATAAAAAATAAAATAAACACATTTTACAATAATTAAAAAAAGAAATTTACAGAAACAAAAATACTAATTTATAAAGATTAAAAATATATTTAAATCAAAATTCAATAATGTTAAAAATGTTGTACGGAGAAAAGATGAGGAACCAGGAATTTGGAGATAGAAGGATCTACCTTCTAAATCCACTAAAATCAGTGGCGGACCCAAAGGGGGGCCTGGTGGGGCCTGGGCCCCCCCAAATCACTGATTTCTTCCCAGTAGAACACCCTATGGAGCCACCAAATGAAGATCGTCCCGTGAAATGCCCAATGCCCGAGTCTTCAGTTATTAACGTAAGCACATATATGTTGTTTTTCTTATCATATGATGTTTGCATGGTAAGGAAAAATAATTAATGCAGCTTCGTTTTTTTATATTTCACCACCTCTTTGTCTATCAATTTGAATTGGGCCCCCCCATGCTCAAAATCCTGGATCCGCCACTGACTAAAATAGTTATTAGACACGTCCCTGAGTGCATAGATTTAGCATATAAAAGTTTCAACAACAACAAAATAAATAATAACAGTAAGAAATATACAATTGGTATTTTGTTTCAATTTTCAAGACACTCGTAGGTATTGGAAGCTATTCAATTGACTCAGAGAGGCAAGAATCACTCAAGAAAATCCGTTATTGGAAAGATCATAAAGTCTGAAGCTTGAGAAGGGCTCCAAGATCTGGTGGTATATTGCCTGAGATATTGTTGTTCTATTGCAACCTGCGTTAATTCAACCACCAAATCGGAGCCTAATCACATATGTATTGCACGTGGAAATTAGTATTATGAACCAGCTGCATGCAACATCTCCCCTTCTCTTTTATTTTTTTTAGTTGTGCATAAATGATGACTCATTCTATAGAAGGGCTGACTTAGCAACCATAGATTGCTTGAATTCCAAGCAAGAAGTTTATGTCGGGAAAAAAAGTCACAAATATTGTTTAACTATAATTCTAGATTAGAAATCAAATTAACTCATTTCATTTACAATGTTCAATTCAATTAAGATTTAAGAATCAAGTATACATTTATACCTTTTTGTGAATTGAGTATAATTTCAGACGCTAGATCCTTCATAACCTACCTCATATATTTTAATATAGGCTTAAATGTTTTTTATCATTTTAATTTGGGTCAATGTTGTATTTTGTCTCCTAATTTTTTTTTATAATCCCTCAATTTTAAAGAATATTCGTTTTAGTCCGTGTAATTAATTGTTGGTGGTTTGGATGCATAATTTGTGGTGATTTTTTATCTTAGGAGGTCTTATAAAAGCTTTTTTTTAATTAAAAAGCCAAAAAATATCTACGGGACCAGAAACAATAGTAACCTAAATTTAAAAGACTATAAAATATTTAAGTCTTTGCGATATTTATTTATGAAGGAATTTTATCCATTGTTTATAATTATAATATATGAGTACTAAAAAATAAAAATAAAAGAGTTTGGACTTTAGTGTAGGGTTTAAGTAAACTAATATAATGGGCTGACAATCCACCTTGCCTCGACAGACTAGAGGGTTGGGAAGGACAGGCCCCAGAGGGCTGTTGGGCCGAGAATCCCACTCCACCCGGTCCAGCCCATTTTGTTTTGTTATTCTTATGATCCGTCTTGTTAACAAAAAAACTAACAACTAATATTTTTCATAAAAAAAAAGGGGGGTAGAAATGTAAAACATGCCTATACTCTAGAAGAAAAGATACTCCTGCTGATTGAAATAACAAGTTACAACAAATCTTCAGATCATTTACCATATTAAAAAGTTCCCAAATTCATGTGTTCTGATCATGATTTGCATGAAACTAACTAAAATTAAAGTAGTTTGGATTAACACATGCTTCCTAAAAGAAGTTGTTTTTTTTTTTTTAATCTGATGTGTAGAAGTATATAACTAAACTCTGGGTCATGTGTCAAGGGATATGGATTTTTCTTCCTCCTCTATCAAAGAATTTGTCATCACTGCAACTTGACTCATACTTGGCCTATCATTTGGAGAAGAATTTACGCATTTTAATGCTACTTGCAACAGACACATCATCCTCTCTTCAGAAGAACCTTGTGAGATTAGGGACTTGTCAAAAACTTCAACAGTCCATTCCTCTCTAACCACCGAATTCACCCATTTGACTAGATCAAATCCATCATTTTTAATTACTTTCCCTGTCAGAAGCTCGAGAAGTATCATACCAAAGGCATGTACATCAGCTTTGAAGGTGGCTGCAATCAGATCTTTGCTTTTGAGGCCTTTGTTATGGGAAGGGACAAGTTGATCTTGATTTTCTGCCATCATTAGGCCATATTCGCTTATGCATGGATCCATATTCTTGTCAAACAAAATGTTGCTTGACTTTAAGTTACCATGTCCTATTCCATTCTCAAGAAACTCCTTATGCATATATGCCAAAGCCTCAGCTATCTTAGCAGCAACATTTAATCTGCTTCTCCAGTCAAAAGAGTGGCCACTTTGAGATCCTAAAACCATTGAAGACAAACATTGGATTAGATTTCTGCTTTCAAGGCTACATTTCAATGCAAACCCTAGTTCCACTAAAAAAAGTTCTTAGACCTTAGGTATTATTCTTCAATTATAATTAGAGTTTCATATCTGTAATATATGTTGACTTTTAATCCAAACTTTTATTACGGTGATTATAAAGAAGAAATTCTAATTTTGATTGGAAAACAACACCAAAAGTACCTAAAGAACTACATCTTTCATAATAGGAAAACTAATTATAAGCAATGTACTAGATAACATGATTTAGATGGCAAGCAAATTTTTGTTCTCATTATCATAGGTAGTAAGACACCTTTATCCTAGTCTAATAGTTCTTCCGTTTAGCAGTGACTACTTATGTATTATGCATTAGTATGTCAAACTACGTACCATAGCTTATTAATTACTTTCCATGTCAAATGAATGTAATGGCACCTTATTTTGCTTACAACTTACCATAGAGAAACATGAAGAGACTACCATTCTGCAGATATTCATATGCTAGGAGCTTCTCTTGCTGAGAGCAATAGTATGCAACAGGTGGCAATATGCGTGGATGCTTCGCTTGGGCAATCAAATTCATCCTTCTCTCAAAATCTTGCTTTGAAATATCCCAATCCTTGATCCTCTTCACTGCCAACAGCACCCCATTATTGAGCATAACCTTGTAGAGGCTTCCATGCTTTCCCCTCCTAATCAATTCAGCAGGGGCACCAAGCAAGTCCTCAAATTGCAATCCTCGAAGCGTTCGACTTGAAAGAAGAACAAGGCCTGATGTTGTTATCCCACTTTCCAAAGATGTCAAGGAACACTCAGATCTAATCACAGTGCCATTCTTTGACACAATGGAATTGGATATTTCACTAGCCTTGCCAGCATCACCAACAGTTTCTTGTGCCGTTTCCTTCTTTTCAACATCCAATGCACTTTCTTTGGTCTTGAGCTTACTTAAAAGCATGAAGGTCAAGAAAAGCAGGACAATTAAACCAAGGACTAAGTAACCTGAATAAATGGACAAATCATTCGGGAATGAGTTTTGGTCCTTCTTTTCAGGTGGTGGTGGTGGTGGACATTCTTTTTTAAGCGGTTTTCCACATAAGTTAGGATTCCCAGAAAAGCTGTCTTCATGGAATTTTCCTTTGACATCAGGAACTTGACCTTGTAAATTGTTGTTAGAGACATTAAAGGCATCAAGGTTGGAGAAGTCAAAACTTGGAATCTCCCCAGTGAAGTTGTTGTTTTGAGAAAAAAAGGATATCAAACCCGAAACATTAACCATGTTAGGAAGCTCTCCAGTGAAGTGGTTGTCGGAAACATGAAGCCGTTTCATGTTACTTAGCTTGCTAATTGAAATAGGAAGGTCCCCAGAGAGTTGGTTCCCACTTAAGAACAAGTGAGTCAAGGACTTGCAATTTCCTATATCCTCGGATATCGAATCATGTAAAATGTTGTCCCTCAGCTTAAGGATTCGAAGAGACTTAGCAATGCAAAGGGAACTAACATCTACAACTCCACTAAAGTTGAATTTCTCAAGAATTACACTCTTAACATATTTGTTGTCTGAGTAGCACTTCACACCATGCCACTTATCAATGCAAGGATCTGAGGTAAGGTTCCAACCCCACATAGGGTCTCTTGGTACATTCCCTGGTGCCAATTTATCCATGAACGTGACAAGGGCCTTGATCACTTCTTCTTCTTCTGAATTGGCCATTAGAGGAAACAAGGCAATGAAGAATACCCAGATGGGCTTGAGACTCATTTTTGCAGTGTTAATTTGGTGTCTCTATGATTTTTCTTCAATATTATTGTCTATTCTGTGGGGGATTGGATAATCAAAATCAAAATAGTGAAAATCTGTTAAACTCTATTGTAATCAATAAAGGCCAATGTTCAATTCACTTGAAAGTTAAAGGAATCACATTACATTGCCAAATGGCTGATACCATAACAATCATCTTGTGTAATATTCTGGATGCAATTGACATTGAGAACCCTTGGAAATGAGCCAAAGGGCAGAAGGTAACAATAACGGCTTTTGCTGCCGGCATTTTGAAACGGTCAGTGTCACTAGCAAGTCTTTCTCAATCGTTTTCTCTCCTTTGGTTAACACTTTGTGATGGTTTTACTCTAAATATTTCAAAAAATAATTGTTGGACATTCAACAACCTATTAGACATCAAAAAGAAGAAAAAAATTAAGGCAATCTAGCTAGTTTAGTTGATTTAGCAGGTAGTGTAAAATCGGTGCATTATATACTAGGTGCTTCAAGCCTTCAAATGCCAGATTTGGACTACTTGTAGCAGCTATAGTTAACTAATATTGTTAAAAGATAATATTAATGAGAATTACAATAACAACAATTATCTCGTTTTCTTATTTCTTAATGGTGTATTGTATTGTCTATATTGATCAATCAGCATTCTTGAACTTTATCAAAACCTAAAATAGTTAAAAGATTGTATATATGTAGACCGCATTGATGCTTGCTATTGATAACTTCTCTCCAGTTCACAACAACGCAACAATAGTGGTAATAAGATTTTAGTGGTTAGCTTTGACATATGGTTCGTGGGGATAATTTTCTATTTTTTAAAACTATATTACTTTTTTACTTTATTGAAATGAATTCAATAAAATTTGGGATCAAAATTGTAAATCGGACAAAATAGGAGTACACAATTGGTATGCGAATGTTCCTCAATGTAATGAATCATTTACTAAATAGTAAAATTATAAATAAAAAAAAAAAAAAAAACTTCTAAATCGACTACCCTCCTCTATTATATGACACAATTGTCACTTTTAGAATATTTGTACAATAATGAAGAAAATTAATAACATTTTTTAAATTTTGAAAGAAAAAAAGAAGCAGCAGTTATATGACTAAATTTCCCGTTTCTTGAAATAATGTATTATTAATAATTTATCTCTAAAAAAATTACTTAATTTGGCAATTGACATGGAAAGAAAATGGTAGTGTTAAAAAATGACATGAACTTTTTAGTATTATAAAATAACAAAGTTTTTAAAAAATTGTTGAAGTAACAATCATTTCAGAATAAATAAAATATCGTAGGGGGAACAAAAAGTCCAAGATCACCATTAGGCAGTTTTGTCTTTCTGCAAATTTTGCACCGATGCAAAAGACTTTGACTAAATCAAAATAACACTTTTAAAATTTAGTCAAGTATCAAAATTCATTTTAAAAATTTTTGTAATGGCTCTAATAATTTAAATGTGTAAAAATTAGCTCAATAATCTTTTTATTATTAAGATTAGTTCAGTGACCCATTAATAATTAAGGAGATGCAAAATTAGTGATAATGGGACGGCAGGTGGTGTGATGAAAACAACACTGATCTTTCTTCAAATTCCTTAAAAGCCAACATTGGAAAGGGAAAAAATAATTAATAACTAAGCAATTGCGAATTATATCTAGAAAGCTAAATCATGAAAACTTTCTTCTTCGATCTTTTTCGGTGATCATGCGTCACGACTCTGGAAAAGACAACGGAAGTTTGCAAGAGGAATGTGTTTTCTTGGCAGCTTTGGAATTGGTATCTTTTGCCATTTTCCGTTCCTCTAGATTCGAAAGAGACACTAATCATATTTTATTTATAATTAATTGCAATGTGTTTTTGAGGTAAAATGAAATAACCAATATGTTGTTAATATGGATTACGTATTACGTTCCGATCTTTTCATTAAAATCTTGAATTCAAGTTTTGTACATACAAAAATATAATTGGAAAGAGAATTTTCACTAAAAACATTTAATCAAATTCTTTGATAAATATTAATTATCGATCAAATCAATAAGTACTTTATATTATATTATTGAATATTAAAAAAAAACTACAATACAATACTCTTATGCACTGTAAGAACTAAATTCCAGACTCATTTGGTATTAGCAGACTCTGCTATCTCTTAATACTGGCAAATATGTTATGTATTGGACTGATAAATTTTAATGTAAAGTAAAATATATAAGTAGTTTAGAGTTGAAAGAAAAAATATTAATAAAAAAAAAGAGTTGAAAGAAAAAATATGTATATACAAAATTTCATTCGAGTGCACCAAACAATTTTATTTAACAAAAAGGATACAGTTTTATTAAACTTATTTTAAAGAAATAGTTTGGTTTCGTCTTTCTTAATTGGTGTAGTTTTTTATTGTTGGGTTTGGTTTTAAAATGGTACGGTTGGAATTTATTCATTTTAAAAACCATTAATAAAGAGTGAGTAATACTCCTTTTCTTCACGTCTTCTGAACAAATTTTGAAATTGCGTTATTATCCTTATAAATCAGTATGCGAATCATAGATACAATTAGTTCCTTCGTTTTGGATGTGAGGCCAATGAAAAGGAAAACATATCCAATCAAAACTAGCTTTTATGTTCTGATGCGAAGCTGGATGAGCCTAGTCGGGGAGTAAAAAGGTTTCATGGTCATAATTGGAGTTATTTGCACATTATTTAAACTGATGTTATTACTTGTTTTAACGGTTGATAATTTGATTTTAAGCTTATTTTTTATAAAATAAAAAATTCTTTTGAAAACTAATTGGGATATTAAGACTAAAAAGGGTGTATTAGATTATGATTTTAAAATATTATTTTGGTTTAAGAAAATTTTGTGAATTTTAAAAGATTTTATAACAATGTAATGACTTTTAAGTTTTTTTTGAAAAAAAAAATATGATTAAAATTTTGTTGTTCGGATTTTAACAAATTTATAAAATATGAATTCATAAAATTTGATAGGATATTGTCGATTTTAAAGATTTTAAACAATTCGGTGAACTTTTAAAAAACGTTCAAAATTATTGATAAAGATCCATAAATTCTCTCACCTAATACTTTAAATAAAATTTATGAATTTTAAATAAAATTCATGAATTTTAAACCTGTTACACAGCAAATCAATTTCTTCTAGTATATTTACAAGTACAATAGGTTTATTCCCCTTCAATCATCAATCATGTTAATTGCATAAAAACTATATACCAAAATGTATGTAAGTAACATGAATCTTGTAATCATTTCCACGATAATGATCTCACCAAACAAAAAATATGTTCAACAATTATTTCAAAACTCATTTATATATTTATCCACTTATACATGAGACAACTTCTCACACTCATTAAAATTATATATTTTTCATTTTCACATATATTCACATTTATATGTATAAGCATATAATCAAGATGTCTCAATTGTAAATTCAAAGAATTGGAAAAATCCTCATATCACATGTTTCATGACATGTTCATTGGTCAAAAGAGTAAAAAACAATTATGTATGTATATTGCTTTCAACAAAGAGACAAGGGATTATGTATGATGCAAAAGAAAAACATGCCAATGATAGGTAAAAAAGAAATAAAGTCTCATGAAATCTGAAAGGTTTGGGTGGAATTGTCTGATGTATATTTTCTACTAAAAAATCTCATGAAATCCATTAAAATCTATCATAATAAAGAATAAATCGAAATTTGTATATTTTTTTAATAGCATAAGACTTTTTTTTAAGTTGTAAAGAATCTTAATTGAATACAACGAACTTTATTGAATTCTTTAAAAAATCCTAATAGTCTTAATTGAATATCACAAGACTTATTTCTATTATTTAAAAATCTTGATTGAATACCTCTAAAAAAAATTATAGAAAAAAAAATATTTTAAAATCTTAATTGAATACACTCCTAAGTTTGATTTCATCACTAAAACTATTTTTTTAATGTTAGTGTATTTTTAAAGGTTTGATATAGTTTCAAAATGCTAAGGAATAGATAAGAACAATAATGACATCATTAGAAGGTCAAAAAGATTAAGAATCGGCTCATATGTAACATGTGAGCTTACCAACTACAAAAACACAAAAGGGTTTGCTTTTTACACCAGACAAAATTCTAATACACCCAGCATAAACAGTGTAATATCGATATTGCCCAACTTGCAATTCGTAAGGTTCATACTATAAACCTTAAGATGAATCCATAAGGTTCTTACGGTTTACAATCTGTATGGGTTAAAAAATTTAAAAATGATTTTCAAAATAATGGCACGAGCAAGTGTCGAATCTGCCTTCCAGTTACAAGCACAATGCTCTAACCAATTGAGCCAATAGGTCATTTTTGTTAAAAGTCAATTAATGTTATATATAACATTAAAATTTTAATGCATATTTAATACACATATAAATTTACATAATAAGTTTTATAACAATTAATGTTTTATCTAATAATGTATTTTTTTACATATATAAATTTCTAAAATATATGAACCTGTGATTTTATAACATTAAAATTTATGAACCTAATATTTTTATTCAAACCTATGATTTTTAATTAAACCATGATTTTTATTTAAAATTTATTGTTATAAAATATGCATTATTTGATAAAAAATACATTATTAGATAAAAATTAATTGTTATAAAGCTTATTATGTATAATGTTATATATAGCAACATTAATTAATTTTTAATATAAATGATCTATTAACTCAGTTGGTTAAAGCATTGTACTAGTAACCGCTTGGTCGCAGGTTCATGTCAATTCGTAAGAACCCTAGGAATTCGTAATGTTCTTATAGATTATGAATCTGTATGAACCTTATGGATTACAAGTTGGACAATATCGGTATTACACTTTTTATGCTGGGTGTATTAAAATATTGTATGATGTAGGAAGCAAACCCCAAACACAAAAACTAAGAAGGCCCAAGAGAAACAAGAAAGTTTTAAAAGAATAATAATAAGTCATGGACATGTATTGACAACCCCTTATTGTTATTTAAACACACCAATATTGGTTGTGATATCCGCACATCTCCCTTTAAGTATAAAAAGACACTCACTTAGTTTACTCTTGATGCCTTTATGAGTCAACGTAGACTTCTATGGTTTATACTTGCCGCTATTTTCACATCACAATATCACATTTGCTTTCCTTACTCTTGTCTCCAATCTTACTATCACAATCACAAATTTATTCTTTGTTTCGATGTTTCAAAACCAATCCAACATATTATCTTAGGTAGCATAAATCTAACATTTCATAACTTTCAATATCACAATTAAATCCGACATCTCTATGTTATCAAACCTATTTACATGTCCATTTTGTTCATTTGAATTCCGTCAGCTATACAAATGTGTACTCCAACTAAAGTTCATTTTTTTCCTAAATCAAAGATTACGGATGTTCCCTAACTCACTGGATCTCACTCATAGTGTGTGACTGTCACTAGTTCAAAGAAATGTTATACACTAAAGTTCATTTCACAACTCTACAATTTATACACAAACACAAAATACACAAACACAAAATACACAAATTATCCACAATAAGAAAAAGAAATTATCTAATTATGCAGAAACTGATTTTGCAAGATGTCAGGAACAATGGAAACAAGATATTGTTGTGCAAAATGGAAACCTATTCATGAAATCTTCAAATTTGGGAGAAAATGTGAGCTCGGGATCTCAAGCACTACACAACTTGCCTTGACCGAAGAGGAAAGGGTGCCACTACGAGGAGGAACACAAGTAGAGATGAGGGATGATGGTTGGTTTTAGGATAACAGTTTCATGAAGATGAAGAAGAATACGAAGAAGGATTATGTTTTATAATTGGTTTAGTACAAAAGGAAAAAGGATATTTTTGACTTTTCATTTAAAACGAGCCAAATAACAAGTCAGGGTGTGAATAGTATTTCCTTAAGTTATGTCACAATAGCGTGTACAACCTTCCATTCTATTCAAGGGGATTTCTTCATGCACTATATACATTTCTACATACACTATATATTTGGTTTTAATGGCAAAAATACCCCTGGTGCAAAATATTAAGGCTTCATGTTATTCTTCCCGTTTGTTTCGCTGGGTGATTTCGTTGTGGTGTGAAGTATTGTGGTTGCATTCATTGTTGTAGTGGTGGTGGCAGTGCATTTGTGGGTGCATTCATTAGGTAGTTGCGTCGAAGTGTAGTTGGTGGTGGTTGCTGGTGGCTGCTTTCGTCCGTCCATGGAGGTAAGTTTTTTTTTACTGTATACGAATTGTGTAATCCATATGGATGATACGAATTATGTAATCCGTATGGGGTTTTTAAAAAAATTAAGGAAAATTAATTTAAAAAATCATCATAATAAATTATTATTAAGTGTAAAAAGTAATTTGTTTACCTCTTGTAAAGTTCGAGGATGAATGAGTATGGATAAATTGGATAATTAGGTATGTTATGATTACTTGTAATTTGTAATACTTTATGACTTTATTGTTGATAAATATTATGAGTTTGCATAATTGTTGGTTGTCCATGTAAGAATTTTTTTTGATTTGTGAAGATGGACTACGAAGACTGGATGTATGAGAATGTTATTTGTGAAAATAATATGATGAATGAATACATTGAAGAAGAAAATGATGCCCCAGAAAATGATAATTTTGCAATTGATTGTTCTGTAGCATTCAGTACATCTCAGGTATGGATATGAAATTGAGATTACTTGAAGTTGTTAAAAAGAATCAATTTAGTAGATTAAAAATGAATTCTCCGTTTTGGTAGGTGTTTGATTCTCGTGAGGACATATTGAAGTGGGCTCGCACAGTTGCATATGAGAATTGTTTTGTAGCTTTGATAATGAGGAGTGGCATGGCAAATGGCAAGCTGGGAACAACATCGTATGTTTTAATTGGTTCTGAAAGGAGCGGAAAGTATAGATCATGGAGAAAATGTTTGGTATCGTTAACTACTAGCACGAGGAAACGTGAATATCCTTTTAAACCAGTCCCAGGAGGTCAAGGGTGGATTGTAAAAGTAATATGTGACAGTCATAATCATACTTTGGCTACCTCATTGTATGGTCACCCATATGTTGGTCGACTATCTGAAGAGGAGAAGATCATTGTTGCTGATATGACAAAGTACATGGTTAAACCAAAAAATATTATGTTAACTTTGAAAGATCATAATGTCTATAGTTATACGAGTTTAAAGCAACTTTACAATGCAAGATATGCATACCAGACGCGTATTAGAGGCAATAATACTAAAATGCAATAATTAATGAAGCTTTTTCAATGCGACTTGTATATTCATTGGCATAGATTGAAGGAAGATAATGTTGTACGTGACCTATTTTGGGCACATTCGGATGCAGTCAAATTGTGCAATGCATATCATATAGTGTTCTACATAGACAGTACATACAAAACAAACAGGTACAGACTTCCTTTACTTTACATTGTTGGTGTAACACCCACTAGCATGACATTTTTTGCCACATTTGCCTATTTAGAAGCGGAGCGTGTTAACAATCTTGTGTGGGCCCTTGAACGCTTCAGATGGATATCTATGAAAAGTGAATTTTTCCCAACTGTCATTGTTACTGATAGAGATTCAGCATTAATGAACGCCGTCAAAACATTATTCCCTGAGGCAACGAATTTATTGTGCCGGTTTCACATTGAGAAGAATGTTAAGGCAAAATGTAAAACTTTTATTAGACAAAAGAACACTTGGGACCATGTCATGGAAGCATGGGGGAGTCTTATTGATTGTGGTACTGAGAAGCAATATGTCGATTGCCTTACCAAGTTTGAGATTGCTTGTTCACCATGACCGACGTTTGTTGATTATGTCAAAGACACATGGTTGCATCCTCACAAAGAAAGATTTGTAACCACATGGACAAATAAAGTGATGCATTTGGGGAACACCACACCTAACAAGTAGCCCTTGTTTTAATTTGTTTACTTTGTCGTGTAATTGAATTGGAGAATTTACTAGTATTAATATGTGTTTGTTAAACGCAAGGTTGAGTCTGCTCATTGGATTCTAAAAAGACTACTTCAAAATACCCTTGGAGATTTATGTAGTGTCTGGGACGTGATGAATAACATGTTGACGTTGCAACATGCTGACATTAAGGAATCATTGGAAAGAAGCACTCATGTGGTGGGTCATATTTTTAAACTAACATTGTACAAGAGATTGATAGGCATGGTGTCCAAGTATGCATTAAACCAGATTGCAGCTGAGTATGAACGAGTTCATTATGCGAGCAAAAACCTCTCTCGTTGTGGATGTGTGATTCAAACTACTCGTGGTCTCCCTTGTGCATGTGAGCTGGCTAAGGTTGTTCTTGGCAGCATACCACTTTCAAGTGTTCATTTCTTTTGGTGAAGATTAAATTTCTCAAATGAAGGTGTAGATGGCGGGGATATTAACATTGTTGATGAGATGGAGGCTATCTCGAAAAGGTTTGAGAAGCTTGACATGTGCGGTAAAGTCACACTTAAGACTAAACTTAAAGAACTTGAATTTCCTGATTCAACTTCCATGCATCCCCCACCTAAAAAGGTCAAAAGAAAAGGCGCTTCAAAAAACAAACACATAAAACATGAAAGATCCACCAAACAGGATCCGTCTTACTTTGAGTATGTGGATGAATTATATTCGGTGCAAAATAGTTGTTCCACACAGAAAAGGTCTGGTTCGTCGAATGAACATACTTATAAGAAGACAAACATTCCGATGATCCATCAATTTCATCCTTTTATGCACAGATTCATTGTGGACATCGCTGATGTTAAGGCTGACGGGAATTGTGGATATCGTGTAATTGCTGCCGCATTAGGTTATGGCGAGGATTGTTGTACGTAATCAGTTGCTTAAAGTACTTGCAGAATGGTCTGATCAATATATAGCCTTGTTTGGTGGCATTCAGAGGTTTGAGCAGTTAAAGCGTTCACTTTTTGTTGACAGTTTTTCAAAGGTAGAAAAAAATCATTCATCTTTCCTGACATGTTGTTACATTTAATTGTTGTAATCTTCAAAATATATAATTAATAGTTAAATTTTTTTTGTAGGTTACTATGGATAAGTGGATGGATATTACCAACATGGGACATGTCATTGCAACCAGGTATAATGTCATTCTTGTTTCCCTTTCTCTACAGCAAAGTATGACATTTTTCCCGCTTAGAAGCCAACCACCTCAAGATCCATCTGTGCATCGCGTTATATGTATTAGCCAGGTCTTTGGTAATCATTTTGTTAAGGTATAACTTTAACGGGGTATGAAATTATTTTTTTCTTGCACATTTTGTGTATTACTCTATTTCTAACATTTGTGTTAAAATAGGTCGGGCTGACAAATGACTATCCCCTCCCATCTACGGCTTTCTTGTGGTCTAATCACTGTTCCAATGTAGCAAATCACTGGCCGACTCCTTATGTTGATCGAATGAGATTGTATAGTGAATACTTTAATTATACCACTGACCATGTAGATTTAAGCTTAATCTTATAAAATGTAAATGTTTGTGTTGCAATATTTTTTTAAGACTATTGTAATATGTTGTAATCCACAATTTCTTTAATTTATAAGCAAGTACATTTGTAATTTTCCAATGAAAGTCCTGAACATGGGTGACATACTCATAACATATCAATAATAAAAAGAAATCATGTTTGTACTCCGCAAGAATTGCAAAAACAGCTTAATATAAATGACATATAACGTGAAGTCTACAATAGTTCAGTTTAAGATGAATATCATAATTCGGATAACAAATTAATTATGAAACTATAATAATACATCATTATACATAAACATAGTCTGATTACAACAGAAATCAATGTGTTCCATCAAGCCGTCTCCTTTGTAAACCCCTAGGCTGATTGGAGCGCGTATATACATTTCCATCCTGAGTAACACTTCGTGCTAATTGTAACAGGCGTTGTGTCTCAATGTAAGCATCTGTACCAGGAGTAACCATCCACATGTCCAGCATGTGCTATAATTTGTCAGCTATCCTGTTGCACATACCCTGAAACAATAACATAAATCATAAGTGTCAATATATTGAAATATATGTAAATGAAATGTTATTAGGAATTTTTACTGCTTCATGTTGGGACCTACCTCGCCTACAATGCCATCATCCTGAACAGGAGGGGGTCCTGCATCGTACTAGTTACTCGCATCCGATGTCGACTAGGCTTACCAGCCTCTGGCGGACGGGCAAATGGATGGGATACACGATAAAATCATTCCATATAGTCACGAGCGCACTGACTGGGATAACTCACCAAGTCTCCACTGGGTACAAGATGCTTCATGAAGTGGGTCCATAGGTCATCAACCTCCTCTGCCTAAGGAGTGTCAGAGTGGTGCAACTCAGGGATTTGCTGAACAAACCCAAATTGCCTCATGACCCTCTCCGACAAATATCTGATGATGTGTGGTCCCCACCTTAGGTGCCCTAAAAATAAGGAAATCATGTCGAACTCCTTGTGGCAACGATGGTCCCCGTATGGCATCCAGCAAACGCCGTCCATGGTCAACCTATCTAACCAACGTCGATAGGTTGCAACGGGTAAAGCTTTAGAAGCTTTCCACCGACATGCATGGGGCAACCTCTCATCGTACTTAGGATCAGCACTGACACTTCCAATGGTTGGAAAATATTCATAGATCCAGCACTGCGGTATCAAATAAGAAATTAATTAATATAACAATGATGATGTCATCACATATCAAAAGTTACTTAAGTAGTCAACAACATTACTGAACTTAGATAATGTATTGTAATTACCTATAGCAGTGATATATATCCAGCAAGGTGCTTCCCGTGATGCTGAGATGCGTAGTTTAAGTTCTCATACATGTGGACTAGAGCAGCTACACCCCAGCAATGAAAAATAGAATGAACACTTATGCAAATAACCAAGAGGGGGGTGAATTGGTTTTTCCTCGGAGTTTTTAAAATTTAAAACAATTTTGTACACAGCGGAAGACTTTGAAAGAAGGATCGTATCTTAACCAATTAAAATATCAAACTTTTAAAATCAACTTTTATCTCAATCAACCCACTCTTGAGCTTCACACAACCTTGTGATGTTAACAAAATTAATACTTCAAGAACAATATGAATATGTTACACACAAGATTTATACTGGTTCACCTTTCAACCCCGGAGGCTACATCCAGTTTTACTTCTAATCAACCTTGATTAGAGTTTCCACTATAACAAAATGATTATCTTTACAAGCAAACGCAGATCTCTTTTACCCACCCTAGGTAAAATTCAAAATCTAAACCTATAGACTTCTCAAAAGATCTAAGAACCAGAGATCCCTTCTTTCTTCTACCCACTAGATACCTATCTAGTAATGCTTTAAAGATACAAATTGTTATATCAACAACAAACCATCAAAACAAACAATTTTAATACAAAACAACAAAGAAATTGATTAAAGAAAGATATCACCTGAACTTCCTCAGTGAAATGAATGACTTTAAATGATCAAACCAGACTGAGAATGAATGTCATGATCTTTCTTAATGATTTCTTTTTCACAAATGAGGCTTTAGCAAAAACTAATCATGAAAAGATGACTCAACACATGAGATTCTTCATGATTCTTGAAACCAAATCAATGAATGTTTCTAAAGAGCCTTGGTGCTTCTAAAATCTCCTAAAAGTCTGTTTACAAGGCTTACTTTGTAAAACTAAAAATCTCTTCTCACTTAATGAGTCGTATCTATTTATAAAAAAACAGAATTAACTGACTGTAATCGATTAATCCGTAATGGTAATCGATTATTTTAACAAATGTAATCGATTAAAGTTTCAAAATAATCGATTAAAGTGTTCATGTGAAATATGGAAAAATTCTTAAGAACAAATAATCGATTAACTCATGTCGTAATCGATTATCACAGAAGATCTGGATTTTGTGATGCACTGAAGCAATCGATTAACACTCAAATAATCGATTAACACAAGGAGTGTGAAAAACGTATCAATGCTTATTTAATCGATTACAAAACTCTGGTAATCGATTAAACCAGATAAACTTTCTTCTGAAAATTATGCAGATGGACAAATAATCGATTAATCTGTCATGTAATCGATTATCACAGAACGATTTAACCAAGTCAGCTGAATGTAATCGATTACAAACATTTGGTAACCGATTAAAATGTTCATATCTTTAAATGCAGTTATGTAACCAAGCAATTAATCGATTAAATGCAATCAGTAATCGATTAAAGAAGTGAAAAACACTTTTTATGAAAACTTTAAAACTTTAATGTCATGCCAAATGATGATTCATGGAATGTGTATGACCTGATCATGAATTAATGAGTTAATGTATGCATGACTTATTCAGTTTATGTGAGGAATAAGGGATTATATCTTTCTTGAACCAAGCCTTTTAAACAAAGTACATATGCCATCAATTTGAGTGGGCATGTAAAATCAAAACTTAAAATAAAGCTTGACTTGATTCTTCATGATCATCCTCAACCTCTGCATCATATCTAACAAACAATACCCCGCCGATTGGTCTACATCACGAAAAGCATTCAAGAACATCACATTGATGTGTGTGGCACTCTTGTTCGTGAATAGTGTGCAACCAACCAGATGGAGCAAATATACTCTGGCCGCTACAACCCACTGCCTAGCATGACACTTCTCAGTGTAACACCCTGAAATTTCAATAATTGCAAATGTATGGTCAAAATGTTTCTTGCACAACTATTTGATATGAGTGTTAGGTTATGTGAGACTTGATTGATCTATATTTAAGTTATTTGGGCGAAATATTAATTAGAGATATTACAAAAATGTTTGAAGAGAAATGATCATATTACCCTTCCCTTAAAGCAGAAATTACAAAAATGCCCTTGAGGTGAAAATTACGAAAATGACCCTAGATATTTTGGTTAGATATTTTAAGGTGAAAATTAAATGAATACCCTTGGATATTTTGAAAATTACAAAAATGCCCTTGAGTCAAAATTACACAAATACCCTTAGATAATTTGTTGAGATATTTTAGAATGAAAATTACAATCATACCCCTAGGATAAATGACAAATTACCATAGTACCCTTGAGGCTAGAATTACCAAGACACCCTTAGATATTTTGTGAAAGCTTGATGAAATTATAGAGTACCCTTGGATGACAAATTACCAAAATACTTTTTGTGACAGAAAGCCTCATAATAGAATTTATATGAATTTTATATGGTCGTAACTTTGAAATCTTATTCAGGAGAATTCAAGCATCAGAAAAATATGGAAAAATGATGATGGTTTAGTAATTTTGATGGTCAGAAGTAGAACGAACCAATCAAAATTAAGATAAGAGCAGTCTTGTATGTAAGGTCTGTGTAGCACTCTGTATAGACTGCTTGTGAGCAATTTATACTGTAATTGAAGTCAGTTTCTAAAAATCTCTAGAATTCTATTATTCAATATTATCTTTAGGTAGAAGAATTCAAATTGAACTTTACTTCCTCTTAAGGAATGCCATGTGTGAAGTCATGTTGGAATTGAATTCTTCTTATTCATAAAAGATGACATGTGGATACAAGGAGAACCACACAATTTTCTTCTCTTTAAGGAAATAAAGACATGATAAGTAGAAAAATATCTTAAGATTCATAAATTAAAATGATAAGGTGTCATTATGAAGGCTTAAGAAATATCTAGCCACTTGTAAGCCACCATTGATGAAGGGATAAGAAGCCATCATAATCTTGAAAAACATGTGTACAAGATGGTATGAAGAGAAGAAAAATCTTATCTTATCCCTTGGTTATTCACGTGAAGATTAAAGAAGGTAAGAGAAGCTTCATGACACATGACAAGTGGTAGGACACTTGTAAAGGAGTCATCATGGCTTAGAAGATTTTTGTAAAGTTGGAAGATATTTAGCAAGAGTCATTATGAGCTTAGTTAGGATGGAATGGAATGAGATGAAACTAAGTTCTAATGAAACCAAATAGGAGTAACTAGCTAGGAAGGGTAGAAATTCCTTGAATATTTTATCATTTTCCAAACTCTATATAAAGGGAGAAAGGCCTTAAGTGGAAGTCATTCTTCAAGTTTTCCTTTCTACCCACCTTCACGTGAACTATTCTCCTCTTATCTCTTTCATTTCATTTTTATCCTTCCTTTTCAAAAGCATAAAGAGACTTCATTCCCCCTTGAAGAATCACGTGTAAATCTAGCACCTTTAGGAAGAGAAAGACAAGCTTATTAAGAGGTTATAAGGTATGTATGGGGAAGTTTTATGATAAAGATAGTTTAAGTGTTACTTGTGTTTGTATAAGTGTTTGAAAGTTCTGTGAAATATGACTTGTATCTGAGTAATTATTGGATTTAAAGTTATAGTTACCTGATTGAGTGTTTGAATGAGGTTTTATGTGTTGTTGAAGTGTTCCTATGAATCTTTGTACATGGATGATATGTTGTGTTTTGTACATGAGTAATAAGTTGAGTTCTGTACATGATGTATGTTGATTTTCTAAGTAAATCATATGAGACAATGATTGGAAGATTTATATTGAATGTCTGAGTTTATGAAAAGAATGAGATATGCATAAGTGAATCAGTCTCATGTGTCTTATAAGAGTTGCCTCAGAGTGGAGTTGTGTATAAGAGTTGCCCCAGAGAGGAGGTGTGTCAAATAGCTACAGGAACTGAGTTCAAGCGTTCAGACAAGAGGAGTCTGAGCTGGGGGGTGACTCTTGCGATGGGGAAATCATACCAGCCATGATGATCACATGAAGTGTGGGTGAGAATCCTGTGCAACACCGGGGGACCCTGATTGATCGTTTCAGTTCTGCCACTGGGATGGGACTATCTTGACAGTTGGTACCACATAATAAGAGTTTAAGAGAATCATGCATCATGATAAGAGTCTAAGAGAATCATACATCATACAGAAATTTTGAGGATGTTGTTATAAATATCTGCATATTGAATATATTCTATTGCTTAAATTATGTTTATCATAAACTTACCTTATATTTTATGTCTGTTATTGACACCTGCTATGACCTCAATTTTATTCGGACGAGCAAATAAACAGCAAAGAGAGACCACTAGATGTTTACAAGAAGAAGATTTTGTTTGAAGATGATATGTTTGGAGATGTATTCTTTTGTTGCAGAGTGTTTTGAATTAGTTGTACTATGTAATAGAACCAGTGTCAGTTTGTAATCTTATTATATGTTACTTCAGATTTATAATTATTACTCAGTAATGAAATTTTCTTGGAGTATCAGTTATTGACAAAATTTTGTTATAATCAATTGGATACTCTTAAGTAAGTTGAAAAGAATTTTCATTAAAAATCAATAATAACAAAATTGCGAGTTGAGGTGTTACACTCAACATACAAGTCTCGAAGCCACGACAGTCGAACATATGCCCCATGGCATTGTTCGATCTCAGCATGTGCATCGGCCACTATGACTTCAAGCAACTCAACCAATAATGTGATCGCCTCCTCCACGTTAAGTGCATCATACGTCTGGAAAGCTCTCATCACTGGCAAGTGGAACAAAGAAGCAAATCATCTAGTGTCAGGGTCACTTCTCCGATTGGCAGGTGAAAGCTACTGGTCTCTGGGTGCCACCTCTCCACAAAGGCAGATAGCAATCCTCTGTCTCCAGCCTCGATCGAGGATGAAATCAATGGGCTTAACCTAGTACAAGCGACCAATCCTTCAATCTCAAGTGCGGGGGGTCCAAATTTGGTAACCTTGCGTCTGTGAGAAGCTAATTTTAATTCAGGACGTTCCTGTAAAAAAAATTGTTGTCAAAGGACATCACATTTTCAATTATAACCTCTTTTATGAGTATACTTTGGCGTCAAATTTCCTCTCCGACCCACACTCTAAGGGTGACGTGGTTACCATGGCTTTTCAAAATCAAACAGTCTTCCGGACCACCTGGAAATCCTTCTGACTCACTACCTATGTCATCTGCCACATATGTAGTGTCTGGCTCAACCTGCACTTCCTGAGCAACTGGTTCCTCAACAACAGAACCAGCTGCTTGTTTTCTTTGAGCAGAGGCGATAGGCCTACGGCGTTCAACGCCTTCCTCTGCATGTTCAACATCAGCAGGTCTCCCTAGATTTTTACGCAAGTTTAATGTTTTCACCATATCCTGTACCAATAATAATCCAACAAGTTTTCAAATAAACAATAGCTAAGTAGTCCAGATCCACAAATTAGTCAATTATCTGTCACTTAGTCATGACACTAACATAACTAAGAAACAAAACATCAAACTTAAAAGAAGAGTCAAATGATAATGATCCAAGCAAGAATCATATTTCATTTCTATATCGAAACTCCAATAGCCGCCATCCTTCTTTTCACCCTAATTCAGTCCAAGCCCCTAAACTACAATTTCCAAATCTTAATCATCCATTTATAATTGTCACTACAGTCAATTAACACACAAAACCACACCTAAAGAGTTCCAAGTGACTAAACTATCAAATTTAATGAAACTAACGGTTAAACTAATCCTAATACACTCAAAATGCATGCAAAACTTACATGAAAATTAACATAAAAAACCTCACATCAAATGCAACGTATCAAATAACAACACAACAATTTTAAAATTCCTATTCTAGGTGAAAGCTTGCAAGGTGAAAGCATATGACCAACTTCTAAACTAGGTGAAACCTTGCAAGGCATAAATTTTATCAACAGTTCGATACTCATCTTCCTATTCTCTCAACTATTTAACAATTAAACATTTTATTACACTCAATTTCTCTTAAGCAATTAGCCAAATAAAATACTAAATTCATTTAATAAGTTATTGTCACAATTAAAAAAAGCCTAAAATCAATATTCCATACCACATTTACCAAATGACTTCATTGTACTTTCTCAAATTATCCATAAAAATGTTAAAAAGCTGTTACATGTTGTTCCCTTTGGCAATTTTCACTAATTTTTAAAAAACGGATCATACGGATTACACATTCGGTAAGAAACTTACGGATTACGCAATCTGTAAGAAGCTTACAGATTACACAATCCGTATGAGTCTTACGGATTACACAATCCGTATGAGTCTTACGGATTGTATAATCCGTATGACTCTTATGGATTGTGTAATCTGTAACCTTTATACGGATTGTTTAATCAGTATCCTCCCAAACCCTTCTTACGGATTGCCTAGTCTGTATCCTACCCCACGGATTATCCAATCCGTAATCACCCCATGGCAGCAAAACATACTCACCAGTCACCGTGAAGCAAACATCGCCGCGAACACCACAAAGACAACCACCAACCACCTGCAACTCCAACGACCACCACGCACATGACCAGTGACACCACCGTCAGTGTCCACAACGACTAAGAAGAAGAATGCGAGAAGAAGAAACGAAACTCGGAAGGCGCAAAATCTTCAGCTTACGGATTACAAAATTAAACCTAAATCAAAGGGCTATTTTCGGTAATACACTATTACACTATAGTGTATGTAAAAATATATATAGTGTTGGAAGAAAATTCCTCTATTCAAAGAGTTCAAAAGTTTGCGCATTCGAATCATTTTGAACAATTATTAAGAAAAAGTTTTAAAGGTTACGTTTAGGAAATATTTTGTACACAACTACACATCTTCTACTACCAGACACTTAGATATAAAAAGAAAGTTCTACAGAAAATAATTATTGAAAACCAAAATGTTATTTAAATAAAAAAAGGAAAATATAAGTACAATATAATGTTGTAAAAAATAAAAATTATTAATAAAGTGTTTGATATATGTATATATATATAATATGAAAATGTAAATTATTTACCCTCCAATAAATAATATTTTAGAACATTTCACACTAAATTTAGCAATTTATTAGAAAAAAAATTATTTAATTCAAACAGTTCATTATATTAAATCATTTTTCAAAAAATACATTTAAATATACAACTAGTCTTATCTTAATTAATAATCACGTAAAACAAGTCCTATCTTAATTAATTTTTCAATATCAATTATAAAAAATTTATTTTTACATCATACTTTTATTTAAAATATATTATTAATTAACCCTACTAATTTTTTATAAATGTAAAGAATAGATATATTTAATTGATAGTAGAAAAATATTTTTCTTAAAAAGATGTGATTAACAAAGTAAAACCTATCGTGTTATTTTTTTTTTCATGTATACCCATTAAACATGTATACACGTAAAAAATTTCTTTTAACGAATATGCCCATTAATATGTTATGCAAGATTCAAACACAAAACTCAATCAAGCATGTCAAATTAATTAAAAAATAGTAAATAGTCATTTTCGTTCTTGAATGTATAGAATGTTGATAAATTCATCTTTGGAAGATAAAAATTCAAATTTTTGTTCTCGAAAGTGAATAAAGTGCGACAAATTCATTCATCAGTTAACTTTCGTCTGTTACCGTTAATTGAAAGAGCCTACGCAGCACATTCAATGACGAATTTGTCAACATTCTACACATTCAGGGACAAATTTGTCAACGTTCTACCCAAAATATAAGTTAATCTTCATCTTTTCTATTTTTTAATCATTGCAGACATAAAATTACAATAAACACTTAAAAAATTAGAAAAACAAACATAAGTTAGAACAAACATAATAAGAAGTATAATATTGATTAATAAGCACAATTTGTCTATTGTTCTGAAATTTCTATCATAACAATATTAGATAGTGACAAAATCAAGTTGGATCTCATTTTTTTGTAAGGGTTAACTTAATGGGGTTACATTTTTGTTTGAGTCTCATATTTTGGTGAGGTACTATCACATTAGAAATTTCAAAACAAAAATATGAAAAAATACCTTACCTAAAATATGAGACTCTAACAAATTAAAATGCATAGTCATTAAGTTAATCCTTACAAAAAAATGAGACTCAACTTAATTTTGCACTACCTAATGTTGTCATAATAGAAATTTCAGAACAACAGACAGATTATGTTTATTAATCAATATTATACTTATTATGTTTATTCTAACTTATGTTTGTTTTTTTCTTTTTTTAAGTGTTTATTGTAATTTTATGTTTGCAATGATTGAAAAACGAGAAAAGATGAAAATTAATTTATATTTTAGCTAGAGCGCTGACAAATTCGTCAATGTGGCATGTAGGCTCTTTTATTAATAGTAACATATGAAAGTTAACGGATGGATGAATTTGTCGAACTTTTTTCACTTTCGAAGATAAAAATTTGAATTTTCATCTTTTAAGAACAAATTTCTCAGTATTCTACACATTTAAGAACAAAAATAGTTATTTACTCTAATTAAAATGCATTAATTGATAAGTAAATGACATATGATAAGATTATTAATTTATGTAATAATATTTAATTTAAAAATTAATATTTATATTGATTTCTAATTAATTTATAAGTAAATAGAATAAAAATTAAATAAAATTAATAATAAATTAATGGTTATAATAATAGTAATAATAAATGCAAGGACGTATGCTACCTCCAAACCAACGCTGTTGAGGAGTTGAAGCGGGTTGGACCACCAAACACTCTTATCATGGGCCCGTGCCGCGTATGAATAATAAATGCACCAACTTCACACCGAATACTCAACCTACTAAAAGCATATAAAAAAAATAGTTTAATATTTTTTTATTATTTTTATTTTAAAACAAGAATTGTTTTGTCACTATTTATTTGATAATGAAAAATACCTTTCTTCTGCTACAAACTTACAATGATAACATAAAATCCTTCGCAAAATAATTTAATTAAATAAGTTGAATAAAATTTCAAGAAAAATACCCACAATATATACTGATTAAGTCAATAAATAATTGACATCCTCAATACTCAACATGAGTTTAAAACTACACAACCAAATCCATTATTCATTTTTAATAACAGTGTAAAACATATCCTTTAAATTTTTCCTATAATTTAAAATAATCAACAACAAGGTAAGAAAGTTCTTCAGAAACTTAAAGACATTTCATAACAAATATTGTTTTGCTTTTTTCTTTTTTCACTTATTTTTTTCCCACATCTATCATTTTGTCTATGAACAAATCAGATTTCAATCATATGACTTGAAAATATTTATTAATGCTTACGACATTCCTTTAAATTTAATCTTAATTTAAAAGTAATCTAAATACATCTATTATAAAGTTAAACTAATAAAAACAAATTATATTTCAATTTGTTTAAATTTATAAATAAAAAAGAAGCTAAAATGTGTAATGAAAGGCACGTGTTAATAAATACATACAAGTCATGTGATGTACGATTTTGCTATAACTGATCATTAAAGAGCCAGTTTATAAACTTCAGGAAAAAAGAAACTTCTTTCGATTTGGAAATAAATACTACTTCAAAAGGAAGTAAAATTGAGATTTAGTGTTAGTTTTTTCTTAAAATTTCATATAACTAAAATTTTAAATCGTTAAATATAACTAGAATAATTTCTATTCAAATTAATCTTCATTATACTGTAGAAAAACTATTTTCACATGTTATTATCCAATTAAATACTCAGTTCCATTTTCTAATGCAGAGTGGGAAACTATGAAAACTAAAAAGGACTAAATTGTACCAGAATTATAAAAAGAAAACTACAAAGAAAAAAAAAAGATAAAAAATTGCGTTTGCAAAGACTAAGATTAAAAAGAAAATAAAAAAATGCATTTGCAATGACTAAGATTAAAAAAAAAAAAGTTAATAAAAAATTGCATTAGCAAAGACTAAGATTAAAAAGGAAAAAAGATAAATCAATTGGCAGGTACAAAAAACAGGGAATGAGTGAGAATCATGTGAAGTGCCGCCACTCTCTCACTCTTTCTCTCTCTCTCTGTCTCTCTTTCTCTCTCTATCTGTCTCACGGTCAATAAAAAAAAAAAAAAGCTTCAATCTTCAACAATCCAACACACAACAAAACAACCCCACTTCTGTTTTGTTTGGTTTTGTTTAAATTATTCTTAGAGAGTTTCTTCTTCTTCTTATTGTTGTTGTTCCAATGGCTTCCGCAACTGCCCCAAGATTCATCAAGTGCGTGACCGTTGGTGATGGAGCTGTAGGGAAGACCTGCATGCTCATTTGCTATACCAGCAACAAATTCCCCACGGTTTGGATGCTTTCTTCCACATCTTTTGCTTTCAAGATGTCATTTATATATATATATATATATATATATATATATATAATTGCCATCCTTTCATGTTATTGTTGTTTTGTATCTGTCCACTGTGTGTGTGTGCATTCTGAATTCTTATCAGTTCTGTTGAAATCATCTTAATTTTACTAAAGAAAACTGTTTTATGTGAGTTAGGTGCAGAAAGTAACCCAGTTGTTATCTTTTGAAGCTTCACCATTGGGTTTATCTGATTTTTGTTTTCCTCCTATGTTGATCATCAGGACTATATTCCCACTGTGTTTGATAATTTCAGTGCAAATGTGGTTGTTGAAGGCATAACTGTCAACTTAGGCCTTTGGGATACAGCTGGTATGAAACTTGTTATAGTTCTTTTTTTTTTTTTTTCCTTTTTTCTTGGGGGGGTGATTAGTTATACACAGACAATTATAATGACATCCCATGTGGTTTTTTGAGATAGCACACAATACTCCTGCCTTTTTTAACCCCTATAGTAATTTCCCTTAATTGTTTGAAATACACTTTTTTTTAATTGGCAAATGTTAGGTGATAATTTTTAGTATTTTGTTAGCAGGGAGATTGAACTCGTGATCTTTCCCTATCTCCCTTCTCCTTTTACCAACAAGTCAATCTTATAAGTCCTGTTTGAAATACATTACACCGTGTATCCCGATAAGAAGAGTAATTGTATAGTGCAAGTCTTAAAAAGGTAGTGCAATTTCAATAAACCACAGGAGGTATCAGCGTAATTTGCTCAAATGAAAAATAGGGGATGGTGATGGGGATTGTTTTCTGGTGTGGCTGATAGAATGATATTTGTTAAAAAGGCAATGGTTGTTATGTTGTATTTGTTTTAATATCTTCCTTAGGGCAAGAGGATTACAACAGGCTGAGGCCCTTGAGCTACAGGGGGGCAGATGTCTTTGTCTTGGCTTTTTCTTTAGTTAGTCGTGCAAGCTATGAGAATGTGCTGAAGAAGGTATGCTTCGATGCTTGTGTCTCTGAATTGGTACTTTTATGATGTCTTGCAGATTTCTCTTTTGTTATCTAATCTGTATAAACTGTCCAGTGGATCCCTGAACTCCAGCATTTTGCCCCTGGCATCCCGTTGGTGTTAGTTGGCACCAAATTGGGTAAGTCTTTATTCACTTGTATTAATTCTTGTTTCAGCTTCATGCTGATTTGTGTATGTCGAATTCTTCATGAACCATCACCCAAATTTGAGGAAACGAGGGACTAGAAGACCAGAACTGATCTGTCCCCCTTTTGATGCCAGAGCCATGATAACTGGCCCGTGTTCTTAGATTAGAATCTTAAAATTTCATTTTGTTATGTTGAAACATATGACCATTTTGCGTAGATTTATTTTCCTCTTTAACAACATAATTCAATAAGACTATGCAAAAAGTTTTGTGCCGAACAATACATTTTTATACTTCACAAACACATTATGGATGTGCATATAACATACCTCCAAACTTGTCCATGGATGTCTATTATGGTGAAGACACATTTTAGTTTACATTTAGTTCATCACATGTTGGGGATCCGCTGAGCAAGTTGCTTGACCAAAAATAATCAACTGCAACATGTCATGTCTTATACCATTGAAGCCATCTACTTTTATTAGAGTAAAGAAGAACTTTGGTGCTATAAGCTTTAAAGTTATTCTCATAGTGTAGCTTGAATGCTCTTTGCCCTTTTATTAATTGATCAATACTAGATCATCCGTCACACAAGGAAGTTTAAGCTTTTTAAAAAATTATAAAAGTAAAAAAACTTGGATCATGAGAAGGAAGCCTCATGTCAATATTACAAAACTATTTCATAAATGATTCAATTTCAGTTAGACGGCATACTGCAAAATGTTGACCATCAACTCTAATATTACTACTCAGTTGAATGAAAGAAATGTTTAAGATTTGAGACAAACTATGGCAATAATGAGCAACATAATCACAATTGAACAATCAACAATTACTCTGGTTCTCCTTTTTTTGTTCTTGATCCATTTGTCAGAGTGGAGAATTCAGTATTTTGATCAAACAATTTCTGTCTCCTGTTCCATGCAGAAGACCTAGTCCAGTACTAGTTGACAGCTCTTCTATTTTTTTACTTCAGTACATCCTAAAACAAATCTTATGTTGCGGCATAGCTTCTATTTTAGATAATATTTCTCTTGCATTTGTTGTGCACTAGCAAATTAGTATTAGAGCAACCAATTAGATTTGAAAAACAAGAAAAAGAAAACACTTTGGGTACTGACTTCTGCATTTACTTTTGTGTTTATGATGAGCATGCAGATCTACGAGAAGACAAGCACTATATGGCTGATCATCCCGGCTTGGTGCCAGTGACTACTGATCAAGTACAAATCTTCCTTCGTTAAATGTGTATAGAGTTCAACACATTGATTTTTAAAACTGTTGGCCTTTTGTTCATAACTAGGGTGAGGAACTCCGTAAACACATTGGAGCTACATACTATATTGAGTGCAGCTCAAAAACTCAGCAGGTATGATTATACTACCATTTTATTCTTGCAGTTCTTCAATGTTTCAAGATGAATATGAAAAAATACCACATTGTCATCAAAAGAAAACTAAGTTTACTCCCCACTTGTGATGCATCATACTGAGGAATGCAATTTAAAATAAAATATGGTAGGTATGTCATGTGTGGATGATGTGCAATAGTTTAAATCATTCATGCAAAAGTTACGACCAAAAGCGGTAATTTCCTTATGTTGCTTTAGTACTATTCAAAAGATGCTAGTTCACCAAACGGATGCTTAGAGTTAGAGCATCTTCATCGGTGATAATAAAACCAAATCTTCTTATTGAGCATTATGTCATAATAAAGTTGCAAAATTATCCAATGGATGCTTATTTAGAAGTGAAAATTTGTAAAATAAAGCTATGCCATTTTGTTCCTTTGCTCATGTGATGTATTTGTTGTCAAAGATCTATTGGTGTCTCCCAATTTTGGTGTGCAAGATATTTTTCATCATTTTTGCAGATAAATACTTTGATGTTTTAACAAATATTCTGCCTGAAATAAATTTACTCCCAATACCATTGCAGAATGTGAAGGCAGTTTTTGATGCTGCTATTAGAATGGTCATCAAGCCACCACAAAAGCAAAACGAGAAAAGAAAGAAAAAACCACGTGGCTGTTTCCTGTCAGTACACTTTTTCCTTATTATATCTAACAGCTTTATGTAGTATTATTTTATTTTTTTTTGTGTGTGTGGTAGGGATAAGGGTAACCCTTTTTCTTTGGCACCCACTATTTCCATTTCAACTATTTTATATTTTGACATCCAATCTCATTCACGGTGTCCTCTGGCTGCTCTACTTAATAAAAAATCTATCCACTTTAGTAATCATATATTTTATTAGTTGGTTGTACTTGCCCAAAAATTTATTGTGAGAATCAACAGCTAATAAAATACTTAAGAACTTGTTAGGTTAGGTTACCAATACTTGAGGAAAACAATAATGAATAACATGGCAATGCCCATTAAACCACCTTAGTTTATAAAAGGGTGTACTACTCATTTAGTGGCAGTTATAGTATCCGCTATCTGGCTTTGTAATAAAAGAAAAGGTTTTGCTAACCAATGTCCTAAAAGAAAAAAGGATGTTATTGAACACCATGAGTGCATTTTTCCATATCCAATAAAAAAAATCCCTTTTACTTAACTTACGACAATAGTTAGCATCTGCCTAAAAGAAAATCTTATTCAAGTTGGCGCCTTGTTTTCAGTGTTATATTACTATCACGAGCCATGATTAGGTTTTAACTGCAAATTGTGATTAGTTAGTTTATAACTTTGTGTTTTTGGGTTTAATTTATCTGTTAAAATGCAGAAACGTCCTCTGTGGAAGGAACATTGTTCGTCTTAAATGAAACACTTGATCAGTATCTCATCCAAAGCTTTCACGTGCTAGGGGGTAGAAGACTGATACCGCCGTGTAGAAATTTTAAACTTGACCTAAAATCACTTGGCTGGAGTTTGCAGTATAGCTACTTACATTTGGTTGTATTTAATTTAATTTAATTTCTGATAGGTCTTAATGTATTGAGTAAACTATAAAACAGTTGCACCCAATAGCTTGTAAATAAAGCAGAGTGAGTCAGTTGTTTGCTAGCTACCATTTATTTTGTTTGGAAGTGATCCAGTTTGAATTTCTATACATGAGGAGCCATTATCAGATATTCGAGGCCATCGTCCTCAATTAGCGAATGTTTTTATTCAGATAAATTACTACTGGCTTTTCAATCGTGTCTCTTTTCTCTAGAGCATGCTATATTGAGGATAATCTTTCTCAAGCAGACAAATCAGCACTTGACCCAAGTCTCCTGCCTTTCACCTTCTAAGAAAATTTTGGCCTCCAACAACACAACTGTACAATGTTAAAGACTCTAAATTAGTGGACAAAGATTACATAACCTCACATTAAGAAATTGCTTCTTTAATAAGCAAGGAAACTTAAATCTAAAATCATTTGTTTGTCACTACAAAAATATAGGGCGTTTGGAAGTAAGGTTAGCCCCATTTACGTTGCATCTCTAATTAGAAGTCATTTCGATAATGTTTAAGCGTTTTTGTTTTTCTTTATCGAGCAAAATGAGTGAGAATCACACACTTGTCAGTCTCGTTGCATTTCCCCTTTTCCAACTTAACATCATCAATGAAAATGGAACCGTAAGCTCCTATAGTACATTACACAACATTACAGAGAAACTAAAGATATACAGACAGGCTGGAGTGTGGCAAGACAAATTTTGTTAAGACACAATAAGACAGTTTTCAGAAAAATGACAATGTATCACATATGAAATACCTTTTAAATTTAGTTTCGTATTTTCTCACTATCTCTTTAAGATTAGTTCCTATATTTGCTTTGTTATCTATAAATTAGTGTTCTAGGTTTTATTAATATATCAAACACAATTCATGTTTAATTTTCTCTTCTCTCTCCCTCCCTCAATAACTAAACCCCATAATTTCAACGGTTCACAAATCAGTCGGAATTCCTACGAAGTTGCTGGCACTGATATAAAGGATCCGAATTCAGAACTTTTTATGGTTTCTGCAGCTTATAAACATTCAGAAGAATATTAAATTCATAGCCAACCATCTAGAGAGGTAATCCATCACCAAAATCCAAAATCATCGTGCCAAATACACGAGTTACTTAACAAAAAAACTAAATTCCAGCAATAATAATGAATACAGGACACTAGTTAAGGGCTAGCAATATCCAGAAGAGATCGTACGAAAGAGTTTAATGATTAAATGTGAAGGAAACTGCGATACAGCATATATCAACCACAACAGAGGAAGAACTCAGTTGCCAAAATTCGTTGGTCCCCGACTAGTATCTATATGTATGTTTATATGTGCAATAAAAAGGAAAAAGAAAATATTTTAATTTAGCATCACAACACAACTGAAGGGCTGAGAAGGGAGAGTTTTGGTCCACTAAATATAGATGCAACAAGTATGGTCCCAAGGAAAATTGTTCTGGAGCCACCTAGAAGTAGGGGCAAACAATTATCCCCCCCCCCCCCCAAACACCCGGGGAAAGTTTCCTTTAAAATACATTTGATAAACTAAGGGATTGGGGGCCGGAGTCTACTAACATGGTCAGGCACTCACTTACCACCCAATTCTCCCAAAAGCAAAAATGAGATGATCTCTGGAAGTTGACCATTGCCAATCCTCAAATCACTGAAGACAAGACATTTAGTACACAAACATTTAATTGAGAATCACCAAAGAAAGAAAAAAAAATAGTGAAAAAATAAACTAGCAAGAAAAATGAAATATAGAAGAGCCACAGTAGGCTGCAAAAGAGCAGGATTTCTCAATGAAAATGGGACAGAAGACTGCCCAGAGAAATTGCAATAGCATTTATTCTTTTATCATTTAAATATATTTCTTAACGATAAAAGTAACCCCCCTCCACTGAATCACATCAGCATAACACAGGATATATTTTCAGATCCTCTCCCACACGTGACAAAGTGTTTCAAACATTTGAATATACAAATCTAAACACTTACAAGCACTTGTGGTCATTAGATTGTATGATTATAAATTGCTATTGCCATGAGGATTGGTTGTAGCCATCCCACCCACCATCAGGCTCCTTCCTCTTACGAACACTACCAGCCAACTGGATCCTTGCTTGCTCCTCAGCTAGGGCCTGTGAACTAGCAACAGAAAGTTGCCTAGATGGAAGAGGAGAATTGTCGTCTCTCCCCTCCATGTCTGAACCTCCAGGTCCCGCATTAAGATCTAAACCCTGCCTTGCCCATTTTCTACTGGTCTCAGCACTACCACTATTGCTACCTTCTGTAAGGCCAACAACATAAGGCCTGGGGTAATGAGATGAAACCGCGCCAGCAGGCCCCATTAACTGTGAATTTACTGCAGGAAAGCAAAGCCGATTGCCTGATGTTGGATATACATAAGTAGTTGATCCAGCAGAAAAAGAAGCTGATGGAAGAGGAAAGCTGGAATTAAAAGGGAAGACAGGATATTCAAATGGAGAAGACAATACTGGCCCCTTATAAATATCAGGTCCAAATGGGTTTCCACCGGCAGCAGGAGTCAACAACCTTTGTGGCCCATTTGGGGCAACAATTGAAAAGGGCTGATCCCCTCTATCAGGCATAATTGAAGATATTGTGACAGCAGAATAGGTGTTGCCACTGGAAGGAAGCCAAGAGAAGTTGACTGGCTCAGCAGTACTCACCCTAAGTCCAGAAACAGGTGGTTGAGATGGCACACTGCTCCTGGCATGCTGAGAGAACAATGAGGATTCAGTGGTGACTTCATCAACTGAAGGTCCATTATTCAAATCAAAGTCCCTGTGAACATTGGCTTCTCGATTTGGTGGACCACCCAATGATGACTTCACCTGCATAATTGGCACATCAATTTTATGATAACTGCTCAAGCAATTGCCCACGTCAGAAGCTTCATCCACTTGGTTCAAGTCAAGACCAAGCCCTCCTGAGCAGCCAACAGGTGAAGCCATTTTACTGCATACAGGATCATGACCATCAGTTGCAAGAGATACAGAATCCGTGTGACGAGCACAAGGTTGAGAAGAAATATCATCAAGTATTCTTTCATCAGCCACATTCAAGTCAATATCCAATGGTGCTCGACTCTGCTTTCCAGCTGGAGCATCAGGTATAGAGGTAGTTAGTGCCCCAAAAGGCATTTCCATAACTTTCCTGAGCTCGGCTGGCCTAAATGCACTAGTGGCAGCGGATCCCTTCCAACCAATCTCCCCTTTACTTCTCAATAAATCTTCAGGAGGCACAAAGCGCCCCTTTGCAGCAGCAGCCACGGTGACAGGAGGAGGAATACCACAAGACATAGATGAAGCAGGAAATGGCACAGGACTGACCAAACGACCAGCAGGCGCACTGCTGTTGAACTCACTGCATTTCTCCTCATCTGCATTGATCCCTTCATTTAAATCAAATTCAACCTTTGCATCTGTATCTGACACAGCTGCAGCAGACATGGAAGAAGCATCTGCAGTGGTAGAGGTGCACTCCTCAGCCTCCTCTGCTTCCATAGCAGTCAATTTTGATCCTTTAGAATCAAGATGCTTATCCATTTCTTGTGAACGAACACTAGGTGAATCTTTGGGGAGTTCCTCTCTGGCAGGTTGGTCATGAACCTCTTTCGTTTCTAAATTTTCCTCCACATGTTCAGCAGCAATACCAGTCGCAATAGAGCATAAACCTCTATTCTCAGGCATTGTCAATGTATCACTTTCACACTCATTTCTTTCCTTTTTAGACTGACTAGGAAGATTGTCAGCATCAAAATCATCAGCTTTTTCAGACTCCTGTTCAGTCAAGTCTTCAGGAACCTTATCAACACTATAAGCAGAAGAATGGAGTACATTCTCATCTTTTCCTCTTGCCGAATCAGACTGAACAAGAACAGCAGCTGTCTGTCCACCACCAGTCGATCCTTCAGCAGTACAATTATCATTCTGTACATCCACTTCCACAGCTATATGTGACAATTTTACAGTTTCTTCTGCCTCAACTTCTGCAACAGAACTGACCTTAACATCAACAATTTCACCAGCATTCACTCCCCGACCAACCTCCTGGAGCTGCTTGCTTCTATCACCATCTCTATCTTCTTGTACAGAACTTTCAGAAAGGCCACCCAATGCAGTAGATACAGATTTTTTGTTTAATTTTATTTTGCTTTCTAAAATAGTTTCAGAAACCTGTTGCAAATCCATACTACATGCATTAACACACTTATTTAGCTCTCTTGCAGCTTTCTCACCAGAAGCTCGAAAATCGGAATCACTTTCATCATTTGCCCCTAAATCACCTGTTACAGAACCCTGATTCTTATGTTCTCCATCAAGACCATTATTTGAGTGGCATTCATCCCGGACAAGATTTTGTTCAGATGACTTAACAACACCATTGCCTGTGCATGACTGTTCAACAGCAGCAGTGTTTCTTTCTGGAGATCCAGTAGGAGTTAACAATTCGGATTTCAAAATCTCTCCAGCAGCCACACTCGCAAGAAGATTCATTCCAACATCATCAGCCTCAGAGTACTTAACACCTTCAATTAAAGCATTTATTGAGCTATAAGAAGCATCCTTCAAATTTCCAGCTTTATTTTCATTTCCAGATGATGAGGAAGCGGCTTTTGGTACCTCCAATGTTTTCTTACAATCATTGCCAATTCGACAGCGCTCTTCATCAGTAACTGCAGCAGGTGATCCATCAGCCTCATCAGAGCCAATCAATACGTCTTTAAAATCATTACTCTGCCAAGATTCAGTATTAATATCTGAGCCAATATTGGCTCGATAAATGTCACTCTTTTCCTTTGAGCTGTGATCAAACTGATCATGCTTCTCAGGAGATGAGGCTCGACTATTCATGATTGCAGGATCATCAAAAGAACCTGCACTAGCACTTTGAGCAGGGCTTCTACCTTGGCTTGGAATTTTAACAGTCAACTTGCAAGTAACTCCTTCAAGAGAAGTTCCATCAAGTGCCTTTTCCATTAATCCAGGTTGAGATATTTTCTCTGAAGTTAAATTTTTGTGCAAGGAGGAATTCCTACTTGATCCGGTTTCCCTTTGCCCTCCGGATGGAGTTGAACCTGAAAATCCATTAATAGATTTTCGGTGCCGTGAAGAGCCTCCAGATATCTTATTCACACTCATTGCAGTAGAGCTTCTGGCATCCTCCTTTCCTGAATGACCTCCAGTTTTAGCATGGTCACTAGAACAAGATTGACTGTTGTTGTGAGATTGACTAGAACTACTACTTTTCTCATCCCTTGCATTCACCATGGGAAGATCAGAACCTCCATTAACAGCGGCAATACAGGGTTGTCCATCTTTTAGGTTTGCAGTCCCAGATGCAGGTGACGGCACCGATTTAGCAGGCCCCGGAAATGCAGATGTCGATGCAGATCTAATAGTATTCTCTCCCTGGACAATCTTCACAGAGGCAGTTTTTGATGCAGAAAGCTGTGTAACTGAACTCTTCATGGCAACATCAGACGATGCACCTGAATGTCTATTCCCACCTTGACCAACATCAGAAGAACGTGATTTGGCAGGCCAGTGGACAGTGGGACCTGAACCAGACTTTGCATCTTTTATATTCATTTCAGCTTCAACACGTTTCTTCCATGTGTCCACTAAACCTCTTGCTTTCCTCTGAATTTCAGTGTTTTTATGCGTTCGCAAATGATTCACAGATTTTCCAATGTTGCATGTTTGTAAAGCCTGAAGATTTACTGGAAGCTTATCAAGTGCCCGAAGCAATACCAAGAGAAATTCCTCGACGGATTTATCACCATCCCTAGACCCAACACCATCACCAATCTTCCCTTTATGGACATCTTGGAGCCATTCATCAAATACAGGCAAACCCCTCAGTTGCACAAACTGACTAAGACAATCTAATTTATCTGTTGCTGCAATGACAGCAGCAAGCAATGACCGGCTAGCTAAATCTATCTTTTTCTCATTTCTATCAGGAACCATCAGCTGCACTAATTTTTCAACTCCTTCATTGTCAACAAGTGCTCCCTTTTCTGTAATTTTAGCAATCTCTGTCTTCAAAATGTTATCATGCCTGAAATGACCAGAATCTCCATCCTCAGTTTTTATAGATCGTTCTCGCTTGACAGGGTCAGAGCCTTGATCTGCCCTTTCCCTTTTCCTCCCCTTAATGTGAGATGGAAAGGAAGAAGTACTGTTCTGGACACTATCTGAAACAGATTTTAGCTGTGACGTTGATGTTGGACTACTCATTGGCTTAGGAGATCGACCGCCTGGCTGCACTGTTGCATGCATTCCTACACAAGTCCTGTATAATAGTTGATCTACTTCTTCTTGACAATCCTGAGATCATGGGGACAAATTAAGTTGGGAAAAGACTAGAACTATAAAAAGGTCATAACAGACTGGAACATAAGATAGCAGAAACTTACATTAATATAATCTTGATCATTTAACCACCATAAACACTTGTTTGCAATGTCATAAACCCTCCTGCACACAAATGAAGAAATCCCTGATGGAAGTTCAGCACCCTTACGAAGAAATGCAACTTTACATGGATGGAGCAGCGATTCAGCATCAGTCTCATCCTTATGGAAGGTGTAGAAGATTTCATTTGGAGCAGCCTCCAATGGCACACCCTTGTTGAGTTTTACTTCAATGGATCGATAAAGCCAACTAACACCTAACTTCAATTTTTTCTCTTTGCCAAATGTCAGACAATGAATTATACCAATAAATGGTGGGCGATCTTCAGATGGTTTGAAGAGAGCACATTCACCAATGCTAATTTTGCGACCGTCCTATGATTTGAAAATAATGAAAATCCTTAGTGAACCATTAATGTTCAATCAACAGAATATCAGTGCTTTGCATTTAGAGAAATTGATTTTAAGCATTGCCATTGATTTTTTTAACAACTATTCAACATTTGATCCCTTTAAAAGAATCTCCATATGAACACATTCTTCTTTGGCATTAGAATTTAAAAAGTTTCATTATAGAATAAAGAAAATCACCATTGATTTATATTTATTTAGACTTCACATAAATTTTAAGGGGGGAAGGGGGTTTCATATAAGTTCAGAGCAGAGCATTATGATAGAAACAAAGACTGGAATTTTGGTTTAAAGAAATTTTTCTTGAATAAAAGGAGCTCACGGAGCTTTCAGGGTTACAGAAGAAAGATAAGAGCCTAAACTAGCCAGAGAAATACATTATCTGCCCAGTTATAGGACTAGCAAACCACGTGTTAATTCACACTCCTTCTACCTGTATATCCATCTATATCTATATATCACTCACACGCATACCCAGCCTCCTAAAACCCGCCTTACTCATGTGAACAATTTTCCCCAACTGCTAATGGTAAATGGAGAGCCTTGCAAATGGAATCAGTTAATAATTTCACATATATTTAATTACCCTTTACAATGTAAGCATCCCATGTGCAACAACAGCTTATTTTAACACAGAAAGAGTAATGTCTTATGGAAACCCAGAAAACAGTTAATCCCTGCATTTCAAAATAATCGTAAATGTTTTATGGAAGTCAATATATACCCTCAATTTTAGAAAATACAAGTACATTTGACTATATTATCCTTTCACTCCATTAATGCTCTCTCATTCTAGTTAATTAAACCACAAGAGAATTAAAAAAAAAACTACGTACCCATTGCCCGGAGGCTCCATGCTAAGCGCAGGTAAGGGAGAGGAAAATTGTACGCAGCCTTATCCTTGCATATGCAAAGAGACTGTTTCCAGATTTGAACCCATGACTAACAAGTCACCAAGACTTATTAGAGATGTTTATTCAAACAAGCTCTAATTAGGATTAGTGTTGTTATTTACTGGAGGATATACTTCTGAACCAGTATCATATTGTTGAACAAAATGAATCATATTTCTTGATAGAGTTGATTTTAATTGTTCTGATTGATGTGAGTGGAGGCGGAGGGCCAGGAGGGGGGAAGCAGGTGGATACTATGCCAGTTTATTGAAAATAATCATTAGAGGCAACAGAATTGTTTGTTTTTATGTCGTTTAATGGCATTGCATGATTTACAGAAGTAAAATTTTGAAACAAATTAAAACATGTGGAATAATGATAGACTGAAATAGAGGGTGTAACATAAAAGGGATACAAACATAAATATCCGCAGTCAGAGAATAATCGTGTTAACCAGACATCAGGATGATATAAGCTTGCGGAGATTAGTATTATACAACCATTGAATGAGGTGAGTTGATACTCCTGAGAGAAAAATGTGGTATAAAACTGTGCAACCTATGCCGACATTTGGAAACAAACAATAACAATCATCCCATCCTACCAAGTGATGACGGCATCATGCAACACCATTAAATGACATAAAAACAAACAATTCTGTTGCCTCTAATGATTATTTTCAATAAACTGGCATAGTATCCACCTGCTTCCCCCTCCTGGCCCTCCGCCTCCACTCACATCAATCACAACAATTAAAATCAACTCTATCAAGAAATATGATTCATTTTGTTCAACAATACGATACTGGTTCAGTAGTATATCCTCCAGTAAATAACAACACTAATCCTAATTAGGGCTGTTTGAATAAACTTCTTTAATAAGACTTCTAGAATAAGAAAATAAAAAATGAGTTTCTCCATAAGCTAAATTTTAGAAGTTCAAAACGTAAGTTCTTCTAAAAACATGATTTTTAACTTATGCATAGGCTAAATTTAACTTATGGATAAGCTAATTTTAGCCAATAGAGAAGCTCACTTCATTTTTCCTTTTTATTTTCTTCTCCTATAGGAAAAGTTTAGCCAAACAAGCTCTTACTCAAAACTTCACTGATTAAACGCATTGCGGTTACCAATTCAGTAGTTTCCATCTTAATCCCTGCCCTAGACACACTTATAAGCAACACACTCGCAAAAAAAAACAAATACATTTCCACATAAGCTCGAATAAGCTGTCAAACATAAATAACCTTTTTTTTCTTACAACGAAAAAACCAAAAGCTTGAAATACAACCGTAACCCTTACAATACCTTGCAGAACGACTTCACTGCCGACGACGACGACGAAGAAGACGAAGAAACATCGGCGTTCAGAGACGAATCGCCACGTGTGGGGGCTTTCCACATGTGCCGAGTCCCCTTACCCTTCTCACCTCCACGCCCATGCATAGCCTCGCATTTTCCCCAACGCGTACCATCAAATCCCCCTCCTAATTCCACACCCGAAGCCCTCAGAACCCGCGAAACCCTAGATCCGCGCAAAACCCTAACTCCGCCACCATGCTCCCACGAAACCCTAGATTTCGAAATTCGAATTGACGCAATCGGATCCGCGCGAAGACGAACGCGAAAGAGGAACGAACGAAGGAACGAATTCGGAGCGAGAATCTAGAGAGAGAAACGGAGAAAGAAGAGAGAGAAAGCGTGTGGCTAAAAGAGGGAAGGGTGTACTTGGTTACTTACTGGGGGTCGGGCAGTGCGGGCAGCGCGGGCAGGGAGAATGATAACGTCACAGTAAGGTGAGGCGACGTGTGGAGAATGTGACTGGAGATTAGTTGCCTTGGGAAGTGAGTCACCACCATTGACTGGTCCATCTGCTGCTTTTTATTTGACTTTCACTTTCTCTCTCGCTGACAAATGCCAGTTTCTGTGTATGTTTGTTTGTTTGTTTCCTTTCTTTTTATCAATTTTTTTCGATTTTTTTAGCTTTTTTTTTTTATTTAAGCTCTGGAAAGTAATGAGTAGATTGCACAACCTGATAACCTGAATGTTGTGCTTAATTGCTTCTTTTTTTTTCGTAGTGGTGTGGTTGGAAAGGGTAGAAGAGTAATTTGGCGTGCTATACAGTCCACATTACCGCAAGTAATATTTTTTATTGTGTTTAGAAAAATTTATGATGCCTCTTCCTTCCACAGTTCCACCTGCTCCTGCCACGAGTGATACATAGATTTCAGCCTCCACAGATCAAGATAAGAAACTTTGTAAAAGTGAACTAGTATGAACAATAAGACTCCATCCTCATTATGAAAGAATCTCACTAATTTTAAGATTTTTAAATGAATTTTTAATTTATTTTTGTGAACCTTGTATTAAATTTAAGAACTCTAAAAAGAAATCAAGGGAAAAAAAACTATTTTTATACACTAAATAAAGTTTGAAAATTGATCAAATTTGTCCAATTCTTCTTTGTCGTACAATAGCTTTGATCTATAATATTTCACTTCATTTATAATATTTTTCATTTATTTTAGTTATAATTTTGATTTATAAGATTTTTAAAAAAAAAAAGTTTGCATTGTCAAATTATAGAGGACTTCTTTAAAAAAAAATATGTTGTCAGTGATTAACAAGACTAATTAGTAAAATAATAGTATTATGGATACAAGGCTAACTAGTAAATAACTAACTATTATAAGGCTAATATTTAAAGAAAAACTTAGAAATCAATCGCTCTAGTAAAAAAAATCAGTATCTTGTTTATTTACAAGAAAAACAAAAATTATGCTTTCTTCATGGTCATATACAATACAACTTTGTGGATATCTATGTTTTTAGGACAAAGTTTGAGCGCTTATACGATAATTCTACACAACAATTGAGTATCGTGGTGGACTTGGGTAGATGGGAGGGGGAGGTGTGGGTGTAGGATATGGTGTGAAGAAACGGGTTGTTTGAGTCGGAAAGGGAGGTTTTGGATTCTTTTTGGGTGGTTGTTAGTTGATAAATCGGTTGTGTGGTTTTAGCATGAATTTTTGTCCTTGCGTTTGATTCTTTTTTATCTAACTTTGTTGGCAAAACTCGTGGTTCTTTGTAAGTATGCAACATTTGAGGCAAAAGGCAGAAAAATGTAGAAAAATGCAAAATGGCATTGAAAAAAATTAGAATAATCTTGTGTTGAAGAGCACGATTGTGTTATGTAGAATGGTCATGCTAAGACCCAGAATTAGATTATTGACGCGGTTAATTATTAACTACTCTGTCTGAGTTTATGTTTTCCTCTAATTTGACCCCTAACTAATCAAGTAGGAATTGAATTAAGGGGAAAACTGTTGAAAGCGTTTGATTAAGATCTATTAACAATTTTAAGAGAAATCGATAGTTGAAAGTTCAATTGAATAAAGAAATTGGGAGAATTCAATTGCATGATTAAAATCATTATCGTAGGCTTTCTCATTTGTTAATTCCTTACATTGTTACTATTTGCTCTTCAATTCTATTTTCGTACGAATAATTGAACATATTTTTCAACTATTAATAAAATTCAAATTGTTAGTTGACTACAAATTAAATTATTTTGAAAACACAATTAGTCTTTTGGTATATTATCCAGACTTAGGTTAACTATAACCCTATGTTTGCACTTAATGAACATATTTTAGGCATCAATAGTTGTGTTACACTGAAGAGGATCAACAAGATATATGGTGCTGGGAGGGAGATGGATATAGGGTCTATTTGGTGGCTTCGGGTATAAAATAACCCAACAGTTAACAAGAGACCGTATGTAGTCAGTTCTTTACATGTATGTGGAAGCTATAGGCGCCACCATTGATGCTACATTTTTTGTGGAGGGTTGTGATCGACTATCAATTAACTAGAGATAATCTAAATAAAATATGTATTCTTCTGCAAGGCAACAATTATACATGCCTAATATGTGGTCAGTTTGAGGAAACAACTCAACATTTACTGCTAACTTGTTTTGTTGCACACATGTTATGGAATTGCTGCTACAACTGGTTGGACACCAAATTGTATTACCAGAAGATTTAAAAGCACATTTCTAGTTATATATTACATGGGGTAAAGGGAAGAAATTAGGCGCACAAGCATGGCAACTAGTGTGTGCAACACTATTTTATGGTATATATGAAAAGTTTGAAATGATGTTATGGGAATGGTATCCTTCTGTTTTATGGATTACTTGATAAAGTTAGATTCAAAGCATGGTATTGGATGCATGTGAACATTGTCAACTTCAATTACGCATTTTTTTAGTGGATCAAGAGTCTGCGATAAGTGATGTTTGTCTTCATGGTAACTGTCCTAACGTGGATATTGGAGATTTTGGGGGATTTGTATAGTATACCATATTGGAATGTGGAAAATGGAAAATATTAGGTATTGATTTAGCGTTTGCAATGTGCAAGTCTCCTAGATAAGTTTTTTTTTTTATGTTTATACCATGAAATTATAGTAAAAAGGGGGCTCACTATATGTTAGTCTTGTAGTTTTTAGATTGGTCCCTTAATCATGTCTTCCATAACTTTTCTTCTTTCTCCTGTGACCTTATATTTGTATCTGGTAAGGGAAACTCTTATTAAACTCCATGTGTCTTATTAATATATTTCCTTTGGCTTATAAAAAAAAGTGTTTTTAGTAAATAATCGTCCTAGCTTGGTCACTGTACTCTTTCGTAAGGAGACACCCTTATCCTAAAATTATGGGGTCTATTTTGTTGAGTTTCTTATAGATAGTTCTTTCGTGTTTCTAGGCCCACTTGGGTCAACTAGGGATACAAGTACTCATGTGTTGAAGGTCATTTGAACTTCTCTTAAGAATATGATATGGACTACTTTAGCATTATAGCACTTAGTATTTGAACTTTTGCTTTAAGACATTTTCTATATCCCTTATTACCTTGTTGAAATGCAGTGGCTCATCTCGTTCTTGAACCAATAATTATCTTTTGACTAACCTAGGCTCCAAATCCCTCAGAACCAGTAAATAGAGTTTTTAACAAAGTTGCTAACATATTTTTACAAGTTCTACCTTACATCTTTATAATTTTATTTACATTTTTTATTTCAATGAATTTTGTTAGAGTTTAAGTGCGCAATCTTTAAAACGAAGTCAGCGAAAGCATAGTAAAAGAAAGAAAACACCAGAACATTTACTTGGTTTAGTAACTAGGGAAAAAACCTGGTTACCTACATCCAAGGGAGCAAGGGAGCTGTAATCCCTTACACTTGCACTAAACAATAAAACGAGTTACAAGAGTATACCACTCAAAGTTACATGGTCAACTTCTCAAAACAGTAAAACACAAGGCCTCAAGATTACAAAGGGAAAAAGAAAAGATATACAGGGAACCAGAAATGACCCTTTACACCAGTATTTGGCCAAAAAAACACATAAATCTTCTTTAAGTTCTTCTCTTCAGGTTCCTTACACGAGTTCACTACCAGAAGAAGAAGAAAAAACTCCACCTGCAATACCAGACCAGAAAGAATAGAGACCTACACAACCATCAACCACTCTGTTTAACAGACAAAGCTCAGGGTATCAACAGAAGACAGTAAACCCTAGCAAAGCTAGGTCACAGAAAAAACACAAGAGGAAGACGAAGAGAGAAAGGCATAGAAGCTTCGAGAGAGACAATAAAGAAAGCGAAAAATCAGAGAGTGAAAACGTTCCAAACCCTTTAGCGTATTCCACACTATATATATATATATATATATATGTCAAATATTTAACAAAATGCATCATTTAGGTATGGGCCATCAGACTGCTTTTCTTTGGGCTTCATAAACTTAACAAACTTCACCTTGGAGCACAAGAAAACTTAGTGTAAGTATAAAACAGGGACTACAAGTCCAGAACTAGAGCAGGGGACAGACTGATGCAAAGGAAAGAAAAAGAACAAACATAAACACTAATAAAGGAACATGTCAAATCCTACAAGAGCAAGAAAACACGTTCACATTTTCGAAAACAAAAGAAACAAAAAAACTTAAAATAAGAGAAGAATGAGTTATAAACTGCTATTGTTGAACCTTCAACAATGTTAAGGCATCCCTGAATTTTTGACAAGTACAACCTTAGTTAAAATATTTGTTGGATTGTACACAATGGATATTTTCTCCACCTTCACCTTATCACCAGCAATAATTTCTCTTATGAAGTGTAGTTTGACATTGATGTGCTTTGTTCTTTCGTGGAATGCACCATTCTTTGATAAATGAGAAGCACTTTGAGAACCACACATAATCTGTGGAGTTCCTTCCCATAATCCAAGTTCAGTAACCATCCCTTTTAGCCATAATGCCTCTTTTACTGTCTTTGTTAGGGCTATGTATTTTGCTTCAGTAGTAAGCAAGGCCACTACATGCTGAAGATTAGATTTTCAACTGACTACATTTCCACCAACAGTGAAAACAAAACCTATTAAGGATCTCTTCCTGTCTAAATCTGCAGCATAATTAGAGTCACAGTAGCCTTTTACAGCAAAGTCATTAGACTATTTTCCAGTAAAATTTAAACAGAAATCAGAAGTACCATTAAGATATCTTAATATCTATTTTGCAGCATTCCAATGTTCTTTTGAGGGCTTACTCATGAATCTGCTCACAACACTAACCCCATAAGCAATATCAGGCCTAGTGCTAATCATTGCATACATTAAACTTCCAAATGCATTACAATATGGTACATTTTTCATGTAAACAACTTCATCTTCATGCAATTCCCCACATACAGATTTTAGTCGAAAATAAGCAACCAATGATACACTAATAGACTTATAGAGACGCATACAAAAAAATTTAATAACCTTTTTGACATACACAAATTGAGATAAAGATAAAGTTCTTTCTTTTTTGTTTCTCACTATATCCATACCTAAGACTCTCTTGGTAGGACCAAGAATCTTCATGTCAAGTTCTTTTAATAACATTTCTTTCAATTTGTTAATGTATTTCATATCATGTGAAGCTATTAACATATCATCTAGATAGATTAACATATAGACATAGTTATTTTCATTATCTTTCATATAGTAAAAGCAATGATCATACTTACATCTAATAAATCCTTGTGATAGAACAAAGTCATCAAACCTTTTGTACCATTGCCTAGGTGCCTGTTTTAACCCATATGGAGACCTTTTCAGCAAGCAAACTTTGTTCTCAGAGCATTTCTGTATAAAGCCTTTTGACTACTCCATATAGATCTGTTCATTTAAACTTCCATGCAAAAAAGCAGTAGTAACATCAAGTTATTCCAATTTTAAGTCAAGAATAACAACAATAGATAAAATGAGTCTAATTGAAGTGTGTTTAACTGCAAGGGAGAATATTTCATTATAATTTATTCCTTCTACCTATGAGTAGCCTTTTGCTACTAGTTTGGCCTTATACTTGGCCTTCTCCAAACTTAGAATTTCAACCTTCAACTTGAAGGCCCACTTGTATTCAATGATCTTTATATCTTTGGGTATGTCCATTAAACCCAAGTTTGATTCTTCTTTAGTGAGGATATATCTTCCTCCATTGCCCCTAGCCACCTTTCTTGAGAGTTCATGTTCATTGCCTCTTTGTAGTTTCTTGATTTTTCTTGTTCAATAATTTCAGCAACGTGCATGGCAAAAGTAACAATATCAACCTGGGAAAATCTGCTAGGAGGTCTAATATTTCTCCTAGCGCTATCTCTGGTCAGAAGATAATCATTGAGGTTGGAGTCCTCTTGATTTTCTTCAACAGTTGTTTGTGGATCATTAGCAAGTTGATCAAATGTGTCTCCTTAATCTTTAGTTTCATCATGATTCTGAACTTGTTCTGAATCATCAATACCAGTGGTTTTTTCCACCTCCAATTGGACATTTTGCAGGTTCTTGAACCTGTTTAATACCCTGCATAATATCTTTGTAGAATGTTAGTTCATCAAAAACAGCATTTCCACTAACAATACACTTATTCTCGGATATTAACCAGAGCTTATACCTTTTTGTCCTTGTAGGATACCCTACAAGGACATATTTAAGAGCCCTGAGGGCTAACTTTTTTTGTTTAGTGTGAACATAAGCTAAACAACCAAAGGGTTTCAGATAACTCAGGTTAGGAGGCTTAACATACCACATTTCCATGGGAGTTTTGAAATTAATAGCAAATGAAGGGGACATGTTTATAACATGACAGGTAGTAGCAACAATTTCTGCCCAAAAATATTTTCTTAGACCAGAATCAGATAGCATGCATCCTACTTTATTTAAAATAGTTCTATTCATTCTTTCAGCTATGCCATTTTGCTGAGGTGTCTTAGCACAAGTTCTATGTCTCATAATACCAAAATGTTTACAAAAGTCATTAAATTGATTATTACAAAACTCCAGGCCATTATCAGTTCTTAATGCTTTCACCATCTACCCTGTCCTAGTTTCAACTTGGGTTTTCCATTCTTTGAAACAATCAAATGCTTGATCCTTTTGTTTCAAAAAAAAAAATCCACACACGTCTGGAATAAGAGTCTATCATAGAGAGAAAATAATGGCAACTTGAAAGAGAACTAGGAATGTTAGGAGATCCCCACAAATCAAAGTGTATATAATCCAAGGTATTTTTAGTTTCATTCTTTCTTGTTTGAAAGCTCATCCTGTGAGATTTTCCAAAAATACAAGTTTCACAAAAATCAACATGGGTAAAAGATTTTAAAGACAAAATTCATTTTTTGTGTAACTCTTGTAATCCTTGATTACTAATGTGACCAAGTCTTTTATGCCAAAGAGAGGACTCATTTGTCCTTCTACCGACATTACAAGACTCATATCCAACTACTTCTCCCTTCGAAAAATACAGACCATTTTCTAACATTCATTTCATAAGAAGTGAAGACCCTTTAACAACCTCAAGAGTTCCTTGTATACTCCTAAAGTTGTAGCCACTTTTGTCTCACATTCTTAGAGATATTAAGTTTCTTCTAAGTTTAGGAACTCATGTCACATCCTTGAGAACTTTAATAGTCTCATCCCGCATCTTAAACCTAACAGCTCCAATAACTACAACTTGGCAAGTTTGATTATTTTCCACCATCACCTTTCCACCTTTAATAGGTCTAAAATCAATTATCCAATCTTTTGCTGGTGTCATATGATATGTACTACCTGAATCCATCACTCACTCCCTCTCACAGGAATTATTAGATACATCTAGTACCTCACCATCCTCAAAAACACTAGTCAGATTAGCATAATCTGCCTTATTCCCATTATTTTGACCCTTTCCTTTTTCTGGACAATTCTTCCTAATGTATCCTTCCTTATGACACAACCAACATGTCACATTTCCCTTAACAAGTGACTTATTCTTATTCCCAGTATTGTTTTTACCTTTTCCTTGAAATTGACCCTTTTTGTGAGATTTCTTCTTAACAATCAACCCTTCTGCAGTGACTTTCTTATTGGCTACCATTTCTAGTTCTTTAGACTTTAGGGCCCATATTACATCTTCCATACTTAATCGCAACTTTCACATCCTTGTAGGAATTAGGCAAAACATTAAGTAGTACAATATCTTGGTTTTCATCAGTAATTTTTTCTTCAATAAATAGCAAGACTAATTATTATCCTCTTAAACTCATCTAAATTATCATCCAAAGATTTATCGAATTCCATTCTAAAACGAAACAATTTTTCTTTTATATATATTTTATTTGAGAGAGATTTAGTCATGTACATAGATTCCAATTTTAACCAAATACCAACAACAGTAATTTCATCATTAACTTGTCTAAGAACATTATCACTTAGATGTAGAATTAAGACTAAAAGTGGTTTCAAGTATATCATTTTTATCAGATTCAAACAAAGTTGAGGGCAAATCTTTCTCACCACCAAATGCTTTAGAGCAATTTTGATGTACCAGTACGACCCTCATCTTTTTGCACCACATATTGAAGTCTCCCTTCCCGTCAAACTTCTCCACCTCCACTCTGGTTGATCCCATTGTTAAGTGGCGAAGAGTCTGAGATAGAATCTAAGCAACAAAACCTGAAACAGGCAAAGAAGAGAAATGAAGCAAGAACCAATGGCTCTAGATACCAATTATTAGAGTTTAAGCACACAATCTTTAAAATGAAATCAGCAAAAGCATAGTAAAAGAAAGAAAACATAAGAACATTTACTTGGTTTGGTTCAGTAACTAGGAGAAAAACCTGGTTACCTACATCCAAGGGAGTAAGGGAGTTGTAACCCCTTACACCTACACTAAACAATAAGAAGAGTTACAAGAGTATACCACTCAAAGTTACACGACCAACTTCTCAAAACAGTAAACACAAGGCCTCAAGATTACAAAGGGAAAAAAGAAGATATGCAGGGAACCAGAAATGATCCTTTACACTAGTGTTTGACCAAAAAATACATAAATCTTCTTTAAGTTCTTCTCTTTAGGTTCATTACACGAGTTCACCTCAAGAACTCTAAGAAAACTAGAAGAAGAAGAAGAAACTCCGCCTGCAATACAAGACCAAAAAGAATAGAGACCTACACAACCATCAACCACTCTGTTTAACGGACAAAGCTCAAGGTATCAACAAAAGACAGTAAACCCTAGCAAAGCTAGGTCATAGAAAAAACAGAAGAAGAAGACGAAGAGAGAAAGGTACAAAAGCTTCGAGAGAGAGAATAAAGAAAGTGAAAAATCACAAAGTGAAAACGTTCCAATTATATATATATATATATATATATATATATATATATATATAGACACACACACATATGTCAACTATTTAACAAAACGCATCATTTAGGTATATAGGCCATCAAACTGCTTTTCTTTGGACTTCATAAACTCAACAAAATTTATTGGGTTTTATAACAATGAATATGTAATACAAAATAGTACAAATTTATTTCATTTATGACAATAATTTTTAAAATAACAAAAAATACATTATATTCTAATCACCTTTATTTTATTTTAGTTAAAATAAAAATAAAATTTTACCTAAATTTAGTTAGCATTTAAAAAAAAATGCTACTACACTTTTGTCCAATTCAAAATTATTGAAAAACATCATCTATCATTTCTTCCTTTTCAATGTATCTATACCTTCTTTCTATTTCATTTTATTTCTCACCATTTTTTAGAGAGAGAAAAATATTCCTCAAATACAATTAATTATACACGCTATACAAGTAATTGATTTTTATATAAGAACTTGTCTCATTTGCTCCAATAATTAAGAATCTATAAGAACTCTAAAAACTCCATTGAAGATGCTTAAAGAGTATCTTATTTTAATTTTCTTTTTTATCAATCTATTTTTCAGAGTATATTACTTGATCTAATCATTTTTTATTGGTAAAGACAAGTTGTGAATGGGTTCGGAAAGGGCTGGGATGCTTTGTGATTTTTCGATGATTGTCGCCTATCGGAGTCAAGAAAGATTGTATATAGTATTATATTATATCAAAATGAATTATTGAGAAAAAAATTAATAAATATCTTACTATAGTAAATATATAAATTAAGGAAATAACTATGAAAACAAATGCCTAGAATAAAATATATTATTTTTATTGACATAGTATATCAAAATTTAAAATTTTGAACATAAATTCAATTTAAAATCTATTAAGTGTAAAAAAAATTAATAAAATTTAAATATATATTCAATTTAATATATTGTTTTAAGATTTATATTTTAAACTAAATTAAAATAAAAAACTAATATTTGAAAAGAATAAAAAGTTATGAATAAAAATGCAATTAAATGTAATGCAGGAGAAATCAGATACCTGATGAGGATGAGAATCTCCTAAAAATGTTATTGCTTAAGAGTGAGGATTCTTATTAGAGTAATTGTTCTTTTACCAAAATTAAAATGGAGAAGTAGAATTTAATTTATACTAAAATAATGAGATATCATTTCCTAGTGTAGGTAACACAAAAGTACATGTAGTAAGTCGTAACTATTTCATGAAACACTTAAAATTAGTAAAAGAGAATTAGACTTAAAGTATTCAGGTGAAAAATATACATTAACGTGTCTTAGGACTTAGAATTTGTGCTGAAGTCGTTAAGTTTGTTGATATTTTTTCTAAATGTGCCGTATGCATTCAACTTGTTAACAATCATGAATGAAGTTGGTAAGGAATAATAGACTCATATCCAATAAAGATATAGGTTTAATTCTTATGATTATGTAAGAATTTTATTAATAGATAATTCGTAAATATTTTTGTAAGTATTTGTTTAATATTGAGGTCTATTCTAATTTTGGTGGCTCAACTCATTTAAACTTTTATTGATAAAAAAAAATGTTATCAAATGTGTCGGAAATCCACTACTAACAAGGACAAATGGGAAACTTGATTAACAAGCATATTTGTGACATGCTTCGCAAGTGCATGCATTTATGTCTTTTGAACAGTTCCAAACATCCCAAGACAACAAATACACCTTATAATTAGACTCACTTGTACTAAGTAGATAAACTTTATTGTCTGCTGATGAAAACGCGTAAATCTGGACCAGGTATTCTTCATGTAAGCCCAATATTTAGTTGGCTTCACGTTGTTATCAAGAACTTTGGCAATCCAACTTTTTAATTTCTATTATTTCGTATAAATTCAATCAGTTCAAGCCCAATTTAACTAAAAAGGGACATTGAAAGTGGCTCAAGCCCTAAACTGGTTTGGTTGTCAGTGTCACCCTTTTGTACAGGTTAGTGTCTAGTCTTATAAATTCAATAAAGCATTTGGCATTGGAACGTTGTGATTGTTATCACTTAGGTATTAGGTATTCATACCATCCAAATTATGTAGATATGGAAAGTTCCAACCCGAAATGTGTTATCAACATTTTCCTAAATTTCTTATTGTGTTCAATTCATTTCTTCTAATGGTTCAATTTGTGCATCGAACACGAGAGATCATAAATACCCAATCACTAAAACATTTAATAAGGAGAGATGTTACGTGCACCATGACAATCTTTATTCTACACGTCATGAGAGCTCTGCTCTTTATTTCATGCAGCACACTTGGAAGAGAACTGTCATGGAATTAGAAGGGTGGAAATTATTGGGTGAAATTATGCAAATAATTTATTTTTTGGCTGGTATGGACAAATACAAGATGGTTGAATATATATATATATATATATATATATATATATATATATTCAATATTAAAATTCTCTATTTTTACTCTCTTGGTTTCTCAATTTTAAAATTCCTGAAATGTTTAAGCTTATGTATGTGAATCAACCAATCTCCTCTAATTTATTGACTGTTGTCAATTCGTTTCCTATAAAAAAAACAAGGTCGTCAATCCGTGTCAAATTAACACATTCGGGCCAACATACAATGGGCAAAAGTTTTCAAGATGATTGGGCCAATTTACTACGGGCTAATGTTTTTCGGCAATTGATATATAAAACTCCTTATTTTGTTAATATACCTCCCTTTTCGACAAGTGTATTATCTTTATGTCTTTCTTCAAACAACTATCCTAATATTGATTTTACACAAGTCTCTCTAAATTTAATCCCAAGTATTATTTGAAACACTCTTTTCAGGATTCAACATATTTCATTGAAACAAAGTCCCTAGTTGTGAAATTGTGGCCAAGCCGGAGATCGAATCTTAAATCATAATTAAAGAAACTCATGTCAATAACTTTTTATATAAATCACATGAATCTTTCATTTATTCTTACAATTGCACATTATTTGTGCCATTTTCCCCTGATATACCATACTAAAACTAATGTTTAAACTCCCAAAACGAAAGAAAAATTAACAAAGAACCAAGGGTGCCCGGAGGTGGCAAGAAATTATGAGTTATTCACCAGTCAAAAATTCTAAATAAATATTAGAACTATTATTTAAAATCTAGCTTCGAAACTTACTGCATTAAGAAAATTTTATGAGCAAAAATGACAGGAAAGAAAAATCATAATGAAAACAGCCGAGAGCTAAAATATAAAGCAGTGCACACTAATGGACTAACATAAAATTCATGGCGAGGAATCTTATATTTCCCTACCATTTTTGTGACGAAATTCCAGCAAAATAAAAAAAAAATGCAGAATCGATGGACAAGACCTTTTCTTATGGTCCAAACTATAAAACCTGGTTTCAATTTTTGGGTATGACCCATACGGATTGGTAATTCATATGGGCCTTACGAATTTTCAATCCATCTTATAGATTGACAGTCTATATAGGATATATGTAAGGGTATTTTTGGTTTTACTCTTATAGTTAGGTGCGGAAAGAAATATGTTGGTTGCTGGAAGAAAATCTCCATCAAATGATACACTTACTTATTTTTATATTGAGCCAGGCAATACAATGTAGGCCAGAAGATGGGAACAATGTTCGCCCAACCCCACACACACGACAACATGTTCTGCATGGGAAGAAGAAAAATCAAAATGGAATGTGCATGTATAACAAGTAGTATTAGGGTTTGTGTTTTTATTTTCAAAACCAATTCTTCTCACCATGTATATGTTCTAATGGAAAATCAGTAACTGAGAAATTTTGAATACACAATTTAATTATGTTCAATAGTTCAAACTTGATTTTACTCAATTTTGAAATACATTTGTTTTATGATGTAAGTACTAGCTAGTAATTAGTAACACAAGTACCAATAAAGATGAATAGACATTTTCTTATGTTAAACATACAATTTTGTGAACTTAGTAAGAAGAGTTTAACTATTTTAGTGGTCTTGTCCGGTTTTAATCTAAATAAGACGAGTCAAACATTAAAAAAAACATACAATATTGTGACTCAGACTATGATCCTTTTAGCGAGGAGACAAAGGGAAAACAACAAGAATTCTTAAATTATTTCTCAATAGGTACTGGTTTCATATGTAAACCAATAGGTGACACGTCAATAAAACTTGCCAGAAAAAAAATTCAGTTAATGGTTATTAAATAAGAAATGGGTGTCGAAAGGTGAAATGTTCTCCTATACATATATATGTTATGTTATGTGGTCCTGTTCATAAACTGTTGATATTTAGCTAAATTATTGGTGGTGTCACTGTGACAAGATTTATAAATGCACCACAATTTATAATAGGAATTAGTAGTTTGCTAGATTGATGGTATTGGTAGTGATGATGATACTGTAATGTTCGAATCATTCCATCCCAAAAGCCATAATTGATTATGTTTTGAAGTTGTACGATTTTAATATTTCTATTATCGTTTGTTTGGTGGAAAAGATAAAATATTAAGAGTTTAATGATGATATATTTAATAATTAAAAAAATTTACATGAAAATGTATTTTATGAAAAAAATATTTTATATAAAATAATTTTCTCTTATATAATATGTTTTTGTATTATATTATCATTAAATTATAAATTATTGTTGATATAACTTTTGGATAATTAACATGAAAGTCAAAAAATTTATTATGTATAATAAATTAAAATTAATAATGATGTAAAATTATTTTATATTATTAGTATATATATTTTTTCAAATATTTCAAAGAGAAAAAAGATAGAAAAATGGATGATCCGGTTGGATCGGAATAATGATCGGGTTCACATTATTATAGTTTACACTTTAGACACTTCCAATGCAAATAGGCACATCGATTATGTTCATGTTCTCCCTTGCACATGGAGAGCATTAGAGAGGAGAGAGAGAGTGTGCTTTTGATCAAAGAAAAGGAGGCACCAACAACCATATATATATATATATATATATATATATATATATATATATATATATCGATCTCTTGTTTTCAAGACTTGTGAGGTCATAGTGATTCTTTTGCAAGGGAATGAATGGCTGAGTTTATATGGGGAACCCCAGTGAAACTGATAGCAACACCTATGTTGTGCCATGCACTTGTCTTGTTTCTCTTGTTCATCACGAACCTTTTTTTATTACCCACTACATTCTGAATCATTTGTCTTGGATACCATACCCAACTTTTTTTCTTTTAAAACAAAATTATGCTTCTATTCCTCCTGTTGTCATTAACTTTAATTTATCTGTTTAGTTTATATATTTTACAAAAATGTTGATAAAAAAGTACAAGAAAGTCTCACGTCAATATGGATATACTAACGTAATAGTGCAGGAAAGTGCCACATGTATAAACATGACATTATTAATGTGGCAGCACCAAAGAGTGTCACATTAACATTTTTATCAAATATAGTTAAATGCCAAGTTAATGAATAGATCAAAATTGCATAATTTTTTCTTTATATAACTTAGAATAGTTATCTTAAACGAAAGTGATTTTAGGAGTTCTTGTTTATAATAGAATCGATTTTAAGATTTTTTTCTTAAACGAGAGTTTTTTTTATAGGATTTTTTATAACTTTCATTAAGACATGTATCTTATCTTAATAATATATTGAACAGTTATTTTTCAAATATATTTCCTAATTTTAGTTTTAAATTTAATTTAGTTTAACAATTAGTTAAAAAAAATATTTCTCAAGCTACCTCAGATCACTCTCATTTTGTCTTTATTTATATATTTAATTTTCTTAATCACTTATTTCTTTTAATTTATTCTTTTCATCTTTATTAATAAATCGGGTTTTAATATTTTTTTTAAATAGCAATGATAAAAAAGTTAAAAAATAATATTATATCATAATATAATTTATATATTTTAAAAAAATTATTTATTATAAATTTTAGTCATATAAAAATAATTATTTATTTTGTATGTTGTACATTAGTTACATTAATAGTAAACCAAGTTTGCCAAAAAAAAAATAGAAAAAACAAAATTGAATTTTTGAACAATTTATTATATTTTTTTCTTAATTTTTTTAGGATTCATGTTTTTAGTCCCTAATCTAAATTTTGATTGGTTAAAGTTTTCAATTTTTTTCTATAATCACTTTTAGTCCTTCATTGCATTAATAATAAGATTAACTAATGACGTGAACAATCAAGGGATTTACCATGTCAAGAAACTTAACAGGATAATTATATGTATTTTTTTTTATAACTCCCTTCGGTCAGCGTGACATCATCTGTTAGTTTGAATAATTGATGAAATAAAGACAATTTTAAAAAAAATTATATATGATTGTTATATCTAATTTCTTAATAATGTAATAAATTGTTGAATTATAAATATTATTAGTTAACAGTGACCTGAACAGTTATCAGGTCAGAGAATCTAACATGATAATTATATATATTTCTTTATAAACATAACTATGTTTTTAATTCCTTTTGGTTAGCGTGATATCATTAACTAGTTTGAATAATTGATGGATTAAAGTATAATTTATCAAAAAAATTATATATGACCTTTCTATCTAATTTCTTAATAATGTAATAAATTATTGAATTATCAATGTTATTGTTATATTATTAGTTAACACTGTTATTTAAAAAAACATTAAAAATAATTACAAAGAAAATGTTCGAAAACTTTTATAAGTCAAAATTAAATTAGGAATTAATTAAAAGTATAAATCCAAAAAAGTAAAGCTGTAAAGGAAAAAAAAAATAGTAAGCCCATTTCATACTATAAAGTGGGAATGAAAAATAGAATTAAACCTTTGTTTTAAACATGGATCTTTTTGTTTAAGGTTTGGTAAATCCAACTACCTTATCCTATTAATACCCATCTTTCTGGTTATCACAAAAACGTAATAATCCACACCCATATGATTTGGACATGTCTTAAAGTGGAAGAGAAAGTTGATATGGACATATATAAATATGGTTACGAAAAGGACAAGGTTAGGCAGCTCAGTTTCGAATATCTTACTCCCAACCTTCAATTGTTATGCCTTTATTTCTTTTATCTAATAGAGACAAGTTGTCAGGGGACCAATCAATGTGTCCAACTAATCTTTCAATATGACATAATTGAAACAATCATGTGAGATAAGAAATTACAATTGCAAGGACAACACACTGGTTTTTACTTTTTCTTGATGAAAATTTTTCATTGATCGTCACACTACTTCACTGTACAATTAAAGAATATGTGCTGTTTCTTATTATGCGCTCCTGATCATCAGACAAAGACCATTGACTAACGTAAACCTAGAGTTTAATGATCATTCAAAATACAACGGCTTAGCTCTGCAATGCAACCTGCCTTGGTTGGCTTTTTAATTGAACAACTATTTTCTTATGAATAGTCATAAACTTATTCCATTACTCTCCAGATGTATGCATCAATTGATACGCATTTGTTTTAATTTAATAAGTAATCTTAATTTTAAGAATTTGTTTAGTTTAATTGGTAATCTTAATTTTAAGTCCCAAGTATTTATGTCGAATATTTTTAAAAGAAAATTTTTAAGCTTAATTGTATTTTTTATCTTTAATTTTGACAAATTTTATCTTCAATGAAGTAATTTCGTGCATTTTACCTTTTATTTTTTAAGAAAGTTGACAATTTTACCCTGCATTAGTTTATCCATTTATAAGTGCAAAAATTAAGAGTAAAATTTGTCAAAAAAAATTGGAAGTAAAATGTATAAAAAAAAGTTGGAAATAAAAAGTGAAATATATTATTAGAGGTAAAATGATGGTAAAACTTACAACTTTCTTAAAAAAACAGGAAATAAAATATGTCAACTTAATTTGTTAGAAATAAAATTAAAAAACTTGGAAATAAAAAGTGCAATTAAATCAAATTTTTATTACTTATAATCATAGTTTTATCTTCTTCAAATAAAACTACCAATTGTAAAAGATACTTAGAATAATTAAAAGGATAGATTAATAATAAATTCAAAGGATTGACACAATAATGTAAAATCCTTTATTGATATTAGTGAAAATGATTTATTTAGTAAAATAATCTATATTTTAATATATGCAAAATTTCATTAGATAAGCACAATCACACAATACAAACAAAATTAGTTTGTGGCCCAAGAAGTTAAGGACACTCCCGTAGTATCTGACAAGAAAAAAAAAATAATAATACTAGCATGTATCATTGGTCTATAATGGGATGAGGATGCATACACCGTATGTCCATATATATAAGGAATTCTTGGGGTCCTTCGACACGATATTACATTCATTTCCCCTTAAACATGGTACTATGGTAGACTATATCCAATCATTTATTTAATTTTCAAACTTGCGATATTGTCATGATCAAATAATTAACACCAATATATGATATGAGGCATTTTTTATACTCAACATATATATAGGACGGATCCAGAAATTACATTTTGACTTTTTAACCTATTACGAATTAACACCCCCACACAATTAGACAGGTTTTTTTTAGGGGATGGTCCAGTTGATTCTCTTTCTACATATATTTTCAGGAAGAACAAAAGAAGTAAAGATAATATGTGAACAACAAACAATGAATTTTAAAACAAAATTCCAAGTCTCTACGAGAGTACTAGTGCACTTTCCATATTGATCACATACAAAAAAGCATATTGGCGTACGTCTTTTTTTCCATATTGCCATGCCCTTTTCTCACTCAACTCAAGTCTCGGGACATTTTGCCCTCCAACTTGATCTTTCAGATAAAAAGGCAACCAAAAAGGAAGAAAAAAAGAAAGGGGAAAGATCGCTGTGTAACTTTAATGCGCTTTCTTTCTCTTTTTTTTTTTTAGAAAATAAACTCTTTGGCCCAAAAGGCAAATGATTCAAGGCTCCTATGTTGAAAACTTAACTATGATTAATTATTAGGTATAGTAAGATTGTTTTTGTCAAGATGACATTGTCGCTTATGACCTTGCTTAAAAAGATTTAACTCAGTTTTACTTGAACCAACAACACGTTGATATTATAGTAAGATTATTGATTTTTAAAATAATTAATTTAAAAATAATATGTTAAGTGATTTTTAATTAATTTATAGTATTTTTTTAGTTAAGAATATATCAAAGTTAAACTCTAAAATATATTAGAGTAATTAATCTATCGTTAGCTAATGGGGCACTTATATCATGAAGAAAAGGAAGAACAAAACTAGAAAAGAAAAATCTTAATTTGGAGGGTATGAACCAATAAAAGTGAATGAGACAAATGCAGATGCCTAAGTATTGATGATCATAGGTTTCGGCTAATGTTTATTTTAAAAATGCAAGCAACACATGATTTAATATATATATATATATATATATATATATATATATATAAACCTATTTATTTGAAAGCATGAAAATTTTGGAGACTCATTTCTCATTTAATGGGTTTTAGTCACGCTTTGTAGTTTATAATAAATTTTGACTAATTGAGTTTGTCTAATAAAGAGTTGTTAGAAGAAGTATGTCTTTTTCTTTTAGTGAAGAAGAATTATGTTGATAATACTCTTCATGTTTATTTAGGTCTACCATAAGCTTTTAAATAAGTTTTCTATCAAATTATTAGACCTCTTTCAAGCAGTTTTATCCCAAATAAAGGTAGCACCGACAATGCTCTCACAGCTCAGGAAATTGTTCATCACACGCATAAGAAGTAAGGTAATTAAAATTGGATACATTATACTTGAGATTGATTTTGAAAAAAATCTATGATGGAGTTGATTGAGAGTTTTTGCAGCTTACTTTATCTAAATCTAGATTTGCTCAGCAAATTATCAACTTGATTATGAGTTGAACAAAAGAATATTTCCTTTCTTTGAAATGGAACAATGAGGTTCATGATAGTTTTACTTAGGGGTATTCACGGGTATGAATCGATCCGAACAGTTTGAGTTGAGTCATTTATATATTTGTGTCAAAACCAATCTGAACCGATCAAAACCATTCATGTACGGGTTGGGTCACGGGTTTAGATTTACATAACCGTTGATCCGGTGACCTGATCCGTGAACCCATAATAATAATATAAATTTTATTATTTATATATATATATATATATATATTAAAAATTAAAAAATAATTTGACAATAAAAAAATGTGTGGTATTATAAATGTTTAAGATTGCATTCAAAAATAGGATAAAATATTTTAAATATTACATTAAAAAATAGTATAGAATATTTTTAAGATTGCATTACATAATATAATAAAATATCTTTAAGATTGAATTGGATAATATGATAGAATATATTTAGAATTGCATTCAAAAATTGGTTAAAATCATATCTTTAAATTAGTATAAATAGAAACATATTTTGCATCATTGAGAGAATTGTTGTGAGATCATATAGAAGCGTTTAACAAGTCTGATTCTTCAACTCTCCATCAGGATTTAAAGGTACTTATTTGCGTAAGGAATAGAAGCCTAAAGATAACTATTTTATTGTATTCTTCTTCTTGACAGCTGAGAAACTAGGATACCAGCTTTGTTTCTGTTCTTGATGAATTGAGACGTACGACTTCTGGCTGGGAAGCTATGATAGCAGTCTAGCTGGGAAACAAGGATATCAGTCTATCTCTATTCTTGGTGAATTGAGATTAAAGTTTTTTGCTGGGAAATAAGTATACCAGTTGGAATAATTGTTATGTAAGGGTAGACTAGGAAACTAGGATACTAAGAACTGTGTACACCAAACTATCATAGTGGAATTGTCCATTGGATTTGGTGTCTTGTGTCCATGAGGCAAATATAAATTCCTTCACAAGGTGAGTGGATTGGAGAAGTGGGATTGTAAGGAAATGGAAAATCAATCCAGTAAAATTGAGAAGATGGGCAATGAGAGTTATCAATGAAGATTGCGACCTATAATATAAAAGGATTCGGGAGTTGGGTTAAGTGAAGGGTATTAAAAGAGTACATTTAGAAAGAAGAGGTAGACATAGTGTGCTTGCAAAAGACTAAAATGGAAGATGTGGGGGATAAAGTTTGTGTGGCTATTTGGGGAGATTCAAGGGTCGAGTGAAATGAATCACCTACAGTAAATCATGTGGGGGTAGTGATTACGATGTGGGAGGAAGGTGTACTCTAGTTTAATGATTGTGTGGCGGGCTCTAGATATCTTTATTATCCAAGGAAGATGGAAAGGTATGGGTGAAGTCATTAATATTATAAATGTCTACTCTCCATGCAGTTTGACACAAAAAATGAGCTTCAAGAAATTAAAGGGAGTGTGGATGATGGCATGCAATGCGTACTTGGAGATTTCAATGCTATAACTATAAGGAAATTGGAGGAAAGGATGGGGGGGTATGGGTGGGACTCAACAAGGAAGGAGTCTTGCCTACATGTGAAAGCATCTAGATGATGATTCCCTTATACTACATATATTTACCCTCTTGATGTATAACTGTGATGTTATTCTACCATTTGAATTTCAAGTGTACAAAGGCAGAGACAAAGAGAATGTCATCAATGACAATATCAATCTATAAGTAGTGGAGCAGAGAGACACAAAAAAAGCATTGTACCTTTGTCCCCTCTCTCTCCACAACAAGCTACCACGTGGTATAAGAGACAAACTTTGAAAACAGAAATATTTGAGGAAGGTGCAAATCCCACAATGGATAATTTTTTGAAGCCTATAAAAACAACCTCAAGAAGTAACACAAGATGAGAAAATTGATCAAAAAATACACAAGTGATGTATCTCTATCAAAAGTATTGGACACTCAAAAATAGAACTTAAAAAGTCTTACTTTTTGCTCAACAAAGTTAATTGTTGAATTCAAGTTTCATTGTTTATCCTCTCTTTGAGAGATTTGAATATTATATTCATTCAAACAGTTGTTTGGAAAATCAATGGTGACTTAGTGATCAAATAATACTTGAGTGTTCTTAATCTTATGGAGAGAATTAAGGATAAGCTATGTGTGACATAAAAATACTCATTGTAGTAAAGAGTGGCAAAATAAAAACCCGTTTATAATCAATTTGATTAGTAGGACCTTTTATAGTTTTGTAAAGGAGAATAAGACATAGTTCAGGTTGAGTGACCTAGTATAAACACTGTGCTTTTAATTTAACTTATGCTATAACTTGTTTATATACCATTGGTGTTATCTTATCTTTGGACGCACAAGTTTTTATTGAAACTATCTATGTGAAAAATTGTTTTTAACGGCTGGACGCGGGTCAAGAACATTTTCTCCATATTTGTCACAAGCATTATTTGAAAAGTATTATATCTTTCAAAAAAGCTTTAGAATTCCTTAACATACTGTTCAACTCCTTTTTTAGTGTGATATTTGTCATTTCATTTAGTACACCTATATAAATGCTAATAAATATGGAGGATTTTTGCTCATACTCACCTAACCACACCCTAACTCATTGTCATTATCCAAGTCCATCTCTATTCAACCCCGTTCATTCACATATTTAATATTAAAAAATATTTTATAGTTCAATTTTATTATAAATCTTTAAATACAAATGACAATTAAGCTACAAAAGTTATAAAGTAAATTAATTATGACATAATTGAACGATGATGATTATAGTTACAATAGTTAAATAATAAATATGAATTTTTGGCAAGAATAAAAAAATTAATTGTGGCTAAATTTAAAACTAAAGATTTGTATATATTAAATTAATGAGTGTGCATTACATTAATAAATTTAGTATATATAAACTTATGAGTATATTCACAAGTCATTCTAGAACATGAATTCAAATCAATGCAACTTGTGAAATCGCACTGGTGTCTTATTAATTTCGTATTTATAATAAAAGAATTACTAGTTTTACACTTCCTCTCCGGCTCTCCCTTTCTCTTCCAAGCTTTGTTTATTTATCCAACATATATATTTTTCTCTAAATTTTATTTAAAAGAACAGCAACCCTGTTTTTATATTTATGTTAACTTTTTTTCCTAATACTTTAAACTTTATCACCATATTAAAAAGGTGAGTAATATTGTCATATATAATTAAGAGCATAATCTTTATGTGATCCAGCTCTAATCATTGTATGAGAGACAAAGTAGAAAAGGAGCATGCCCACTAACTTCTTTTCTAAATTCCACACCCCCTTGTCATCATGTTAACAACCAATTAAAGAAAACACCAAAAAGTAATCTGCAAATTCCTTTAACCTCTTGTTTGATACATCTTACAATAAGTTGATACTCTCATCATTTGTAATTAAGAATATTTCTAATCATATTAACACCAGAGGTGGTTATTACTCATGTGACTCAGGTTAATCAGACAAGGATTTCGAGAATATTAAAAAAGCAAGGGTTGCTTTAGAAATTACACACGAGTTTACGAATAATTTGTTATGATTAATTTAAGGACGTGTTTGACTTTATTGTATATAAGTGCCTATCAAACTTGTGATTTAAATTTACTCATTTGGGGGAGAAACAAATTGAACAATTTTTGAAGCTGTTACATGCGTGACGCTCGATAATTAATATATAGTTCATTTATGCATTTATTGATTTTGTATTTGTATCAAGAATTAAGAACTTTACCAAGATCTTTATACTATAAATGAGTATCACGGTATATCTTAACGCTGACAGATACTAGTAATTAAAAACGCCGCGCTAATATTTTTTTGTCGCAAGGACTTTAAGCAAAAAATTAAATTGTGGTTTACATCACACATAATAAAAACTGGTATTGAAGAGCATTAACAATTATACTGCCAAAGTTTTAGTGAATGGAAAATGCTCCAGTGCAGGAAAACAAAGAAGGGAAAAGATAAAAGCATAGCTTTTACCGAACCAAATCATTGGTTGGCAGAAAAGAATTTGTCATAAAAATAAGATAAAAAATATATTTCCTAATCTCTGTTTTTCATGAAACTTATATTATATACAAGTTTTATCTTCTTGTCAATCTAGTTAAGAAAGAGAAATAGTATGAAAAAGTATACACAAATATTTGAAGTATTATTTAAAATAAACAATTATAGAATACTAAATAATAAAAGTATTATTTTCATATTTCTCTCATGTCAACTAAATTAGAATTTATTTAGTTGTTCATATTTTCTTTTTATTTAAACCTTTTCCCCTATTTTTTTTAATTTTCTTTTCTCAAACCAAAGATTAGAGTGCAAGAGGGGCACAAAGGGATGAGACTATGACAAGTCTAGAGAAGAGGGCTGGCACAGTGACATACTTTCGTTGTGTCGGTGCTTTATTCAGATGACATATAAGTTTTGGTGGATTTTGTTCTCAGAAATTAGTATTCTATGCTAAATGTGTGGGGAATCAAGAAATTTCAACAGAGTTGCTTAAATTGGCTTTAATTTAAGAAATTTTAAAATATTGTTGAAGTAAATGGATTATCATAGAGTTATTTATACAAGTTGTTCATTAAATAAATAAATATCATTAAGCTTGTTTAATTATGAGAAAATATTTTTGAAATTAAAACGAGACTTGTTATATGAATAGAACCATAAAATAATATTTACTAAAATTAAGTTTATAACTTGAGTTGAGTTTTACCATTAAAATAAAAAATAATGAATGCTTTTAAATAATGAGGACAACAAGAGACTTACTAGAAGATAAATTGAAAATTCAAATTAAATTTTGTATAAGAGACGCTCTTAGTTTAGTTTTTCTTTTCTTTCCAAACCCACATATTGGAATTTTTTATTATAAAAATGATGATGCAAAATTTTAAACTTAAGAACTCATGTATATTATTTTAAATCTTCCATTACTAGGCCAACCCTAATGGTTAATTGATGTCATATTATATTTTATCTGTCTCTAATTATATGATTATTTTAACTAATTTATATCATATTAAATTGATCAATTATAAGATTATTTTAACTAATTTATACCATATTAAATCAGTCAATTATTTGTACTATATTTTAGAATTATTCCTTTCTTGTCTCTATTTATTTAATTATTTTTCTATTAATGTTTTGGGAGAGAATAATTAAATAAGAGTATATAGGAAAAAATAATTAATACATATAAAAATTAGAAAAAAATTCTAAAAAAATAATAAATTTTTAAAAAGATTTTTATTATTAAGGTTATAATTAGGAAAGAAGGAAGGAAGTATATGTTTATTTTTCTTAAACTAAGTAATTGAACATGGAATAACAGTCCCACTTTAGTAGTAAAAAAAATATTGTCATACCTCATAACAAGACCTTTTTTTTTTGTTGGTGACAAAAGTTTAAGAATATATATATATATATATATATATATATATATATATATATATATTAGATTTTAAGCATTTCATTATATTTGACTAGATCTTGAGAAGGTAAATCCAATTACAGTGATGATAATAGAGGTTTTACATGCAAGAGTGTATGCCAGTTGTAAGTCAATATAACAATAATGGACAGGCAACACCGTTCTTTCAGTGATTTTAGGGATAACACTTAAAGAGCATTTGTCGGTTGTCTTCTCCTCTCTTTTACTTAGGTGTTTGTAGTCTAAGAATTTTAAGATTTTAAAAGAATTTAAAATATATCATAATTTAATGATTTTTATTTTTTAAATACTTTAATTAATTATTTTTTATTTAAATAATTTATTTGAATAAAATAATTTATTTTATCAAAAGTGCAAAATTTCAAAATATTTATTTAAAAACTTCCAATTTTAATATAAAAATATACATCAATATGATTGATTTAAAAGTAAAACGATTAAAATTCAAAATTTAGATAAAAAATTACTATTATTTTTTAAAGCAAGAACAACTATATATTTTGAAAAAAAAACTCAACACGTAACTTTTTTCATTTAAAGTAGAAAAAGACTCTCTCAAAATATGTTTTAAAAATTACCATTTTAAATAATAATAAATAAAAACTTAAAAATTATAAAATTTTATTAAAAAATAATGTGACTAGAAGTTATAAACTATTTTTCCTTTAAGAATCTCCAAAAGTTGAAAGGGAAATAAACTTCGGTGAGGTTCTATCTTTCTTCCCTCTCCTTCTCTTTAAACAAAACAAATAAGAAAAGTTTTCATCTCACTCTATTTTTCTTTCACTCTATTAAAATTATTTTAATAAAAAGGAATATGTTCACACAATAATGTATGTAAAAATGTGTTCCTAACCTTTCTGTTAGCTAAAACCTCAAAATGGTGTTTATGGAATTAGGTGCGCCAATATTCCTCTGCTATAGTGATATATTATCTCCAAAAACTAAACAACAGTCTCCAAAAACTAAACAATAGTATCATTCCTGATTCTTCGTCTTCTTTTTCCCCTTGTTAACGACCCCTTTCTAAGAATATTCTAATCATTTTATATGTTTTCGTTCTTTCTTTCGAAAGCAACGTATTCTATAGAGATTGAACTCCGACGTAAAGTAAACTTTAAAGGATACTCAATGCCTTACTTTTATTAAACAAAAAAACCCTAATTACTTAAATCCAAACCAAAAACAATAAAAGGTTAAGATATACTTAATAACTCTTGACGAGTGATTAACTGATTATTACCACTCTTTCTTATCCAAATACCCGTTAATACGTAGATTCCCTGTCTAATGTACAATTTGTATAAAAGCAGGTACATGCTCTAGTGCTATTCAATTAATAATCGTAAACCACTACTTTCATACTCGTTTGGGAGGTTGAAGCGTTGAGTTGAGAGCAAAAAAGCCAAAAACAGTGGCAGATAATAAAATTATGTTTTGGTATTTAATAACAAATAAAGTATAGCTGCAAAAAAATGAAATCAAATAAATTTATGATAAAAAATAAAGCTTTTTTTTATTATGTAAGAAGTAGATGAAATAATAAGAAGTTAAAAAAAATATCGATTTCATTAATATTTTATAAGATGTTTCTTTTATTGGTTTTTATTTTGAATAATAAAACAAATAGTGACGATTAAATGACAATTCACTAACATTACGGTTGGTTCAGCAAAAAGAGAGGATAATATGAATGATGGAAATAAAACATGTTAATCTGTAATCCTTCACCTGCTTAGAATGTCAAATACAAAGGAGGTTTCACAAAAAAAATGTATCTATCCAAATTGAAAAGAAAAAGGAGAGAAAAAGTTTAAGAAAGTATAAAGACATAAATGTTTCTATTTATATAACTCTTTATATAAATTTTATATCATTATATATATTTTTTATACAACGAAAAAACTTCCAAAAGTATCCTACTTTTTTCACCCTTCTCTATTTTTTCCCTTTTACTTTCTTTCTTTTCACAATCAACATTCAACATAGCATAAGTTCCATGCATTTCTGTAAATCCAACATATAGGTTAAAGGTGTGACTTATGGGTACCTTTGTCTGGTGTTTTTTTTTTTTTTGGGTAAGGAAAACTATTTTTATTTTTTATTAATTTGACATTTTAAGAATAATAATTCATATAAATTAAAAATCTTAATCCTTTTTATTAATATATATATATATATATATTTTAAAATCGTATAATTCTTTTAATTTAAAATTAAAATATTTACTCTCTTTTTGCCCCTTTTCTCTACAATCCTCCACACCACTGGCTTGGCTACACTTGCATCAGACACACTGTTTTATAAAACAAGCAAAAGAACTAATAAAAAAACTAACATAAGAATGTTGAGAATTATTCTTCACATATTATATCATATTCATAAAGTTCAACTAGTAACATTCAATATGAACAAGATTGTTAGTGTTTTATTAAATTAGAATACGTTTGCACACTTCTTCTGCTATGTGTGCATGACATGAGAACGCCCACCTAAACATTCTTCCTTAGCAATTTCAACACCACGAAACAAAACAATAAATGTGAGCAATATTTGTTGGAAAGTAGTAAAATAGGGTGTGTGAGAGAGCTACACTATAACTTAAACACAAGGCTACTAGTGACTAGTGTGTGAGTGAGAGAAAGAGAGACATTACTTTTTGGTAGTAGCAACAAGCAAACGGTGGAAAGAAGGAAAGAAGGAAAGAAGGAAAGAAGGAGAGCGAGAATCTTCATTCATTTTTTTCTGCTCATTTTCTGTGTACACCTTTATCGTTTCTCTCACTAACATTGGAGTCTGCTTTACTCCACACTCCACAACAAAGATCGTCTGCATTCCCTTTCCCTTCTCTTTCCACCCTTTTTTTTTCTTCTTTCTCTTCTTCTTTCTTTCTGGTGGGGGGCACCTCATTTTGTTTTTGACTTCATAATCCTACTACCTCTTCACTCAAAAAAGGTGCTTTCTTTTTTCCTCTTCTCTTAACTCACTTCTTAAATTGTGCAATTATTGTGACCATTGCTTTCACTTCATTGCCTAAAGAGAGTCCCCAGTCCAACTCTCTAGTTGTTGTTGTTGCATTTTTCATTTTCTAGGCTTAGTCATTGTAAGAAAGCTCTCACTTTTTTTTTTCTTTTTGTTTCTTTTATCCTCTTCTGGGTCTTTTACTTTGTGGCATTGGGGGATCTGGGTTTGTGTTAGATTTGGATTTTTTTTTTTTTGTAGATTTATTAATTTATTATTTGTTCTTGTTCTTGTTGTTTATTCATTGTTCAGAGATAGAAAGAGAAGGAAAAAAAAGGCTATTATGGCAGGAGGAGGAGCTCCAGCTAAAGCAGATGAGCCACAGCCACATCCACCAAAGGATCAGTTACCTAATATTTCTTACTGCATTACTAGTCCTCCTCCATGGCGTGAGTGTTTCACCTTGTTTAGATTCAAAACTTGCTTTCTTTAAGAAAAATAATATTAATAATATTATTGAAAATAAAAATTGTTCCTTTTCGATTCCCAGTGGTGGATTTTTTATTTTTTATTTTTGAGAGAAAACTAGTCATGCTTAAGGTGGTTGAAAAAACAAAGGAAAATAAACTGCCTTTTCTGCTTTGGGTTGGGGGGGGGGGGGGGGGGGGGGGGTTTGATTCTGGTTTTGTACTTTTATGCCAGTGGCAATTCAGGCTTCTTTTCGCTCTTACTATTAATGGAGCCAATTTGAAGTTCTATTTCCAATTTAATTGAAATGCTTTTAACTATATATATAAACCAAGGGCCTTTTCTGTTATTTCAACTTCAAGATCCAGATTTGGTACTCTGGATTCTGGAAACAATTTGTTTGCTACTTCCAAATTTGCCACACTTGTGAAATACTTTTTAAATATTTTAATAGCTTAAAAAAAAACTATATTTTTCATACTTTTGGATTTTGGGGCATTCCACGCAGTCAAGATGGAACAATGTTGTTAATGGATTCTAAGTAATTGGAATATTTGGTTGGCTTTAATGATATATTCTTTGATCATTTGCTGTCTATGTTTAAAAATTTAAGAATCTCCCTGCCCCTCCTTTTACTTGAGCTTTACTTTGCTTTTTCTTTTTTCTTTTCCTTAATTTGATGAGAATGTTGGGGACATTCTGATGCAGCTGAGGCCATACTTCTTGGTTTTCAACATTTTCTTGTGATGCTTGGCACAACTGTGTTGATTCCCACTGCTCTTGTTCCCCAGATGGGAGGTGGCAATGTAAGGAGCTACGGATTAAATAAATTTATAGCAAATTGTAAATAATTTGATAGGGAATATTATGATAATTTAACCATATGGTTGAAGATGCTTTTTCCTCCTAGCCAAAATTTTATAATAAAAATGAAATTTCAATATTTGCAGAATGAGAAGGCAAGAGTTATCGAAACCCTGCTTTTTGTAGCCGGTATTAACACATTGTTGCAAACAATGTTTGGAACTCGACTGCCTGCAGTAATTGGAGGGTCTTACACCTTTGTTCCAACCACAATCTCAATTATCCTTGCTGGCCGATTCAGTGATGAACCTGATCCTATAGAGGTCTTGTAATCAGAACAAATCAAATTCTAAATGATGCATGGTTGATATGCTTGATATATTATTTACATTGCTACAATATATGTAATCATATTGTATATCCATTTTTTATGTGCTTAATTATGTTGGAAATAGAAGAGTATGGATTTGATTCAAGAACAACCACAAAGCATTAGATTTTGTGCTTATTTGATTGAAACTTATTTATAACCTTTTTCCCTGTTTTTTGGCTTTATTTATTTATTTTTAATCAGAAATTCAAGAGGATAATGAGGTCAATCCAAGGTGCTCTTATTGTTGCTTCAACTCTTCAAATAGTACTGGGCTTTAGTGGTCTCTGGCGTAATGTTGCAAGGTTGGCCGAAGTTCTTACTCAGTGGATGCATTATGCTTTTCCTGTCTTTATCTGTCTTGACAATGTCTAACTGAAGTATAAGCTATATTTAAGAATGTCTTTGCTATATATGCTCATTTGCGATTGTTCCACCAAGCTTAATTGATCTTTGAAGTGGATGCTAAAGCTTAAGTGATTTATTCAATTGGATTTGGATTAACTTGCACAAGCACAAAAGCCTAAAGATTGTTAAAAGAATTTAATAATCTTGTGATCGTGTATAATATTTCCATCTTATGTAAGTTCAATTGTTTCTTCAGGTTCTTAAGTCCACTTTCGTCTGTTCCTTTGGTATCTCTTGTTGGTTTTGGGCTGTATGAGTTAGGGTTCCCTGGGGTAAGCCTTCTGCTACAAATTTACAATGCTCAATGTTTAGCATTAATTGTCGGAACTCGGAAGTTTCAATATTGATTCCTGTCTTTGGTGTAGGTTGCTAAATGTGTGGAGATCGGACTGCCTCAGCTTATATTGCTAATATTTGTTTCACAGGTAGAGACAGAATTGCATTTAGTGTCTTCTAAACTTCTAAATCTCAACATTCAGATCTGAGTTGCTTTTGTCCTCTTGGTTTCTTTACTCTTCTAGTTTTCTAGCATGATGGTTTCTATAAATTTGAGTTTGTTAACTGGTTAGTGGTTGTCACATGCAGTATGTGCCCCATGTGCTACATTCTGGAAAACATATCTTCGACCGTTTTGCTGTGTTATTTACAATTGTAATTGTGTGGATATATGCTCATCTACTTACTGTTGGAGGGGCCTATAATGATGCTCCACATAAAACTCAGATATCATGCCGCACTGACCGTGCTGGACTTATTGATTCTGCTCCTTGGTTAGTTGTGTGATTTCATTCAATTTTAACTCTTGATGGCATTTTTTTCTGTGGCAATTGTTTTTATCCCTATAATTTTACCCTGTCTATAAATTAATCCTATAATTGAAAAAGTTCTTATTGGTTCCTAACACGATTGTTAACTGTCAAGCATTTGCCCTAGTGACTGTTGGTTTGCCAAATGTGATAACCAATTTTGCATTTGTGAATTAGAGAGTGGCCAAATTATTCATTTCTCGTTTAAGAAACGCAGTCATGTCAGTGTTTCATGGGGATTGTCACAGGTGTGTCAGAGATAGATTGATTTGGCCACCATCAACATTAAATTTTTGGCAATTGGTTGTCATAGGGTCCTAATTAAAAACTTTTTCTTTAGGTACTAATTTAAAGCTTGGTAAAATTATATTCAGTGTGTTTATTAGCAAATGAGACTGAACTATATTCCTTAATCAACATTTTTCTCCTTTTTCAGATATATTTTTGTTATTTCAATTTAAGTTTATTATTTTGAATAGAATATATTTTTGTGGCTACAACTGAAATAATGATATTCTGAAATTGGTATATCACATGCGTCACTCTTAATCTTAGAGCATAGCATACACATAATTGATATTTCTCAAGTCAGATTCAACTGAATCCTTGAGATATTGTTTTTTACATTGGTGGGAATTTACTACCTAGATTTTACATTGTGAGTTGAAACTTATTGAGAGGAATTTGTCATGGCTTTTGTGTTTGCAGGATAAGAATTCCATATCCATTTCAATGGGGAGCACCTTCATTTGATGCAGGTGAAGCCTTTGCCATGATGATGGCATCTTTTGTTGCTCTTGTGGAGGTAATTTCTTTCATTAGATCTTCTAGGTTAAGAATTCCTTTTTTGTTTATTAATTGGTTTTCTTTCTTGTGGAACAAGTATTCAGTTATATTCTATATTCATCATTTTCATTGGGTCTTCTGCAAATTTTATCAGTGCATTGCAACTAGGCATATACAGGACAACTTATCATTCTTACATCTTACACCCCTTTGTGCTGGTTGACCTTTAGGGAAATTATCCTTTTAAAAATATTGATAACCATTATAACTTAGTAATATCACTTATGAGTTTTAAAAACTTAATGTAGTTAGGTTTTTATCCTGAAACAAAGTGTTAGTAGTTTGGCATTTGTCATAAATGGTTGGTTTTGTTTCCTGAAGGGAAATGGAATCAGATGAATGATGTTTAATCTGTCTCCATGATAAATTGAGCGATGTGAAACTGATTTTGTGTTATAATTGATATAGTTGTCAGGGAGAGGGGGAAGCTTTGTCCAAATTACATTTTCAAGTGATATATAGCCATTGATTATGCTAAAATTGAACCAGCACGTAATTGTCTAGCCGTACATGCATGATGACTTTCTTGGGATTGTCTGGCTTGTAGACTTGCACATTGGCTCATTATTAGTGTTATGCAGTTACTAAGTTGTATACTTGGATTAAATTATTTACGAATGTTTCATTTGTTACAAACAGTCCAGTGGAGCTTTCATTGCTGTATATAGGTATGCAAGTGCAACGCCATTGCCACCATCTATTCTCAGTCGGGGTATTGGTTGGCAGGTACAAAATTGGCTAGTACTTGAACACTTAAATATCTGTGAAAAAAACCGTGCATTTATAAATAATAGTGGTAAAAGGTCATATAATTGATTATAATGTTCTTTTACCAAGCAATTAAGTAGAACTCTCGAGTATAATACAATGTGCATCTTATTTATGCTATCAGGGAGTTGGCATTCTGTTATCAGGATTGTTTGGAACAGTCAATGGATCCTCTGTGTCTGTGTAAGATTGAAATTGTTCTGTTTGTATTCTCTATTATTTTACATTACTTGAACACAACTTCCTTGTTGATGAAAAGAATTTTGTTGGTTTCCCCTACAGAGAAAATGCAGGTCTTTTGGCTTTGACACGTGTTGGAAGTAGAAGAGTTGTGCAAATCTCTGCCGGATTTATGATTTTCTTTTCAATTCTTGGTGAGTTGATGAAACATGATATGTTTGTATTTTGAATATCTACTTTGCCTTATCCTAGTACATTTTCTTTCCCTTTTAACATTGGTTCATTTTCTTCTGTGTAGGAAAATTTGGAGCAGTTTTTGCCTCTATCCCACCTCCCATTATTGCTGCCCTGTACTGCTTGTTCTTTGCGTATGTTGGTACGTTTGATTCTTTAAAACATATGCTCCATGTATTTATACTTTGATTTGATTTATGACCCCTACAAGAAACATCAGGTAATGCTCCACTTTTGCACATCTTTTGTAGGTGCTGGTGGTCTTAGTTTTCTTCAGTTCTGCAACCTCAACAGTTTTAGAACAAAGTTCATTTTAGGCTTCTCAATCTTCGTGGGCTTGTCCGTGCCACAGTACTTCAACGAGTACACAGCAATTAATGGTTATGGTCCAGTCCACACAGGCGCAAGATGGGTATGGATAAGATGCATATAATATACAGAATAAATCACCAATTTCACCCTCAAGTATCACCCTCTCTCTGAAGTAGTTCTTAAAGAAATAAATTTATATAAAAATAATCTTCAAATATTGAATCGATCAGTTTGGTCCTTAAGTTAATGATCAAATTACTTGACATCCCGAGATTTTTTCGTATTACACACAATACCCTTCCTTGTTTAATGTTTATAGCAGCATCCGTTATAGGGGAGTGTAAGTGTAATATATAAGGGGTGTTAGTGTATTGTTTACAAACATCAAAGGGAATTAGTGTAATATATAAGGGGGTATCAGTGTAATGTTTTTAAACATTAAGGGGGATCAGTGTAGGAAGAGAAAAAAGAGCGGTTTTGTGTGTCATTTGAAAAAAACTAAGGAGATACGAGTGTAATGTGTCATTTGAAAAAAACTAAGGAGATACGAGTGTAATTTGCTCTAATTTAATATATTTTACCAACATTTAGGGATTAATTTGAAGTTTCAGTATTTAGAGGGTTACTTATGATTTCTAATACTTAAAGGGCTTACCTGTATATTTTTTTTGACATTGGAAGCCATTTAGGAGAGAGTAATATTTGAAGGATTTGTTTTTACTTTTGGTTAAATTAGTTTTTTTGTCCTCTAATTTATTTTTTAGATTTGATTTGGTCATCTATTTTTTTTGTTTCAATTTTGTCCTCTAATTTTAAAATCTGTTTAGTTTGGTCATACCATCTAAATTGGATCAACGGTGTTATGTAATTGCACATTGTGTGAGTCTAAAATCGTCACAAAACACAAATTTTCTAACATTATTAGTTTAATTTAGATGGTTTGATGAAATTGAATCAATTTTAAAAATTAAAGAATCAAATTGAATCCGAAAAAAAGTTAAAGGATCAAATTGAACTTAAATAATAAATTAGAGTAGATAAAAAACTAATTTATCCTTTACTTATTATTGAGTTTACTTACAATCATATTTTTATGTACATGGCAGTTCAATGATATAATCAACGTCCCATTCCAATCAAAACCATTTGTTGCGGGTGTTGTGGCATATTTTCTAGACAACACTTTGTTTAAGAGAGAAGCTGCTATTAGGAAGGACAGAGGTAAACATTGGTGGGACAAGTACAAGTCCTTCAAGGGTGACACAAGAAGTGAGGAGTTCTATTCACTTCCTTTCAATCTAAACAAGTACTTCCCCTCTGTTTAATTGTGCACAAGAGCTCAATCAAATATATAATGGTGGTCTCATCATCTTCACTACGGTCTAGTTCTAATATTTAATTGAAATCTTGTTACACGCCATAGCTCTATGAATAGTCATCCTATTATATTTATAGCATTTTGTAATACATTTATTTTATTGCTCTTGTTTCTGTAAATCCTGATCAAGAAAGTGGATTGCCGTAGCATATGCGCATGGTTAAATTATCGCCCCCCCTTTCATTTTTGTTACGGTCACTTTAGAATGCCCCCTCCATGCAATGCATTTTGTACTCAATTATCTATTGAATTATATTGTACTATTTATTAATCTAGACATAAACCCGCACAGTGCGGGTAGATAAGCAAAAATGTTTTAGCTGTTACAATTTAATTAAGGTATTTTTCGTGTTTATTTCAAAGTTTAGAATAATCAATTCGATCATGTATTAAAATTTAAGGTACTTGATATAAAACTGCCAATTGTTATGATTATGTTTTAATTAAAACATAATTAAGTTTAGGGGTCCAATAAGTTTACTGATCGACGTGTGTCCAATTTATGCTTGACAAAGTATATTTTGGTATTAAATATTACTATTGAAAGAAATAATGATTTTATTTAGGAATAAAATTGATTAGGATAGACAAGACAGAAATGGTTGATGAATTAATATGTGTTTAGAGTTATAAAAGCATGAAGAAAAAGTATCTGAACATTGTCAGTTTGTCATAATCACACGTAAGAATATTATGAAAGGTACTTGATAATTGTTACAATGTGTTAATTCGATAATACCTTAAATAATAAAGGTTATTGGAGGTTCAGAAATTATATATTATAATAGATTTTGCTCTTATTACATTGGTGTCGGAGGCTCACAGCCACTCGGTGCTACCGGTGAATTAGGAAAATAATCTTATCAAAAACTATAATACTGGCATTTGCTATTTTATTGTGAATCGGTGGCATTTTAATAGCTAGAAATTTGTCTCAGAACGGACACTGTTCTTGTTAGTATAATAGTTTACACTATTATTTGAGAGCATTTCTTACTACTATTAAATTTATATAAGATATTGATAGGAAATGGAATTTACTATAGGTATAAAAGTATTACAGTAAAATTCAGAAAACAGAGCTCTAATTACAATCTGAAAAAACAGAAAAATGTAAAAGAAGAAAAAAATAGGCTTAATTATAGTTTTCCTCAACTTTTGACTAATTAAATCTCTAATTTTTTAATTTGGTGTATTTTATATCTAGCTTTTAACAAACTTACAGATTTTATTCTTGTATTTATTCATTAATAAGTATAAAAATTTGGGATAAAATTTGTCAAATAAAAAGGTAAAATTTGCCAAAAATTTTAAAAATTGAGAGTAAAATTTGTCAGGAGAAAAAGTGTAATATGTTAATAATAAAATGATAGTAGATAACATTTATAAGATTCTTAAAACTTTTTTAAAAGAGTACACTTGAGAAAAAAAATATCATAGAAGGTATTCTTTTCTGCCTTGTGGTGCAACCACCCCAAAACTATCCAAATTATTGTTTGCATTATTTCTCATCTACCTCTTACTTACGTTGGGTTTGGTAGCACTCAAGTAATGGAGAAGAGAAGAGTCGAGTCGGGAAGTTCAAGAAATTTCTCTGGTTTGGGAGCTGTGAAATGCAACGAAATATTTGAATATTTCCACCCGTTCCACTGCACAGTATATCCCTAAACTGACAAGAAATAATTTCATACTCTTTAAACAAATTTACCACGTTACCCTTTCACTATCATGTGTCTCCTGCACACAGAAGAATATTCATGTATTTTTATTATAATTTTTTATTTTCTTTTTTCTTTTTCACATAACAAACTTTAAATATTTTTCTTTTATTTTCACTTTATTTCTCTTTTACCAAACAACTTTTATTTTTCTTTATTTCTCACTTGTTTCTCTTATTTTCTTTTTTCATCTACTTATTTCTCCTTCCTCTATTTCTTCTCCTACCAAACAATGTATTACTTTTATCCATATTTCTAACGGTTTGATTGTTTTAGAAAAGAAAAAGGAAAAGTAGAGAATAGAGTTGAAATTCTCATGAGTTTTAGATTGTTTGTCAAAGAAAAAAAATAAAAATTTTATTTTTTCTAATTTGATTGGATAGAAAGCAAAGGAAAAAGAAAAGAAATATATTTGTAAAATGACATAAATACTCTAAATAAAAAATGAGATTTAATATAAATAAGAATATTTGTATCTTTTATCCCTACAAAAGCTTTTTTTTTTTATTTCTTTTCAATTTGGAAAGAAACACTTTTTGATAATAGGATCCACCTAAATTTTTCCCCTTCATATTTTAACCTCACCAAACCATGGAAATTTTTTAAAATATAATGTTTTCTTTTTCTTTAATTGCTCCTTTCATTTTCATTTGTACTAAACAAACACTAGCCTTTCTCCCTCCTTTTTACTCTTTTTTTTTTTTTTTGGAAAATATGTAAATATATATATTTCCAAAGATACTTACAAAATACTTAGGGCATACCCTGGAAAAAACAAAAGGCAGCCAAACTACATTTGCCAAAAGAGCAAATGTGAAAATATCGGATCATCAGGTCCGGAAAAAAATAAAACAACACATTTGCTAATACAAGTGCATTATATGCGCATATCTAAGAATTCTAAACTTAATCTTGTCTATAAAGTCTGAAAAATAAATCTGTGATTATCAAACAACATACAATTCTTATGGGACCACATAAAAAAACCATAGTGGCCAAAGCCAAACAACTCCCTTTTACTCTTCTTGCAAGTAAGCAAGGTTGTTTACAATTAAAATCCCTCGTGTCCATTACTCATTTTTCCCCATATGGTCTATCATATGAATGCCTAGCAATACTTGTTGCGAATTCGACAAGTATACCGATCGTACAAGTAATAAAGTGATAAGAAAGTATCGTCTCCACGATAATTGAGGCACTAACTTATTTGTAATTATTATCTTTAAATTGGAAAGAATAAAAATAAAGTAATTTGTGTTTTGTGTTTGGAAATTATAATAAAACTGAATTAAATTTAAGAATTGTAAATACAATATCAATTAAAGATTATGCAGTAATGAGGAAGAATTGTGGTTAAAGCACAATAACCGTTGATCCCTACTTATGTAATTGAGTTGATAATTAATTTCACTTATTATAGTTGCTCAAAGATATACCTTATATAATTAGTTAAACCCTGATTCCTCGGTCATTTTAACCCTTTAATCCTAATCAAGAATTCTAATCCCTTAGCAACCCCTTTTCAGATTAAGCTTTAAGTTGGCATATTATGCTTTGCAATCCTTCATCCCTATCCCTAGGTAATGTCAAACTGTTACTTTACCGCTTTCAGAAACTAAAACCCCAATATCCCTATTGTGAATTCTAGCCCTTAGAACCCCTAATAGATTGATCAAGTCTATCAATGGCAATCAGAATTAAAGAACAAGATAAAGTGAAACAATTATAATAAACTTCATTAATATCAATTCAATCCACACAAGAGTTCACATTGGCTTATGGCCTCACCACAATCAAAGAAGAACTAGCCAGACATGATTATGCCTAGCTCAATACAATATTGATAAGGTAGATGAGAAAGAATACAAAGAGGAAGAGTAATCAAACCCCTCAATCTTGGCTTTCTTCTTGATCCTCCTCTCTTCTTGATTTCTTTCAATGCCTCCTTCTTTATGTTTCTACCTCTTTGTTTGTGTTTAAAACGTCCTGTTACTTCCCTATTTATAGCCAAGTTTGTAAAACCTTAGTATCTTTTCTTCTTATCCTATCTTTAAGCTGATTTTGAATTTCCCGTAACGTCCGCGCGATTGGCGCCAATCTGGCACGACTAGCGCCAGCTTCTAGCGAATGTGGCGTGATCCGCGCGGGCGTGGCGCGATTAGCGTCAACTTCCAGTAGATATGACGTGATCACCATGGCCATGGCGCAGTTGGTGCGAGACTCTAATCCTTAGTGCTTTATTTTGCTTCTTTTCTTCCTCTTCTTGGCTCCTAACATCAAAATTGCATAAAATCAGTAATAAATTTAATAATAATGCAATTTATATTTATTTTGGCCTTTATTTGATATTATATGCTTAATTTCCTAATAAATTTAACCTAAAAACTACTACATGCTAGCAGCATATCAAATAATTCTCAGATTTAGATATTGTTGTCCTCAGCAATAAACAAAAACTTTATTGTAAGGGAAACTATATTCAACACTCAAGCATATCATAACATACACAATCTCAGAACTATTCTGTCAAATGTAATTGAATTCCACATAAAAATTTCAAGAATACTTGTCAAATCTATCAATCATAGAACATAGCCTGGATGTCTCTCACCAAGAAATATAAATCACTCATCACTCAAGTGTTTTGGGTGAATATAATCTCTCAATTCTCTAAAGCTTATAATATTACCATAAGCTTGATTATATTCTCAAGTTCCTGAAAATGAGAAACATGAATACATGCACAGTTGATCAAAAGGTCTTTATAAGGTTGTAAATTGGTCTGGCTTAAAGGTAGGAATATTTGGAAAGTAGCTAATTATCATTGAGATTGAAGTCTATTAGAACTAGTCAAATCCACTTAATCAACCTCTTAATTTCATGCCCACTTTTGTATCTCTGGCTTCCCTTTTTGATTCCCCTTTATTTTTGGGTTTTTTTTTTTAAAGTGATAACATAATGGGGAAATATATTTAAATCCACCAACTGGTATTTCAATTCATTATTTCCCACTGGATTGCTTTCTAAGCTTGGGTTCCACCAGATCTTGTTCTATTGACACTTCAAACCAAACCAAGTATTGTCTTCTTGGGTAACTTCTTTCTTTTCTTTCCTGTGGACATTCATCTTTCTATTTCTATTGAACTTGACCTAACTCTCCTTTCTTCCAATCTCAAACAAGGTAGTCAAGGATAAAAGGTTTGAAGGTGAATGAATGGAAAAAGCTTAGGCTCAAAATGGCTAACAATGGAAATCATTTTAAGGTAAGGTCATTTGGCTCTAGCTTAAAAAAAAGAAAGAAAGAACATGCCTTTATCATATCAACCATCCAAGTATCGTAGAGAAACAAATCAAGTTCTGAAATATTATTAACAATGAGGTCACTCTGAAAAGAATTTATACTGTATAGGCTCAATCCTCACTAGCTATGGTATCAAGCTAATCTTCCATTGATTTCCTATCAAGTATTATATTATTTTCACAATGTACTTCAATCACAAAACTACATAGTTCAAATCATGTCATATGCAATTCTACACTCTACTTGTCTCATACATATTTCCAAAACAATTCTCAATCAATCATCATTCAATCCAATTTCATCACTGCATTAGCAATTCCAAATCTGAAAATTAGCATAACATGCTCTAACATTTTATTCATCTAATTCTAAAAAGAACATATGAACTAAACTAATATATTATTCAAACTAATTCCTAAACTAACTTTCTGATATCATCTAAATTTTTTTTTTTTTTTTATTTTTTTATTTATTCTAAGTTCTGTTAAACATCAATTGTTTCTTCAAGTATGATTCTTCAAAAATAACGCATATGCGTCCCATTCCCAGATTTTAAACACTGTTGTACCCAACAATAAGTTTATATTCTAAGAAAACACATCCTGCGCTGGCTTTCAGAAATCATCCTTGGAACCAACATCAATCTAACAGAATGCATCCATAATTTAAATTACTTGCATTTTAAACTGTTCCACATGCAATGAAATAAAATTAATTGAACATAAAAACAGAAAAGCAATTAAAATATTGTCTGATTTTCTGAAAAGTATCACTCCTAGTCTCCATAGTATCATCAGCAACAACTGATGGCTGTGAAGGTCCAGGAGAAACTCGTGGTGGTTCTGAATCTTGTGGCTGGTAAGAAGTGAAGTTAATGGAGAAGTATCTGCACAAAGTCTTCCATCATTTTGTTATGATGTTCCAACAGTCTATTTTGAGCCCTCAATTTAGACTGGATCTGTAGGTAGCTTGGTGAATCCTCATAGATCAGTTTATGACGTGGGCCTCTAGTAGTAGTAGAAGAAGAAGCTCTTTGTGGTGGTGGTGCTCGAACTTCAGGTTGAGGAATGTCTGCACAAGGACTCCTCTCAGCAATCTCCTCAGGTGTTAATTTAGAAGCTCTAATCAGCTGCTCCTACCACTGAGTCTCTACTGCAACCAGATATGTCTTGTGTGTCATGACGGATGCTATCTTCACATCCATAGGCTCTTCCTCTGAAATCTCTAAACTTGCTTTCCTACAAAGATGAGAAATAAGTGAAGAATGGGCAAGGTGAGATTTACTGCTACCATCTTTGATTATATGCAATATCCTATCAGACAAGATACTGGCAATATGAAGATTGTCATCACTTAGCAGCACATGTAAAAGGATGGCCCGTTCAACATTCACATCTGTTAAATTTGTAGATGGAATCACAGTATGGTTGTTAAATTGGTCCCAAAATTCAGCCTCTCCAGTCAGATCTTGCTTTCGCAACTTCTCAGGTACATAATCCAATCCAGATTTACCCTTCCAAGAAGTGTACAGCCCAGTAATGCCTCTTCGAATCTCCTCTGCAATTTGAGGCATATCATTTCTATAAACATTCTTACTTGTTATAGGTTGCATCCTGTTAAAAGTCCTAATAAAAGCAAGCACAAGCTTGAAGGCTATAATAGCTAGTTCCCAAAAATTCTTCAATTGTTTCACGGTCAAATGGAACTTGTATGCCTCTGACCCAACTAACTCTTTCTCTCTCCACAGTTTGTCTATCCATGTTTGCCAAGAACTCTTTCAGGATGGCACTTGAACTTGGTTCAGCAAAACTCACCAAGGTCTTCCAATCTCTCCTAGTGATCACCTCCAAGATAGGTGAATCCTCAGGTAGAGATTCCCAGTCAATCCTCTTCTCCGTAATTATTTTCTTCGGAGCATACCAGTTTTCATATCTTTGTTGACATTCAATGGCACGGAAACGCGTCTCATCATATTCAGTGGTTCTTGCTCTCTTGCTACCGGATGTAGCGCCCTTCTTCTTATTTCCTTGATCCACTTGTTTTCCCTGAAACTCAGAAATTTCCCAAACATATATGCAATGAATTCCCAGATTGCTGGCAATCATATCTCAACCATTTCTTTATTTCAGGTTAACAATCAGAAACTAGCATCATATAGAATTGACATGTATAAATTGAACAAGAATTTGACAATTAATCTCCAAATAAATCCTTCCCAATAATTCCCAGATTTATTTGGTTCTATGTGACTTAATTATGAATTCAGAAGGTATACTAGGCATCCTCTTAAGATAGAAATAAAATCTTAAGAACACACAATAGCTATTCCCAGATTTTATTTCCCACTTTTACGCCTAAAATTTCACTGAAAAGCCACCTACAATTCAAATGTTCCATACAACTCTAATCTATTCATTCAAAATCAAATAGCATTTAATTATCTAATTCAAAATTCTTATGTTCTTAAAACATACTTTTCATGCTATTCTTGATTTATAGACTAGAATCATGATCAAGCATATCAACAATCCTTGCAATCATTTAAACACAAAAAAATAATCCTTAAATTCACAGTTGACGCGGATGGCGCCGCAGTTCATGCAGTTTGCGTGAACTTACAGAAGTACTGGCACAGTTAGCGCCACTGCCACGCGAGTCGCGCGGGCTGCAAAATAAGGGTTCTCCAGAACACGAATTGGATATGCCCTAACCTTTAGCAATCAACCCAGAATCAATCCTAACCAGATGTTTTCTACTTTAAACCATAAAGAATATAAAATACAAGGATGGAAAATAAGAATGCGTACCTTATCTTTAGCCATTTGAAAGAACTTATCAAGAACAAGAAATAGAGACTTCCAAATGTTTGCTCAAAAATTTCAATGATATGAAATAGGAACAAGATAAACCATGCCTTGTATTTATAGACTTTGGAATAGAAAGAAGTTAATAGGAGTTATTTCAAAATGTAATTGAAATGCAAGTAAATAGCAGTTATGGGCTTGGCAACGTTTGAAAGTGAAGAGGCATGGCTTGTGGCTGCTAAGGGAATAAGAACCTTTACCAAAATAGGGTTTCAAATTTTAAATTTAAAAACTGGCCTCGAAGTGTCACGTAGATCGCGCCACCACCACGCGATCAGCGTGAGACTACAGACTTTATATATATATATATATATATATATATATATATAATGAAACCAATGTAGTATAACTTTAAAATTCTTGGATTGCCTTTCAAGTAGCGCTTGTTTAATGTCACGAGCCTGACACCAACCTCTTTAATTTTCAAGTAAATTAAGTGGTATAGAAATAGTATTCTTTTCCACTTCCCCTTCATGATAGATTTTTAACCTCCACCCATTAACTTTAAATGATCTGTTAGAGTTCTGAGGAGATATTTCAATTGTCCCACACGAAAAAACTTTTTTAACAACGAAGGGACCAGACCAACGGGATTTAAGTTTACCTGGGAATAATCTCAGTCGAGGATTATATAACAATACTTGTTGTCCCGGTGTAAACTCATTTGGATGAATTTTCTTGTCATGCTACCTTTTTGTCTTCTCTTTATAGATTTTAGCATTTTCATAAGCATCTAACCTAAACTCATCAAGCTCATTCAATTGTAATAGTCTTTTATCATAAGCTTTAGATAATTCAAAGTTAAGAAACTTAGTAGCCCACAACGCTTTATGCTCTAATTCAATAGGAAGGTGGCAAGACTTACCATAGACTAATTGAAATGGCGACATACCTATTGCATTTTGAAAGTTGTTCTGTATGCCCAGAGTGCATCCTCCAACTTCATTGCCCAATCTTTTCTGGAATTTCCAACAGTCTTCTCAAGAATTCTTTTTAGTTGTCTATTAGAAATTTCCACTTGCCCACTTGTTTGAGGATGGTATGGTGTATCCACTTTGTGAGTCACCCCATACTTGGTAAGCAATGTTGCAAACTGTTTATTGCAAAAGTGGGTGCCTCCATCACTTATGATGGCTCTTGGTACTCCAAAACGAGTGAATATATTCTTTCGTAAGAAAGATACAACCACTCTTGCATCATTTGTAGGCAAAGCCACAACTTCTACCCATTTAGACACATAGTCTACAGCCACTATATATTGATTGGAATACGATTTAGGGAAAGGTCCCATAAAATCGATTCCCCAGATATCAAACAATTCCACTTCTTGAATATTATTAAGTGGCATTTCATCCTTTCGGGATATGTTACCAGTTCTTTGGCAATTATCACATTTTTCCACAAAATACCTAGCATATTTAAAAAGCATGGGCCAGTAATACCCACTTTGTAATACTTTATGCGTTGTTCTATTCCCTCCAAAATGTCCTCCATAATTTGAAGAATGATAGTGCCAAAGAATCTTTGGCACTTCTGATTCAGCCACACATCTGCGAATAACACTGTCAGTACATTGAAAGTATAGAAAAGGGTTATCCCAGAAATACCTCCGTGCAATATGAAGGAACCTCTTCTTTTGCTGCCAATTGAAGTCTTCAGGTATTATTCCAGCAGCTTTAAAATTTGCCATATTTGCAAACCAAGGCACCAATTGAATAGCTACCACTTGCTCATCAGGAAAAGATTCATTAGTCTCCATTTTTGGCCCATCTTGCAAGTTCTTTTCCTGAATTCTAGACAAGTGGTTAGCTACTCTATTCTCTACTCCAGCTTTGTCCTTGATTCCTAAATCAAATTCTTGAAATAATAACATCCACTACAGCAAGCGTGGCTTTGCATCCTGTTTAGTCATCAAGTACTTAAGAGCAACATGGTAAGTAAATATAATAACTTTAGACCCTATTAAATAAGATCTAAATTTATCTATTGCATATACTACTGCTAGCATTTCTTTTTCTGTAGTGGCATAGTTAACCTGTGCCTCATTTAAAACCTTGCTAGCATAATAAATAACATGCAACAATTTATCTTTTCTCTGACCAAGAACAGCACCAATGGCATATGCATTGGCATCACACATAAGTTTGAAAGGTAAATTCCAATCAGGTGCTGTTAGAATAGGTGCAGTTGTAAGTTTTTCCTTAATACATTAAAAGCAGTAAGACACACTTCATCAAATACAAAATCATTTTCTTTTACTAGAAGTTGACTAAGAGGTTTTGCAATTTTTGAAAAATCTTTAATGAACCTCCTATAAAAGCCCGCATGTCCTAAGAAACTTCTCACCCCATTAACATTAATTATTGGTGGAAGTTTTTCAATTAATAGCAATTTGGCTTTATCAACTTCTATCCCTTTTTCAGAAATTTTGTGTCCTAAGACTATTCCATCCTGAACTATAAAATGACATTTTTCCCAATTTAAAACTAGATTTGTTTCTTGGCATCGTTTCAATACTTTAGATAGATTCATTAAACATGTATCAAAACAAGAACCAAAGATAGAAAAGTCATCCATAAAGACTTTCAAACCTTTTTCTACCATATCAGAGAATATGGAAAGCATGCACCTTTGGAAAGTCGCCGGCGCATTGCATAGGCCGAATGACATCCTTCTATAAGCGAAGACTTCAAAAGGACAAGTGAAGGCTGTCTTCTCTTGATCTTCAGGTGCTACTGGAATTTGATTGTAGCCAGAATACCCGTCCAAGAAGCAATAGAACGCATGTCCAACTAATCTCTTTAATATTTGATCCATGAATGGCAATGGGAAGTGGTCTTTTCTTATGGCATCATTCAGTCTTCAATAATCCACACACATCCTCCACCTGGTGATTGTTCTAGTGGGAATTAGTTCATTGTTATCATTATGAACTACAGTCATCCCACCTTTCTTAGGAACAGTCTGAACAGGACTTACCCATGCAGTATTTGAGATTGGGTAAATCATACCGACATCTAGCAATTTAACCACTTCCTTTCTAACCACTTCTTTCATGGTAGGATTTAGTCTTCTCTAAGGTTGTCTCACTGGTTTTATATCATCCTCCATCAAAATTTTATGAGTGCAAAAAGAGGTTAATGCCCTTTAAATCAGATATAGACCATCCAATTGCACTCATGTGTTCCTTGAGTACTTTAAGCAATTTTTCTTCTTCAACTTCAGACAATCCTTTATTGATGATCACAGGATATGTCTTCTCTTTTCCCAAGAACACATATTTCAGATTTTCGGGTAATTCCTTCAGCTCCAATTTTGGTGCTTTACTGGTGATATCGTCTTCTTTCTTTTCCAGCACCTCTATTGCAACTTCCCGATCTTCAATTCGACTCTTTTCACTTCTGGTCTCTAACACTTCAGCTAACTCTTGATCATTGGACTTCTCTGTATGCACTAGAGTATCTAATATATCAAATCTAAAACAGTTATTTTTATCAGTAGGATTTTTCATAGCATCAAAAACGTTAAAAACAACTGATTCATCAAACATTCTAAGCTCTAGTTTTCCTTGGGCTACATCAATTATAGCTCTAGCCGTAGCCAAAAATGACCTACCTAAGAGGATAGGTATCTCACTTTCCTCCATGTCTAGAACTATAAAATCAGCTGGGAAAATAAATTTATCAACCTTAACCAAGATGTCTTCAATGACTCCAGTAGGTTTTCTCAATGATCTATCAGCCAATTGAAGAGACACCATGGTTGGTTTCAGTTTAGAAATTCCCAAAGATTTGCATATGGAGAGAGGCATCAAGTTGATGCTTGCTCCAAGATCACATAAGGCCTTACCCACGTTACATTACCTATTGCAATTGGAATGTTAAAACATCATGGATCCTTGAGTTTGGGTGAAACTCGCTTTTGGATTATAGCGCTGCACTCTTCAGTAAGCACAACTGTTTCACATTCCTGCAATTTATGCTTTCTAGACAACAAATCCTTCATAAACTTAGCATAATTAGGCATGTTAGCAAGTGCTTCATCAAATGGAATATTAATATGCAGTTTTTTAAACATTTCTAAAAATTTAGCATATTGTTTCTTTTGAGCTTGTTGCTCAAGCTTTGTAGGATAGGGTGGTTTTTCAAAACGAGAAAAATCCATTACCTTTTTAGGATTTGTAGCAGCAGAATTTTTATCATTACCTGTTTGTGTCTGATCCTCTGCTTCTTGCTCCTCATTTTGATTGGTTCTATCTTCCTCACCAACCTTTTTCTGCACTTTATTAGTCTTCTCTTGAGGTGTGATAACAGTTCCACTTCTTATAGTTATTGCTTTAGCTTGTTCTCGTGGATTGATCACTGTATCACTAGGAAATTGCCCCTGCTGTCTTTCTGCAAGCTGCTTCGACAACTGACCAATTTGATTTTCAAGATTGCGAATAGACGCGTCTTGATTCTTGTGGTGAGCTCTAGTCTCATTGATGAATGCATTTGTCGCTTGAATGTTCTCATTAGTAGTCTTGGACAGCTGTATCATAGCTTTCTCTAATTCAGAGGGTTCCTTAGGTGGAATAGGTGGAGGCTGCAAATAATTGTTAGATTTATAATCTAACCCTCCTTCTTGAAATTTTCTCTGAAAATTATTACCCATAGCAAAGTTCTGATTTCTCTGGAAGTTTTGCTGGGGTCTTTGGTCATACCACACACCATTCACCTAGAAGGGTTGCTCTTATCAATGTGGGACATTCATTTGTCTGATGGTCCTCTTGGCAATATCACAACTAAATACTGGAGCTCTACTTGGTGCGGCTTGCACTACAGAAATTTGAAGCTTGTCAATTCTCTCATTAAGCTTAACAAGTTGTTGTGACAAGAGCTTTTGTTTTGCTAACATGGCATCACTACTCCCCAACTGAATGATCTCACGTTTGGGTTGAATTGCAATGCTCTCATTCTCATTTGTTGCCAAGGAGTCAATCAACTCATAACTTTGAGTTGTTGTTTTGGATCTAATTGAACCTTATGCTACAACGTTAACAATCATCCTAGATTCAGGAGTCATCCCATTGAAGAAAATCCTCACCTTCTTCCCAATAGGCATATCGTATTGAGGACACTTTCTGATTAACTCTTGAAATCTATTCCAGGCTACACACAATGTTTCTTTACTATGTTGAGTAAAATTAGTGATTTCATTCACTAATTTATTATATTTTTCCATAGAGAAATGTTGAGCAAATAACTTTGCAACCAACTCGTCCCATGTAGTGATGCTGTTAGAAGTCTGCCTATCTAACCATTTGAGAGCCTTTCCTTTAACTGCAAAAGGAAATAATCACAGTCTAATAGCATCATCACTTAGCCCCTGGTGTCTTATGGTGTCACAAATCCTCAAGAATTTGTCCACGAAATCATGGGGATCTTCGTCATCTTCACCACCAAACTGGCTTCTCTCCACCAAAGTAATTAATGATGGGTGAATATCAAAGTGGTTCGCCTCTATGGGTGGTCTGACGATACTAGAATTCGGTCTGGTGAATAATGGAGCAAGGATGTCCTCCATCAATTCATCTCCCGGTCGCGGCTGATTATTGTTTCTGTCAGCCATCTCTAATTCAATTACAGGTTGTGAACTAGAGTTTTCTACTTTCTATTTTTGCTTAGCTAGCTTCCTGTTTCTTCTTGCAGTCTTCTCTATCGCTGGATCAAACTATAAAGTTTCAGGTTCAACTAACCCTCGCATAAACTAAAGAAAATAGATTAGTAAAAACAAAATTCCAATATTAAAGAATAAATTACAAATAAATTGGTGTACTCAATCCCCGGCAACTGCGCCAAAAACTTGTTGCGAATTCGACAAGTGTACTGATCGTACAAGTAATAAAGTGATAAGAAAGTATCGTCTCCACGAGGATTGATGCACTAACTTATTTGTAATTATTATCTTTAAATTGGAAAGAATAAAAATAAAGTAATTTGTGTTTTGTGTTTGGAAATTATAATAAAACTAAATTAAATTTAAGAATTGTAAATACAATATCAATTAAAGATTATGCAGTAATGAGGAAAAATTGTGGTTAAAGCACAATAACCGCTGATCCCTACTTATGTAATTGAGTTGATAATTAATTTCACTTACTATAATTGCTCAAAGATATGCCTTATATAATTGGTTAAACCCTGATTAGTTGATCATTTTAACCCTTTAATCCTAATCAAGAATTCTAATCCCTTAGCAACCCCTTTTCAGATTAAGCTTTAAGTTGGCATATTATGCTTTGCAATCCTTCATCCCTATCCCTAGGTAATGTCGAACTGTTACTTTACCGCTTTCAGAAACTAAAGCCCTAATACCCCTATTGTGAATTCTAGCCCTTAGAAGTCCTAACAGATTGATCAAGTCTATCAATGGCAATCAGAATTAAAGAACAAGATAAAGTGAAACAATTATAATAAACTTCATTAATATCAATTCAATCCACACAAGAGTTCACATTGGCTTATGGCCTCACCACAATCAAAGAAGAACTAGCCAGACATGATTATGTCTAGCTCAATACAATAATGATAAGGTAGATGAGAAAGAATACAAAGAGGAAGAGTAATCAAACCCCTCAATCTTAGCTTTCTTCTTGATTCTTGTCTCTTCTTGATTTCTTTCAATGCCTCCTTCTTTATGTTTCTGCCTCTTTGTTCGTGTTTAAAATGTCCTATTACTTTCCTATTTATAGCCAAGTTTGTAAAACCCTAGTATTTTTTCTTCTTATCCTATCTTTAAGCTGATTTTGAATTTCCCGTAACTTCCGCGCTAATGGCGCCAGTCTGGCGCGACTAGCGCCAGTTTCCAGATTCGCGCAGGCGTGACACGATTAGCGTCAACTTCCAGTAGATATGACACGATCAGTGTGGCCATGGCGCGGTTGGCGCGAGACTCTAATCCTTAGTGCTTTATTTTGCTTATTTTCTTCCTCTTCTTGGCTCCTAACATCAAAATTGCATAAAATCAGTAATAAAATTAATAATAATGCAATTTATATTTTTTTTGGCCTTTATTTGATATTATATGCTTAATTTCCTAATAAATTTAACCTAAAAACTACTACATGCTAGCAGCATATCAATACTTCACTCTGAAAGATTCTCCTTGTCCCTCAAGGTGAAGGTTGAGATGATTGCCATGTAGCAGTTGAAAGAACTTCCTCCGGGGGTCACATTGCTTAAAGCATTTTGAGCTTTGACCAAGATATGCTTGAAGTTGAATAATTGTCATTGGCTCCCTGGTGCATTATAAATTCTTGTGTTTCCCTTTCTTTTCAATTGTGATCACTTAGTTTCTCATGACATTTATGGTCGTGGAAGGAGGTCAAGTGATCATTTTGGATCATTGTTTTAAATAAAATATTATTATAGATTTGCTATAAAACATTTTTTTGGCATAATATTTTTTACTAGTTTAACTAGTGAGTTTATGAGAATATGACATGTGTTATATTTGGAAATAGAACACAACATGACACATATCATATTCTCCTTAAATTTGCTAGTCAAATTTAATATTTTGATTAATCAATGATAAAAAAAATTATGTCAATAAGTTTATGGCTACAAGTGCAACCCCCAAGAGATGAAAATCTCTCTTATACTTTAATAAAAACAAAATTTCACCTCCTTAATATTTAGCTCATTACCCATGATTTAAATACTTGTTATTCATTTACAATACCCAAAGCTCTTCTTTTTACTCTTTTTTATTACTAGTGTTGGATATTTGTATGCAGTAAACTCGATTTCTTTTTTGTGCAACCATTTCTACTTTCCAATTTAATCAATCATAGATAGAATTTTTCAGTAACCATTTAAATAAAAATGGCTCTTTATTGGTATTGGACAATGAAACCCATTTGACTATTCTTATCTTATCTATTTGATGATTGAAGCAAATACCTTATATTATATACACTAGACATTGTCACTCGCAAGTTGTGATTTATCTATAGCAAATGACCTTAAAAAAAACAAATAGAATATTAAACAAATTTAAATTATATGAATTGTATTATGCATTTGATTCATGTTACAAATTTCAACAGTCTCATTCTCTAAAAGTTGAATTTTATTAAACTTCTTATTCTTGAATATCATTTTATTCTCAATTAGTTCTCTTTAGACTAAAAATATTTAATACTATTATATTGTGACTTACTATATTTTCTCATGTGATTTTTTTTATGTTCATGTGTTTGAAAAAATTCCAGTTAAATTGTAGAAGTATGACAACTTAAAATAACTCTTCAATAATTTTTTAGTAAATGTATGAATATAATCCTTGTTGATTTTATTTGTCATGTAATAAAGGTTTCCCCCATAACGTTTTTTTTCTGCTTCTGTTTTACTATCAACACCAACTGCTTATTAGGTTCATATACTACAAGTTTCGGGCCATGATTCAACAAAACTTGTGAAGTTATCTTAATGGACTGGGTCTTGTGTGGTTGGGTAGTGGTATCCATTTTGGTGATACCAATGATGAATAATAAATCAAGGCATTTATATCCTGCATCCCATTATTACATTGGACATATTTCAGAAAATCCATTCCAGAATATAAGTTTACATTATAGACTTTTCAAAATATAATAATGGAGTGAAGGATACAATAGCCATAACTGAAACTAACAGTAGTTGTAACTCACTTTTGGGACTCTATATTGAAGTGGGTGCATATGGGAATTCACCAAATAGTTGCAAGATTGTGCATGACTGCATGTTATGTACCTCCTAGTGCCGATGGCCGAAGAAAGCGTTTTTGGCAGATTAAAAATGGAGTTATACTTCCTATACCCAATATATTTCTAATACATCTAATATATATTTTTTTGTTTCCTACTTTACTCTCTTACGGATTGGCAATCCGTATGAGACATATGAATTGTCAATCCATATGACTCATACGGATCGACAATCCGAATGAGTCATACGGATTGTCAATCCATATGACTCACGGATCGATAATCTGTAAGAAACTGAATGGTGTATGTTCGTATGAAACTTACAGATTACGAGAAGGGAAAAATTAATGTTACACTATGTATGCAGGGTGTATTAGAAAAATGGCTGATGTAGAAAGTTAATCCCTTAAGAATATAGTGTAGTCATACTTGCTTGTAACTATTTAGCCCATTGTTCAGACTTAATTGTTGTCATATACTAAACAAATACTATTGATTGAAGCCCAGTGTCTTAAATGAGATCCCTCAATTTTTTTTACCATTAGAGGGTATGTTTTCTTTCAAAATTACTAAATTGGTGTATTTTTTGAATTAATTCCCCTATTTAGGATAAATTGTAAAAGTGATTACAACTTTATACACAAAAATTGTAAATCTTTATGACTTTTACATTGAAGTATTAAAAATAATTATAACTTTATAAACTGACGTCTATAAATATTTATGACTTTTGTTTATAAAGTGGTAACTACTTTTATGATTTATGTCTAAATGAGAATTAATTAAAAAAAGTATCCCCATTAAATAATTTTTAAAGAAATTACTCTGATGGTAAACAAAAGCTGAGATTGTGAGAAAAACTAAATAATCTAATCATTCTTATACACAATCAACATAAGCAATTAGATTAAGTGCGGAAAAATTAAGATCATATATACCTCCTGTCATTGCTATTTTTGTTTGCTTCGAAGATAATTTGCAATTGTCCGTGAGTCAAGTAATTTGTAAACAGTTTGAGTCAAGTAATCTGATTTTTGGCTTAATGATCTTCTATGCTTTCACTATCACTCACTGATGGTGTATTGAGATTTTCAGATAGCAAGCACAGGGACCTTGACCATGGTGCACATCTCCTTTTATAATCTCTCCCCATCAAAGAGATTGTTTTTAATATGCATAAAATGTGGGCTTAGTTGCTAAAAAGATAAGGGATAAGATTAACTGATAAGATTAGTAACAACTTAATCCTAAGAAGATAAGGTGAGTGGACCACCTTATGTGGTTTTGATTTAGTCAATCAAAATAAACCAACATTCTCCCACTTGGTCCACATATCTTATCATACACTTTAGTGAGAAATAAAATACATGAATCATGGCGATAGTTCCTCTAATATATACGCGAGTAGTACCTTCCATGTATTACATTGCATTATCTTTCTCAAGCCCATACAACTTAATGAATAAACCCAATGTTTATTCTAGGCCAAACTTAATTGATGTTTCTCATAATAAATAACTATAGATGCGCATAAACTAAATGAAAAACATCACAATAGAGTTTCTTAATATGATTCTTACAATGAAAATCACATATGGGAACCAAGTCCCATCCTTTCCACATGATCCTTAAATTTGAATGGTGGCATGCCCTTAGTTAAAGGATCGACAATCATTAATTCAGTGCTAATGTTCTTAATAACCACTGTGTTATCTTTAGCACGTTCTCTTATGGCTAGATACTTAATGTCGATGTCTTTGCTTCAATTACAACTTTTTGTTATTCTTAGCCATAAAAAACAGCAGCTGAATTATCATAGTATATCTTCAATAGCCTAGAAATGAAATTCATAACTCTAAGCCCAAAAATGAAACTCTTTATCCATACACCATGTAAGGTAGCCTCAAAACAAGAAATGAACTCAACTTCTATAGTGGAAGTAGCAGTCAATTAAGGTCTGCCTGATACTTCTCAAAGTCGATTTTCTCGAATCAACGCAGCCAGTGTAGTCTGAATCTGAGTAGTCAATTACTTCTAAATTGTCAGTCCGTCTATGCATAAGCATATAATCCTTAGTTTCCTAAAGGTATCTTATCACTTTCTTTGCAACTTTCTAGTGGTCTAAACTTGAGTTACTTTGATATCTCCTTAACACCCCAACCACAAAAGGCAATATTAGGTCTTGTGTAGACCTGAGCATACATAAGGCTTTCAACAACTGAAGCATAAGGAATGTTCTTCATTTGTTCCCGCTCAAGATCATTTTTCGGGCATTGGCTTAAATTAAACCTGTCACCCTTCATAATGGGAGCTACACTTTTTCAACAATTACTCATTCTAAATCTTTCCAAAAATTTGTTAATATAGGTCTCTTGAGACAAACAATGAACACCTTTTACTCTGTCTCTTGATGCCAATAACGTAAGAGGCATCATCCATATCCTTTATATCAAAGTTCTTAGAGAGAAATTGTTTCACCTTATATAGCAAACCCTTATCATTGGTTGCAAGTAAAACATCATCTACATATAAAATAAGGAAACAAATTTTGCTCCCACTGACCTTCTGGTATATACAATGATTCATAACATTTTCTACAAAACCAAATGAAGAAATAACGTCATGAAATTTTAAGTATCATTGACGGGAGGCTTGTTTCATATATAGATTTCTTAAGTTTGCATACCAATTGCTTATCCTCAATAGAGGAGAATCCATCACGTTGTTTCATATAAACCTCTTCCTTTATGTCTCCATTGAGAAAAGTCATTTTCACATCCATTTGTTGCAACTCTAAGTCAAAATGTGCAACTAGTGCCAGAATGATGCGAAGAGAATCTTTCTTAGATATAGGAGAGAATGTCTCCTTGTAGTTAATTCCTTCCTTTTGATTAAATCCCTTGGCTACGAGCCTTGCTTTATATCTCTCAATGTTGCCTAAATGAGTCTTTCTTAGAATGACTCATTTACATCCAATGGCTTTGTCACCATCAAGCAACTGAACAATATCCCAGACTTCATTCGATGCCATGGAATTCATCTCATCTTTCATAGCATCATACTACAATTTTTATTCTTTAGAACTCATGGCTTGTGAAAACGTTTCAGGATCATTTTCAGCTCCAACAGTATAGTCAGATTCTTATAGATACACAACAAAGTCACTCAGTATCGCTGATTTCTTTTTTCTGGTAGATCTCCTTAATGTTGTTTCATTATCTTCTTGAGGAACTTGTTGTTCAATTAGTTGATCAACAATTTCTTCTTGTTCCTTATGAACAACATAATCCACTAGATTATCAGTAGATTGTGGATCTTGAATGATAGGTTGCACAACACCCGGTTGAGCTGGAAGGGTATTGTTAATAACAACCAATCTAAGATTTGAAGTGGGTGTTTGAGTAACTGAATGATCTTTCTCAGAAACAAAATCTCTGGATTGATCGCTCCCACTAATCAAGTCATTCTCAAGAAATTCAATATTTCTTGATTCCATAATCCTTGTACTTTGAAATGGACAATACATATTGTATCCCTTAGACCTTTCAACATATTCAATAAAGTATTCACTAATGTTCATTGGGCCAAGCTTCTTTTCTTGTGGGTTATAGATTCTCACTTCAGACGGGCATCCCCAAACATGTACTTGTCGCAAACTCGATTTCCAACTCTTAAATTACTCAAATGGTGTCTTTGGGACAACCTTAATTGGAACTCGATTCAATATGTACACTGTCGTCTTTAGTGCTTCAGTCCATAATGACTTATGAAGCTTGAAAATACTAAGCATACTTTGCACCATGTCCATTAAAGTTCGATTTCTTCTTTTTGCCACACCTTTCTGATCCGAAGAACCAGACATAGTGTACTGGGCAACAATCTCATGTTCTCGAAGAAACTTCACAAATAGATCAGGTGCTTATCCATTCTCCGTGTATCTACCATAGTATTCACCATCTTTATCAGATTTCACGAACTTAATTTGCTTTCCACATTGTTTCTCCACTTCGACCGTAAAAACTTTAAAGGCATCTAAAACTTCATCTTTAGAACGAAGTAAGTAGAGATACATATATCATGAATAATCATCTATGAAGGTGATGAATTATTTCGGACAACTTGCATCCATGTCTGGACAACAAAAATATCTGTATGTATGATTTCTAATAGATTTGAGCTCCTCTTTGCAACCTTCTTAGACTTGTTAGTTTGCTTACCCTTAATGCAATCTATACAAGTATCAAAATCAGCAAAATCCAAAGCACTAAGTATCCCTTCATTTACCAATCTCTTAATTCTCTCGATAGAGATGTGTCATAATCTTAGGTGCCATAACATAGAGGAATCCTTATTAATAACACATCGATTCATGCCAACATTAACATGCATAGCATCATAAGTGGTATCATTTTGCAAATTAATATAGAAAAGACCATATTGCAAATCAATCCACCATGTGTTATGATTAATCATATTAGATTCATAACAAACTAAATAGGTAGGCATACCTTTCTTTTCCAAACCATAGATTGAACTTAGGACAATCTTTCTTCATGTGCCCCTTCCTTTTATAGAAGAAACACCTGGATTATTTCTTAATTCCAGATTGAGGTGGTATTTTACCACTTCCCTTATTCTTATGGCCTTTCTTATTATCCTTCCTTTCAGTCATCATAAGAGAACTCTCTCCTTGTTCCAATTGCAACCTCCCCTCTTCCTGAACACACATGGTCATAAGTTCATTAATAGACCATTTATCTTTATGTGTTGTCAGATATTTTAAAGGGACCATATGGTGCTGGGAGAGTATTCAGAATAAAATGCACCGGAAAAGAGTCAGACATGTCCACCTCTAGAAATTTTAGTTGAGCTGCAATGTCCCTCATATGCATGATGTACTCACGTACACCCCTTAGAGTATTGAGCTTCATGGAAGAAAATTTCATTATTAAGGTATTGGCCAATGTCTTCCTTGAAGTCTCAAATTGTTCATCAATGTACTTCAGGAGCACTTTCACATTGTCATACTGTTCAACTGAGCCCTTAATATCAGCCTGTATTTTACTCTTAATGAACATCACACAGAGTCAGTTGGATCTTTCCAATACTCATACAAATCCATCTCCTATGGTTCACCGTTCTATATAATTGCTGGTGGCTCAACTTTCAAGATAGCATAATCAATGTTCATATACCCTAATGTCAGCAAAATCTTTTCCTTCTAGATAGAAAAAATATTCTCGTCTCAATTCCGGGACAGAAATTGTATTAATTGGTTGTATAGTTGCAAAATAATTAACATATATGCTTATCATTAAAATTTGAGACAAAAATAATGTATCATGCTTTACCAATATAAGTCATGCTTATAAAATTATGAATTTAGCGATATAAAATTTGCCCGTGGGCTAAAATTTTAATTCAATTAAATTCACATAAACATTATGATAAACTATCAAGTTATATTTCTTGATCCTTGCAGGCAAATAAAAAAAATATAATTTAATATCTTATCTTAATTAATCATACAAAAATATAATAGAAATTCCTATGGGATAATATCTACTATATTATATTATGATTAATTACAATTAATATTATTTACCTTATGTGATCTAAAAGCTCTTAATATATAATTTAAATAATTAAAGTTGTTGTGGCTAGGCTTTAATCAATTAAATTATAAAGATCACTAAATATTATCTAATTTCCAAAATTAATTTTATTGTAATTAACCATAAACAATAAAATTAAATAATCAATCATTCAGATTAATCAACTTAATATTATATGTAGAGGAAAACATAAATT